>JAJPGS010001500.1:0-600000 GCA_028654335.1 Alnus rubra | reverse complement strand
CAAAGCCAAGAAAATAGGTTGCAGAAAGTGGTAACTAAAACAAAAGAGGCTCAACCCTTCTGGGAAGGGGCACGAATCTCGAAAAGCCCTTCAACTCTTTTGGAATCCCCCACTTGCACACAACAACCAAAAAGTTGTTGAAAGAGAGGCATTGATTTTTCATTTGGAACTAATGAAGAGAGTAATTGAGCTCCAGTTTCATGAGTCTCTATAGCAAAATCAAACCACAGTAGCGCGCATCCATGGCGGCCCATGCCCACTCTATTTTATAGCTCGCCCCCCTCCATGACTCGAACCTGAGACGTAATGCTTGACTCTAATACCAAATGATACAAAACCTCGATCGAGTAGAACTTATGTAACGACCCACCCCCAATGACACAATACTGTCCGCTTTTGGCTCCCCATATCAGACTTCCCAGGAGGTCACCCATCCTGGGATTGCTCTCGCAGCGGCTCACTTAACTGCGGAGTTCTGATAGGTTCATTGCCATCACGGCTTTAAAACGCGTTGTGTCATATAGGGTGCATTTATACATATAAGCACATCCTCATTCCCAGGCGATGTGGGACGTCACAATCACCCCCCCTTGGGACCCAGCGTCCTCGCTGGCGAACCTCATGGGATCACCCCATTCTTGGCATCCCAGCGAGTGCCCGCCGGCAACCCTCTTGGGCTTGTGCACGCTCCCACCATCTCAGGTTGGGCAATGGCTCTGATACCATTTGTAACGACCCACCCCCAATGACACAATACTGTCCGCTTTTGGCTCCCCATATCAGACTTCCCAGGAGGTCACCCATCCTGGGATTGCTCTCGCAGCGGCTCGCTTAACTGCGGAGTTCTGATAGGTTCATTGTCATCACGGCTTTAAAACGCGTTGTGTCATATAGGGTGCATTTATACATATAAGCACATCCTCATTCCCAGGCGATGTGGGACGTCACAACTTACATTTGAAATTTGGCTTGTAAGGGGAGGGTGTCCAATAGCTTATATGCACATTGTTAAGGTTATACTTTTAACTCTTGGGACACACAAGAATCTTACTTTTGGTTTTTGGGGTTTGGTGGGTCTAGCTTTTTTATGAATTGATGGGATTGTTGGGTTAGATTATACTTCTTCTTTTTTTATTTGTTTTTGAATTTTGTGGGTGAATGAGTAAAATTGGTTTCAGAGCAGGGTTTGTTCAAAGATTGGAATTTTTATGTTGCGAAGAAAGTGGGGAAAATATGGATAGTGAAAAAGTGCGAATTTTATGTTTTTTTTAAGTGATTTAATCGGCCAATAAGGGTTTTAGTTTGTGTCTATTGTATTGAGTCGGCACCTTTACTGCTATTGTAGTCTTTGTTCTCCATATGCTTTGTATATTAACTTCTTTTTCCAAAATTGGTCTGATATCTTGGGATTTTAGGGACGAGTTTGGATGACAAGGGCGTCCAGAAATCGGTCTTCGGTTTGGGTATTAGGTATTCTTTTTAATTGGAAGTGTATATGTTCGAATGGTGGCGTTTGATAGGTTATAATGCAAGCGATTCAGATTTAGATGAATTGAAGGGTGAATGGATGATTCTTAAGTAAGCTCTATCAGCCTCCATGTCCAAAACAATTAAATGTGAGTTGGCATCCCTATTGCTTTCAGCCTTGTTGTGCCTATTTGGTCTCGTTACCTTGTTCTTAAATGGTATAACAATAATTTATCCTTTCAAAATAGACCCTAGGTTTATCTCTGTTTCGTCAGCTGTCACTTAATATGCATTTTGTTTCTAGTTTGGTGAGAATCAATGTTGAGGATTCACATATGGTAGTAACTTGTAAGGCTTGGTTAAGATTCGGAATTTGATTACCATGCTTAACACCATTATTTTAGTAAGTTGTTTTACCTTTTTTGTGATCTTACTCTTGTTAGTTTTTGATAGATTGACATGCTTACATTTCACCTCTTCTTGTTTAATTCATCTGAGTAGTGTCAACATTGAAGCTCCTCCCTCTCTCTAATTGTTCACTTGTCCCATAAAATGCAATCTTTAGTTTTGTTTGCCTCTCTCTCTCCATTCTTTTTATTGGGGGGGTGGGGGAGTGTATGTGTGGTTTTAGATACTGATGGAGAAAGTTTTCTTGCACTGGATGCTAGATTTGGTGTTATGACAACCACCTTCTTTTATGTTCGTGGAGCTTGGTAGAACTACTCCTGCTTTTAGGTTTGAAGATTTTGTATAAACACACAGGTAGAAGTAATTTTCCTTAAAAGTACAATTTGAAAATGATTAGGCAGTCAGACCGCAGACCATTTTGTAGGGCATTTGGATTGTTTCACTGGTTTTCTTATTTGGCAACAACATTAATTTTTATAATTGCCCCTAAATTTTATGTTTTTTATTATGCAAACCCTTCAAAATTAATTTTTTAACGCCCCCACCCAATCTAAAATTCTAGTTCCACCCCTGCTTATTATCATTTTTTTTTCTTTGTTTTCTATTCCCCTCTATTATATTAACCCTAAGCCTCCCTCTTAACACATTAATGTTACAATAAATTCAAGAAGGTAAATAGTATTGTGAAAAGTTAGGGCCGATTAAATTTGACAAATGAAATTGGCAATGAACTTCTCTGTTTATAATGAGTTGACATAATGTGCCTCCTAGGTGGCACAATCAGAGAGAGTTGGATCTGTTGTTTAAGATCTCAATGTGACCCCTCATTGGGGATGGGCTGTTTGAACTTTGGAAACTCCCACCAAGAAAGGAAAAAATTAAAAACTTAATTACTTCTGTTGGCTCTTATACACAAGAATTTTTAGAGTCATGTTTCCTTTTACTCACTGATTTAGTCAAATGTTCTATTTATATTGTAGTGATCCCATTCAAGCTATCATTTTCAAAATGGGATTGAATGGATGTTTACTTTAAGAGAACCCCTGTTTGTGGTAGAAAATGCTGAGCAGTTGATGAGTAATCTGTCACTGCAACGAACACATATAGAACGATAATTGTGAGATGGATGAGTTGCTATAGATTGGTAGAATTATAAAACAAATGGTTTCATGTGAGAGTCTAGATAGCGCTAACCTAGTTTGACATTAGAATTTAGCAAAGCAACGGCAGTCTATGATTTACAGAATTTGTTCTGTTCAGTTAAGCATATCTGCTTTGACTAATCTTGATCCGTTTTTGTTTTCTTCTCTTATTGGTTTTGTAGGACCTGCTCGTAGTTGTGCTATTCTTCGCACATCTTGAATGGCCTGTCCAGATTTTGTACTTTTTTCCGGTTTAGTTGTTTCTTTCTTTCGAATCTTTTCTACTATCGTTACTTATCAAAAAAAAAAAAAAAAATTCCTACTATCGTATTGCACAATTGTTTATGATCATCAAAAGGAATAATTTGTTCATTGTGCATTCATGGGCTAGAATACTTTTGAGGTTTTAAGTTGGAATTAGGAAATGAATGTTGGTATTGGTTCCTTTTTCTTTCTTTATTTTTAATTAGCAAATGATCAAAATTGCATGGTTTGCATAATATGGTTGATACATGCAAAACCTGCAGGCTTTCAAGCAAGCTAGCAACATTTGTTTGACATAAGTTTGTTAACCAAAAATTCCTATGGTTTCATGGCCATATGGCTTGCCTCAAGTGAAAAAATCAGTAAAAATCTCTTATATTCACAACTCACAAGAGGATTTTCTGTGATTTTTTCATTGGAGGCAAGGTCAACTCTTGTGTTGCTACCTCCTCCTCGTTGACTAAAAGTTTGTTTGTCACTAATTAATTAATTAATTATAATCTTCAACTCTGCTTTTGAGGTCGGATCAGGATCCAGCCCAACATGTAACGGGCAAGTGATAGTAGTTGTCCAAACAAGATTCCATTTCACAAGGGCCTGTCCATTGCCCATCCGGCAATGCTATATAGGATGAGCTAACGCTCAGGTGGAATTATATGTAAAGAAAAAGATGAATGGATTATCATTATCATTATCAATCTGGAAACACGATTACTGATCACTTGTTGATAGTTTTTTTAGGCCATTCAACTTTTGTTATCAAAGCATATTAAATCGATGTTTTGTTTATAAAGACAGTCTTTTGTTCATGTTCTGGCTTGGAGGCATTGGCCTTTATTTATGAAGGAATTCAAGAGTTGGTCGGGGATTGCCATGTCCGTATTTTAGGATAATTGTGAGATAAAAATAAGATTTATAATATTACTCTTCATGAAGTTGTGTATTTTTAACAAATTTTTTAAGAGTAATGCTTTTTAGCATAAAAGTAGAAGTATTAACAAATAATTCAATATACAAAACACTCAAAATTACTTTCACTTTTACGTTATATTACATCCAAAAATAAAAAATAAAAAACATATTCTAAAATGTATTAACAAACTAGCCCTACTGACTATCATCTTGAAAGGGAGCAGCAGGAGGCCGGGGACAAAAACACCCATTTCATCTCAAGCTACTTCCCCACCGGTCCATCACCCTCGTAGATCTTGTAGAGTACGTGGAGAGGAAAACCACTAGTCCATCACCCTCGTAGTATTCTGCAACATGGTTACAAGCAAGAGAAACATAAAAGAGTTAGAAACATTACAAAAAAAAAATATATATATATTTACTACTACGACTTTAACAACTCAAAGAAAAGTATTAGTCATATTTATATTATTACTGTAAAAAGATTAGTCAAATTACAATTAGAGATCATTAGAATCGCTTACAAAGCCGAGTCTCACATATATAGTAAAAAACCCATAAGTGCCTTTAGCTTTATAATCTAAGCATCTTCCCAATGTAAAAGTGGGGTGTTATAATCTCTCATTTAAATTCCTAATCTCCTCAGTAGGGCCACATTCCACATGATGTTATTAGTTAGCTAGGTTGCTTGATATCATTTATAACGACCCGGAAAAAAAAAAAAAAAAAAAAACATTAGTTACATCTACGTTATCACTCTAAAATGACTAGTTAAGTTGAAATTATAACTTTCTAGAATCACTTATAAATCTTAATTTCACTTGGTAAGGAATCAATGTGAAAGTTATTCTTCATGCATGAATGACTTTATAATCTGTCTACTCTATATATATGAACTATACATCTTCGACTGGGACGTTACTATGGTCTGGGCACTCAAAATCCTATGCATAAGAAAAAGAAAAAAAAAATTTGCAGAGAGAGCCAATCATACATGTTGCAGTCCATAGTGGGACTGATCTCGTAAGGAAGGATGACCCCACATTTCTCAGGCAGTGCAGCACCGAGACAAACATGGTTGTCAGTGTATGGAAACCCATGAAGAAATTTCTTAAGACAAGTGCAAATGCTCCTACTCTCCATTTTGGTCTTAGCGAGCTGCCGGAGGGACAATATCCCACCGCAACAGTTATCGGACACAGACTGATCACCATAGGCTATATCAATCACGCATGGCTGCAGGCTATTCACCACTATCTCGTCGCATGGAACCACTCTTTGGGCCTTGGCTGCAATTACCACCGTGCATACAAGTGCCAAGCAAGTCAGCTTAAAGACAACAGAGCTAGCCATGAAGACGCCGGCCGGCCGGGCTCGATCTCTTTGTTGATATGCTTGGAGCCTGTTTTTATTTATTTATTTATTTATTTTTGTTTCTCGTTTGAAAAAGTATTTTGATCAATGAGATTTCTTAATATTTTTGTTTTGAGAAAAGAAATCAGAAGGTATAAAATAAAACCTTAAACAAATGGATCGATTTGAGGAAACAATAATTCCTAGGTTGGTCTTTATCTAATGCACATGGTGATGCACATAGAAAGATTTGTTAGTGTTCTGTTTTTTGTTTGGGGAGTGATCCTTGTATTCTTTGTGCACAACAATGACACAACACCAAAGCACATTGGGGTGGGACCCATTTACAAAGCAAATTTGGTTGGTTAATTTGGAAACTGGCCGGAACCTTCGGAGAAGAAGTACGTAAGAGTCTAAAATTAGAAATTTATTGCTTTGGAGGTGAGAACCGTACGGGTGTTTATTTGGCTTGCAATTTTAAAACTTGAAATTTAAAAATAACAATTTAAAACGTGGGATTTTAAAATACAGTTAAGTATTTGATGCAGGAGGAAATTATACACAACTATAGAATTAATTGGTCTATGATGTGGCGATGAGATTTATTTGGCTTAAGCAAGAATGGAAAGAGTCAACTACTCAAGAAGGAAAGAAGAGACCTTTGGCAATTGTGATTTAGAAGATATTCTCTACCGAGTTGTCAACATCCATCAAGAGAAAGACCAAGAAAGAAAGAAGAGACTATCGACAAATCTCTTGATTCATCTTTTAAAGAATTCTCATATTTACATTTGCTTTGTCGTCAAGTAATATTATAGTTATTATATTTTCTCTAATATGGTAATTCTTTGGCACCAAGTATTTCCCATGAATTTGGAGATATTCTTTGGCACAAAGTATTTCCATAATATGCTTATTTGTATTTATTTCAAGTCTTAGGAGATTTTGTTTCCTTTAGTAGTCATTAGGGCTTTATTATAAATATGGACATTTGTAATAGAACAATCAATGAATTGAATATTGATATTTTTCTCAGAGTTTCTCTCTATGTTTCGGGATAATTTTTCTGTCTTCTTCCTTGCAAACTACCTGTTGATTAGCCTACAGAATAATCGCTATTCCGTCCGGCGTCAATTGGTATCAGAGCTTCAGCACTTTCCTGAGACGAGTTTTTCATCAGTTTCGATGGCTGGTGGTCGTCGTTGGTAGGTTCCGAATAAGGAAGCTCCGCACCATGATCGTAACGTTCAGGATGTGATGATTGAGGATTTGCAGAGGCAAGTTGTAGAGTTAACCCAGCGTCTAGGGGTGCAGGAAGTCGGCAATCGTGAGACGGAGAACTCCAATTCTGACTCCACCTTCGACAACCCGTATCACAATCCTGCTCCATACCGGGAACAGCGTGGTCGGGATGAAGAATTTGTTGATGAAGAGTTCCAAGAAGACAAGTTCCAAGAAGACGAGTTCGTTGATGAGGAGTTCATACATGAAGATGTTCATGATGATGTTGAACATGAAGATGTTGAAGATCCTTCACAAGGATTCGTGGATTGGGATTCTCCACCAATTTATGATATTGATATCAAGGATGAAGATCTTGTGGGAGATTCTTTGTCGTTTGATCAAGAGAAAAAAATCTGTAGTAGATTTAGATGGGGTCTCTCCAACAATTTATGACGACATCTATCCTAACGAAGATGATTTATTGAATGAGGTAAGTATTATGGTTGATGCAATAAAATTTATTGAAGAAAATAATGATTACCATGTGCTTGATGAAAGTCCGCATAACGAGGGATTTCAGTTGAGTAATGAGGAAATTAGCTATGTTGATCTCATTGGAATTGGAAGATTTCTATCAAATTCACCTAGTAATAAGTTGGATGTTGGTTTTGGCGTGTTAGCTAACAATTTTAATTTTTGTGGTCAAGAAAGAATTGATAATTCTTTGAAGACTTTTATGGAGCGTGAATTGGAGAAAATAAATGAAAGACGTGAGAAGATTGGTCTATTTCAATTTAGTGTGAAGCTAGTCATTGTGATAGGTTGTAACTTATTTATCTTCTGGTTTCAAGTTACTTTGGTATTGAAAAATACGGGATGGAATGAATTGATCGGCCATCCAAAAGATCGAGGTAAAGAAGATTCGAATTCGAGGACGAATTCTTTCCAACCCGGTGAGACTGATGCAGAAGAAAATCAGACACAACTATAGAATTAATTGGTCTATGATGTGGCGATGAGATTTATTTGGCTTAAGCAAGAAAGGAAATGATCAACTACTCAAGAAGGAAAGAAAGACCTTTGGCAATTGTGATTTAGAAGATATTCTCTACCGAGTTGTCAACATCCATTAAGGGAAACACCAAGAAAGAAAGAAGAGACTATCGACAAATCTCTTGATTCATCTTTTAAAGAATTCTCATACTTATATTTACTTTTTCCTCAAGTAATATTATAGTTATTATATTTTCCCTAATATGGTAATTCTTTGGCACCAAGTATTTCCCATGAATTTGGAGATATTCTTTGGCACAAAGTATTTCCATAATATGCTTATTTGTATTTATTTCAAGTCTTAAGAGATTTTATTTCCTTTAGTAGTCATTAGGGCTTTATTATAAATAGGGACATTTGTAATAGAACAATCAATGAATTGAATATTGATATTTTTCTCAGAGTTTCTCTCTGTGTTTCGGGATAATTTTTCTGTCTTCTTCCTTGCAAACTGCCTGTTGATTAGCCTACAGAATAATCGTTATTCCGTCCGGCGTCAGTATTTGATACAATTATAGTTTAATTTTTGAAATTTTGCGTTTTTTAAAAACACACCTTTGCATTTTTTACGTTTTTAAAATCTAATTTTTAAAAAACGGACTCTCAAATTATACATTTTCTATGATTTTGTTTAAAATCATACTTTTGGTCTGTGAAATCGTAGTATCAAGCACACTCTAAGATGAGTTGAAGTTGGATGCATTGTACATGTGGAATAGCTTTGGACGGTATATTGTACATTTAAATTTGAAGAACCAGGATTCTGCTGACCAATGGCATTTATGAAACTAATATTTACTGTTTAAGAAATTCGAAACTTGAAATTGAGAGATGTTATTTATTCTCTCCAATTTTTTTTTTTAATAATTTAGTAACACTTTTATAACTTAATCAGAGAAATAGAGTGAATTGCTCTAACAAAACAATATCACAGATACATTTAAGAATTTCTTCTATCCAAACTTGATCTATGACTTGTTTAACGACAGCTTTAGCTAAACTATGAGCTGCCATATTGACGTTTCTACTACTATGATGAATTTGCCAACTAGATAGAAAATTTAAAATAATGTGTCACGCCCCCGTTTTGGGATATAAGGGAAACGTGAGTTTGAGTACTAAAAACCATCTAAAAGGAAGCGTGCATTTACAACTGTAAATTTAAATCTCCTATTTTATTAAAAGTTTCTATTAATAATACATTACAAGGTCATTAACTCCAAAAAGAACAAAACATACTATACAAAACTAGGGTTTGGCCGGTTCATCACGAACTATTGCTCTTAGCGAGGTCTACGCCCTTACAAGAAAAAGACTTCGTCTTGCTGTTGCCATCTGGAAAGGGTTGAGGGAAAAAGGGGTGAGTTCGACAACTCAGTAAAGAAAATACAACACCAGGGGAAAAAAACATGCTGTAAAACCTTCTTGCCATACTCTTTAGTCAAGCATATTGACAGATTTATTCTAACTCACTGAAAAGAATTAACTTCACATATGATGAATTGCATAATGTAAATTGATTTATAACCTAAACCAATAAAATGTTGATTTTAATTTATTTTAGATAAATTAAATGTTTTTGAGTATATTAAAAATTACGATGATGTTTAAAAGTATGAATATGATATGTGATTTTAGATTGAGTATAAGTTAGAGATTCAAGTTATGAAAAATTGTCTGAGAAGTGATATGCTAGGCTGTTTATGTTTTATAAGAAAACACATATTAAAGCATGATTCATAAAATGAAATGTGTTGTTTTAGGACAGGTGGCATAGCATATGAACAATTAAATACAATTTGAAGAATATGAAGAATGGTATAAGAATGACAGTTAATGCAGATTAACAATAGGAACAATTAAACAGATTTTCTAATGATTCAGTAAATTCTTTTTATCAGTTTTCTCTTTAAACCTTTCTCTGTGGTTTAACCCTTTACAGACTCTAAACCGCTATTACCCGTGAGCGGAGCACGTTGGCTTTTGTCACACAGACCTATGGACTCAGCCTGTCGTAACAGGGGAGAGTCGTTCCGAGTTGGGGATCTTCCCTAGGTGAAGGCCAACCTCGGCTGGTAGCACACACCAACACATGGTATGCTTGCCATGCTACCCTATGGGTACCAATCCTAGCTGTAATAGTGCCTCAGGGTTAAACAGTTACTGCACATGAACGTTTTCTGTAATACTGTAGGCTCTGCTTTATCTGTATACTTTATTTCAAAACTGTAAGAGCCGCTTTCATAACTGTAGTCATGTGCAGAATTAAACTTTAGAATCTCTTTTCTTTCAAAACTGAATTCATTAATAGAATCATATACTTTGGAATTCTCTGTAATCATATTCTTGAAATGCTCTTTATCATTTCTCCGAGTATGCATAATTCATAATTTTTGAAATGCTTATAATCATAACTTTAATTATGCATAAATCATATCTTTAAAATGCTCTTACTCATAACTGTAATTTATGCACAAAATTCTTGAATAATAACATATGAGTAATAAAACTTGGCATTAAAATCACATGAGCAACGCTTTGTAAAATTCCCCAACACTTTTTCAAAAGATTTGTAATAAAATCTTGTTGGGAGTTTTTCGGTGTTGTATCCCCTTACCTGAACTTTCCATTAGCGTCAGGGTCGAGCTTCTACCTAAATAAAACATAAGGATGAATTTAGCGGAGCGTTCTGAAATATCAGTTCTAAGACTTAAACTAAGTTATCCTATATACATAACTATCTAACTAAAACATAATTGAATACCCTATAGACAAATCAATAATCCTAAAACATAGCACATGGCCAATTCATCAAAATAATATTTAATCCTTTAACCAAAATATCGCACTCAATTACCCACCCAAACAGCTACTCCAAATACGACATTTCAACTGGAAATTATACCCCAAAATTATCAATATTCCAAAATTACATATTCACGGCTAACCAAAACAATACATAGTCGGCCAAAGAACCCATAAACAGTTTCACAGCACAATCCTCCAAATAACATTCCAATACCTATCCAATTGAAACAACCCAAAACAAATCTCCAAAACACCCATCAACAAAGAATAGTATTTCAGCCAAGATCAACAAACAGGGACCACAATAATCACACCTTAAAAACCTTAAATCAAAACAGGGGATTCATCCAAAATCACCTACACACATATACTCACTGCCTATACAGGACAGGGAACACAATCAGCACTAAAAGTACCCAATTTTATCTAAGCATCACGACAACTACTGGCTAGAGCAACCACCCACAGTGAACACACACATCACTGGCCGGAAAAACCCACACACAGAGAACACAATTCAAAACCATTCGGCCATCATCACCCAAAAACCTAAAATCACCAATTAATTGAAAAGCCCCAAAATCATAAAACCCTAATTCCAAAATAATCACAAATCAAAATACCCAAGCTAGATCATAGGGTTTTTATACCTTGAGGATTTAATCCGAAAATCCACCGGAAAAGCCATCGACTTCGCCGGAAAAGCCATCGGAAAACGCACAGGAAGAACCGGGTCTTCCTCTCGGGTCGTCGGGTCGGGTTTTCGGGTCAGATGCTTTGGCTTCGTGGATCGGCCGGAAAGTCGCCTTAGCTCGCCGGAAATCGGTGTCTGGCCGCTGGACATGGAGGATCGAACCTCCAGGAGGTTCAGGTCGCACGGGTTCTCCCGGATCCGTCGGGTTTGGCTCGCGGGTCGGGGGTTTCTCTCCTGGGTCTAGCGGGTTACGACCCGCGGACTTCACGGCTTCACGATCGGGGCTCCTCCCTGGTCACGGGCTTCACCGGAAGTTGTGTCACCGGCGTTCCCTGGGTTCTGGGTCCACCGGGTCCTCTCTTCCCCGCCACTCTCTCCCTCTCGGCATCTCTCCCTTTCTCCCGCTCTCTGCTTCTCTCTCTCTCTATTTCTCTTCTCTCTAATCTCTCAATCTCACTCTCTCCCTCTCGCTGTCTCTATTTGCGGCAAGAAATAGAAGAATAGAAGAAGAAAGAAAGAGGAAGGAAGAAGATGCGGAAAGAAAGAAGAAAAAGAAGAATTAATAAGGGCAAGTCAACTTGCCGTGCAAGTTCATCTCCTTCCCTTTTTTTTTTTTTTTTAACTTATTGATTAAGTTACTTACTAACTAAGTTATAAATATATACATATATTATTATTATTATGTCTAATAAATCTGGGATATTACAATATGAGTGTCATCTACTAATTATCCAAATCTACTCCAATTGTGAACATTGGAACTCATAGTCTTAACCACTTGGAGCACATCCCCTTCCAAAATAATGTTATAAAGGCCTAATTCCTTTAAAAAAAAAAGGGAGGCTTGGAAAGCTGCTAATGTTTCTGTAGCTACTGGTTCTAAGTGACCTAATCTTGTCATATTCCTAGCCGCATGCACATATCCCTCGTGATCCCGCACCACAATACCAATTTTCAGGCAACCACTGACCTTAGTAACAGTAGTATCCTAGTTGACCTTATAACAAAACTAGGCGCTTTCCATTTGGATTGAATGCCAGTTCTTTGGTGGTAGTACTGTCTCTAGCAAATTTTCTTTTTTGTACTCCTTAGCAGATATAATCGCATCCCTAGCAATGAAGTTTGGATGAAGGAAATCACCCCAACTCTCCATTTTCTTCTATGCTTATTTTATAGATTTAATGGTGTATATGTTGTTACAATTCACGTGGTAAAAATATTTTGACTTATATTTGATAAGTGCATATATGAGTATTGCTATGGACCATTTTAATTTTTATCCTTCTAATTAAAGTTGATGTACCTTTTAAAATCACCATTGGATTTTAGATGGATCACTATTAGATTTTGATTCAATTGTGATTTTAAAAGGTACATCAACTTTGAAAGAATAAAAAGAAGACAAAAAGATGGTCCATAATATTACTCTTTCATGTGTATATATATATATATATATATATATATATATATAAATCAACCCAACATTTATCACTTCAATATCAATTCTATTTTACTATATTTTTTAAGTGATAGATGTTGATCATTTAATTTACAAATAATAGTTAAGATTGAAGATATTTTACATGGTAAAATACTTAATAATTTTAGAAAAATCCTGATCCTTGTTTAAATTAAGTTTTGTACTTTCCAATCTAAACGCTCAAACGATTTCTATCCTATCTTTATTCCAATTCCAGCTTGATGAATTTCCTTATTAATTAGAATAGAATTTAACGATTTGGTTGAGTTGCTCTTTCTTTAATTAAGCAGTTTAGGAAGCATAATTAGTTCCCAAATTGAGTTAGAAATTTGCCCTTTCTTATGAAGCTTTGAATTTGTATTAAGAACCAGAAGAACCAAAGTTTGTAACTAATTTAAGGGGGACAGAAATTTCCTACGACCCACGTATAAAAAAGACATGAGTCTTTTAAACATGTGAAAATCACATGTTTTTTTATTAATGCAATTAAAAAGGCATGTAAGAATCACATGTTATTTAAATAACATGTGTTTCTTACATGCTAAAGGACACATGTCAATTTTATATGTGGGTTGTAGGAAATTTCCTACAAATCAGTTTGTAAGAAATTTCTGTCCATGTAAGAGACTTTTGAGTAATAAACTAATAATAATTTAATTTCTTCAAATTTTGCTTGTTATTTGTATATATATAGATCTAGAAGACCCCGTACTTCTTGCGATTATCCTTAATTAAGAAATAACATAGAATTAATATTCCATATTTTTTTTAACAAGAATTAATATATATTACATTTGTAGCGTACGTGTACGTACGTGACATCCACCAATTTGATCATCTCCTCCTCCGTAGGCAAAGTACGTAGGCTAAAAGAAAGACTTGGTAAATTATGATAACACCCATCATCATCAACTAGCTAGCTTGATGATTTACAACAAATTAATAGAAGCACCCATTTATTCTCACAGTCACAGGCTCACAGTACCATACTCTAGATGATCCTAGCTAGCTTGAGAGGAAAACCACTGCTCCATCAACCTCACTGTACTCTGCAACACAGTCACAAGCAAGAGAAACAGAAAAGACTTAGAAACATTACATTAAAAAATAAAATTATAATATAAATTAAATTTTCAAATTCATCCATTTTTATTAACTCAAGCTTTTAGAATAAATAATTATTTAACATGGTATCAGAGTCAAAAGTCTTGATTTAGAACCTATTGCTTTTGTCATTTACCTTCCATTTCAATTAAGAGTTTGCTTATGTTTACGAATTCAAAAAGAACGATTTTAAAATTTACAATTTGAAAACGTGATTTTTAAAAATTCAGTTAAGCTTTGGCAAATTAAAGTTGTAATTTGCCATTTAAAATCGATCGCAGTTTAGCCTTTAAAATTTATGAGTTTTCAAAAAAGCATTCATTTGTCTGCGATTTGAAAAAACATATATATTTTATACGTTTTAAAATCACAATTTTTTATTTTTTTTTTTAAAACGTAATTCCAAACAATCAATTTTTTGGGATTTGATTTAAAATCATACTTTTTTCTTTTACAAAAGTGCAATGCCAAAGGCATCATAAATATTTCACGTATTGAACATCACATATTAAGAGAGAGTTTAAACCAACACGTAAAGAAAAATATTAGAATATTAATTAAATAATTAAAGTTGTTCGCATGATTACCGAGCTGAACCCGCATGGACGGACTTCCGTATAAAGTTAAATTCTTAATTCCGTCCCGGGATACATAATCCTCATGAAGATGAATATATATAAGAAAGAAAACATATGTAAACAGAGTGACACAAAGGCAGTCATACTTGTTGCAGTCCAGAGAAGGGGTGAACTCGTAAGGAAGGTTGAGGCCGCATTCTTTAGGAAGCTGACGAACATTGTTAGCAATTTTTGGCCGCCAGATTGTAAATTGCTGTAAACAAGTGCAAAAGCTCTGGCGGCCCCATGTGGTGGGGAGATTGTAGAGCCACTTGACAGCAGTGCAGCAGGGAGCGGGCACAGACCCACCATTGTTAAAATAGTCTGAGCATGAGCGTAGGACATTCCGTACGTCGCTGCACACTGAGAAATTTAGAGCTTTGGCCTTCTTGGGTGCGCTGGCCACCATGCACACAAGCACCAAGCAAGTGATCATCATCAGCTTAAGGCCGACATCAGAGCTAGCCATGAAGAAAGACTGAAATCAGTTGATCAATTCCGAGTTTTAAGGTTGAGTTTAAGATCTAGCTCCTAGGTTTTGGTGTTTATATTATAATAATGCACATGGTCTTGCAAGTTCGAAAGATTTTTTTTTTTTGTTTTTTTGGTTAGTGTTTTCACGGACACGGCCAAATTTGGTTGTTTTGGAAACCGGAACATTTGGAAAAGAATATCAGACTTGTTCGGTTTCTGTTAGTGATTTTAAAACGTGCAATTTAAATAAGATTTTTTAAAATGCAATTTAGTATTTGATAAAATTGTAGTTTAATCTTTAAAATAACAGTTTAGTCTATGAAATCATAGTGTTAAATTAACCCAATTTAAACTTAGAAAATTACAGTTTTTATCTCGCAACTTCCTAGTGAGAGAACGTCCCCCTTCTCTCTAAACTTCTGAAACTTTCTGTGAGAAGCTCAATGGGAGGGAAGCTTTCTGCTTCCCTCCCAAACACCTTTACCCATTCCCTAATATTTCCTTCCACCCCTCCACATATACCCCCTTCTTTCATACCTTCAGCCATATTTTTCTCTGCCTTTCTTACTGGTTTTCTGTCTTCTCGGCCATTGGAGCTAAGGCCAAATCTCCATCTATCCTCCTTTATTTCTAAGTTTTTTCCATGCTTTTGGCCATTGGAGTTAAGGCCCGATCTCCATCTATCCACTTATCTTTCCAGCTCTTGCTTTGTCTTGTCTTGGTTTGTGTCTTCACAGCAGCAGCACACGTCCTCTACCTTCCACCGTGTTTACTGTAATTTTTGGGATCGAGTTTTGTTCCAATTTTTCCATTCTAGATCTGTGCTCTTTCCCCGACCTCTACATGACACGCTCCTCACCACCGGCTTCCTCGGCGTCTCCGTCATCTACCGCCAGTCTCCGTTCAATCCACCGCCTTTCCCTGGGCCGTGCGTGGTGAACACGCTCCAGAGGGTTTTTTGCTCTCTTCGGAGCGTGTTTGCCATGTTCGGCCTCCCCGCTTTCAACCGCCTCCTCCACCGGTGTTTCATGGCTTCGCCGGCGTTTCTGGCCGCTGAGAGGCTCTCCCTTCACGGCGCGTGTGTCTCACGCGCCGTCAGGGACAGCTCCCACACCGCCTTCTGCCTCTGCTTTTCTGTTGTGTTTGTTTTTATTTTATTGTTTTTTTGGGCTTACTTGTTCTACTTTTCCCATGTTTACCCCTGTAATCGAGGTGTTTGGGTCCTTGTGACTCAATACACTCTTCAAATCACCTTTACTGGTGACCCAGGCTTTGTGGCATCCGTGCCTCAAGCCAAAGAGCCCGCATCTTCGGAAGCATTGCCCCCGCGTACTTTCATTCTTAGCTTTGTTCTTGGGTTGCCCAGCCCAATCGTGTTTTATTTTGTATTTTTCTTTTTGATGTAATCTGTTTAGCAAGTATCTAAAAAAAAAAAAAAAACTTTGAAAATTACCGCTTGCAAGTGAGGTGCTTACCAAAATTTTCACGTGTAAGACGAATTGAGATCGGATGCAACAACTCTAATTTGGACTTTTCATTTTGAATTGAAAAGTCAAGATTTTGCTACATCATTTAAAAACCTAAGCTTCTAGACCAATTAGTGTTAGTCAATTTATATCATTGCACAACATGCCAGGTATTCAAGAGAACTAAATATTTGTAGTCTATGGCTTCCATTTCTCATCACAGCTGATGCACTAAGTTGTTACAGTTTTGTATGAAAAGTTATGGGCAAAACTCCCTCGTAGGTGGATTTTTTTTTTTTTTTTTTTATTATTATTATTTTTAATATTATTCAAAGTGAGAAAAACACCCTCATCAGACATGTTACATACACATCACTTGTATATCTTTTGTACATTAGTTTTTTAAATTAATCACTGGATCTGTAGGACTCACATGTGAATCTTTGTGGGTCCTACAAATCCAATGATTGATTTAGAAAACTGATGTACAAAAGATGTACAAGTGATGTGCAAAAATCATTTTTCTTTTAGATATTGGCCTTTAATCAATCACAAAATGTGACATTAACGAACACTTTTATACTTTTCCCCTAATATTTGTTCTCCATCGTTTATAACTTATTCATAATGTCAATTTTTTTAAAAAAAAATATTTACTTATTTATTTATTAAAATTATTTATTTCAAAGATCCATTCCATATAAAAAGACCAAATTGTCTATGTTCAAGATTACAAAAATTTTCTAATAAACTAAGTCAGAGGCACAGGGGTAGAGTTTTCTCCACCCAGGCACAATCAGATTCAGATCATTACTGACCACAGTTGCGACAAAAAAACCTAGCCAACAAAAGATGTCTCTACATGCATTAACATGAGTCTCTACTTGATCTAGGAGAGGACACATAATCTGAGCTATAAAATAGTTTTTATAGACTAGGTTGGAACTAAATCATGATCAGAATAGACTACGTAAATAACTAACAAAAAAAAATAATGAAAAAACCAAAAAGAAAAAGTCTCCTTGTTGATCTCCCGAAAAAGTCTTCACTCTATTCTTAGTATATATTGGAATTAGATTTAAAGTCACATTTTTTTTATTTGTAAAATCGCAATGCAAAACTAACTATAAAATTCGAAAATTATTACCTGCAGGTGAGGCCCTTACCAAAATTTACACGTGTACGACGAATTGAGATCGGGCGTGCGGCATGCATGCAACAACTCTAATTTAGGCTGTTCAGTTTAAATTGAACAGTCGAGATTTTGCTACATCATTTAAAAACTTAAACTTCTAGATCATTTAGTGTACGTTCATCAATTTCTATCATTGCACAATTAAGATGCATGCTATAGGTATTCAAGAGCTGGTAGTAAATAATTTGTACATTTTACCTTATTATAAACACTTTTATTCTTTTCCTCTAATATTTTTTTTTTGTCGTTTTATAACTTATTCATAATGTGAAATTGAAATGCAATAAATATTTGTAATTCAATTCGCATGATTCATACATTTGGATATACAAGATAATAGCATAGGTAAAAAAATTATAATTAATTAATGACATAACACAATCTTCTAGTTGACTTTACATTTTAAACCCGAGTTTTTGTGTTACTACAAATTACATCGGATATAATTAATTCCTCTAATTGATTTACTATGTTTTTGCCGGAGCATATGTGGTGAAGGGATACATATAGAATCTAAACGTACAGCTAGCAAGTCAAACGACAGAATCCAAACAGCAAGTCAAGCAATATCTACCTTTCCATTGTCATTGTACGTCTCGTTTCAAAAATAATTTTTTCCCTAAAAAAAAATAACAAAATAAACTCTTTTATTTTTAAAGAAAAAATTATTAACGAATCATTCAAAATACATAATACCTTCTAAAAAAAAAAAATCACATTGTCCTGTTGACGTATAAGTAGTAACTTATTTATTTATTTATTTTTAAAAAAGTTAATAATAATAATAATAAATAATAAAAAGACACGGTTGTACAGCCAACACTGATTAGATGGGGTGACCACCTAGTCGCCCATGGCCACATATCTACTCTTATTATTATTTTAGTATTATAATAAGTACTAAAAAGTCAGTTTTATGTTTAATCTTTATATTTATATATATATATATATATTATGATGGGAAACTCCTAAATTAGGATTACATATAGAATCTAAACGTACAGCTAGCAAGTCAAATGACAGAATCCAAACAGCAAGTCAAGCAATATCTACCTTTCCATTGTCATTGTACGTCTCGTTTCAAAAATAATTTTTTCCCTAAAAAAAATAACAAAATAAACTCTTTTATTTTTAAAGAAAAAATTATTAACAAATCATTCAAAATACAAAATATCTTTTTGAAAAAAAAAAATCACATTGTGGGTCAGTATAAGGAGTAACTTATTATTATTATTATTTTAAATAATAATAATAATAATAAATATTAGAAAGACATGGCTGTAAAGCCACCCGATTAGATAGGGGTGACCACCCAATCGCCCATCGCCACATGTGTACTCTTATTATTATTATTATTAGAATAATAATTAAATACCACCTAAAGATACAATTTTTTACCACCTTACCTATGTGGTAAGGTGGTCCCCCACTACTTTTTGAGTTTTTTTTATTTTTTAAAAATAAATTAAGGTCGGGGACCACCTTGCCACATAGACAAGGTGGTGAAAAATTGTATCTTTAGGTAGTATTCAATCATTACTCTTATTATTATAATAAGTACTAAAAAGTCTGTTTTATGTTTACTCTTTATATATATTTTTTTTTGGTAGGTTTATATATACTGAGAATCAATTTTTTTTATATAAAAAATAAAGAGAAATGTCATGTGTCAGATAGATCTCATCTAATCTATTGTTTTAGTAAATAGAAGCATAGGGTGATGGGATAGTAACACGTGGCTTGGAAACTTGGTGTTTCTCTTTATTTCTTCGAGATGACGATGATGCAAATCATATATATCATTGTTATTAGTGTAGTCTTCATTTTGTAATGATCACCTAGAAGGACATTAACACACCCAGGAGAGGTAGAAAGAAGAGGATGAGATAGAAGAAGCGATAATGAGAGAGCCACTTCTTGACCAGCAGCAAGAACAACCTTCTTCTCAGGATGATTCAACCCCTTCATCACTTTTTACATGCTTGTACGTTGCCCACTTTTTGGCCAGATGGAGTGCCAGGTTTTTACCTCTTATCCATTACCATTGAGTTTTCTTTTGTAATCTTTGTCCTTGGGTTAATGAACTTGAAGTTAGTTCATTATTTGTATTTCAATGTTTTCACATATAAGGTTATAGCTAGAATTGCTTCAATCAGTATATTTTCCCAAAAGTGATCAATATTTGTTTTCAAGTCTGAGTGGGTTTTAAAGCATTTGTCAATTTAAGAATTGAATTTATTTAGGTGTTAAAAATTCAGACTGAAATCTGTTATGGATTTAAATCTAGTGAGAGGCAGTTTCTTAGCTGCTGAAAATTCATTCAAATTACCATTTGCTTGAGAATTCAACAAATGAATTGCACAATTAATTTTGTCCTAGAGGTCAACCTGATTTCATGAATGATGAACCAAATACTCTGTTCAAGCAAACTTAGCTGTGACCCATATTATAGTTCTTTTCATTGTCTAATGAGTGAGATCGACTGGATGGTTTAGATGATCGAACTGATTTGATATTTTGCCCATGCACCCATCATGTAACAATGACAAATCGGCTAGCTTCTCACCCCCAACATGCTTCCTCTAAATCTAGTGTTTTGTAAGCAAGCTTTTATTCAATACTCCCTTGTTTGCAGAATGTGGGAATTCTCTGTGGGGTTATACATGATCAGCATTTGGCCAAATTCTTTACTCTTTGCCGCTCTCTATGGCGTGGTAGAATCTGCCTCAACTATGCTCTTCGGCCCCCTCGTCGGACAATGGGTGGATAGGTTGACATATGTAAAGGTTTGCTCACCATCTATTATTTCTGCATTTGACAGTGACCATCAATACAACAAATTTTCAAAATTCTCTTAGCAGACCCAAAATATTTTGTGTATTAATTTTACTAATGACTGGCCCTTGAGCAGGCATAGTGAAAAGTCTTTATGGATTCCCTTGACCATCAGCTTAGAAAATTCTAACCAATATCTATTTCTTCTTAAAAATTTACAATAGCCAGGGTTATCTTGTATAAGATTTTTGGAGATGATTAGATCAAATAGTTCAATTTTGGTACCTTTGGTCTGCTTACAGACCTTTCAGAAGGGCCTTCCCAACTCTTTATGTTATTGCAGCACTCAAGAACGAGTTGGTAGATCATTACTTAGGTGGGGCGGGTGATAGTATTCATTTGAATCTTAGATCATTACAGGACTACATGATTAGGAGTTGGAGTTAATATTCAACTTTTTGAATTGTTGTATGGAATAAGATCCAGAGGGGAGGGATAAAAATGAGGTGGATCAGAGACTATCTCCAAAGTGTTAGGCTTGAGTTTATCAATTCATTGCATCCTTAATAGTTAATATCCACTGGTCTCTTATTTATGCTTCTTATATACTTGCCTTGCAGCCTGTTAGCATCCTTTGATAAATCTCTTGTTACTTAATAAAATTTAGAATAATAGAGAAAGAAAGAAAGAGAAAAATTAAGTCTTCTAAGCCGTCCACATTTTGATATGCTTAAATAAACTCATCTTCGTGTACAGGATGAGACATGAAGAAACTAGCATTTGATAATCTATACTTTGTATGGATTTGTATGAATATGCAGGTTGAACTCTCTGGCAGTGACAAATCTAATTATTGATATATAAATTTGCATCTTAAATTTCTATTGGTAGGTTCTCCGAATATGGTTGGTAGCGCAGAATTTCTCTTTTATAATAGCTGGGTGCACAGTGATTGCATTGCTGAGATTCTCAACCTTAAAGTCCACTAATTACGCAGCATTCATCTCACTAGTGCTATTAACCAACATCTCTGGAGCGGTTGCAGTGCTTTCGTCACTCGCGGGTACCATCTTGATTGAAAGAGAATGGTAATTGTCATGGGCTTTCAAGTGAAAAAAGACTTCAGAATTACACTTATATATAGAGTATTGTGTAACTCTAGTTGAAATGTGTACTGCTGTTAGTGATCGAAGTTTGATTATACCAATCATTCTTTTCAAGTGTACAAGTTTGAAAAAATTTCATACTTTTGTAATCCTCATTATCAGTTGTGGCCTAGTATTGCTTCGTTTGGCAGCTGTGACGATGAAGGAAAAAGTATAAATAAATTCAGCATCTTACATCAACCAATTCAAAAACTGGCCTTTTCCATTATAATCATTTTATTGTTGCTGTCACATCTTTGTTTTTTTTTTCCCCTTTCTTTTCCTACATCTTCTTGGCTGCGATAAGAGCATAAGGAGTTTGTTATATTACAAAACGATTTGTGTGTTTTGATAGCTCTTAGCTGATTATACTATTGATTTCCAATCTACAGGGTGGTTGTGATATCAGAAGGCCATCCTCCAGAGATACTAACTAAGCTGAATTCAATTATCAGAAGAATTGATCTAATATGCAAGCTATTTGCTCCTGTTTTAAGTGGCTTCGTTATCAGCTTTGTATCACTAACAGCATCTGCTGTGACTTTGGCACTCTGGAATGCGATATCCATTTGGGTGGAATATTGGCTTTTTATCTCTGTCTATAATGGCATACCAGCTTTAGGTGAAAGAAGTCAAAAGAGGATCTCAAGGCTTTCACCAGTCGAAGTTGTGGAAGAGAGCACATTAACTTCCCAGGAGAGAGAAAACTTGCTTTCTCATGATGGAGGCAATTCAGCATTGACTGTGAACACCTGGGAAAGTACTATAATTCAATGGGTCCCTTGTCTTGATGCATGGAGAGTATATTTTAAACAAGATGTTGTGCTTCCTGGACTAGCCCTGGCTTTGTTGTATTTCACCGTCCTCAGGTAATGAACTATTAACAAGTTCTTCTTGACAAAATAATATATAACCACGTTTAGCATGTGTTTGGAAGCAAGTTCAACTAAACTTTTCCCCTTAATTCCTATATATGCATTGTACACTCATTAGAATAAAAGACCACCGAGGGAAATATGACACTTGTATTGGGTTTTAACTGAATGAATTTGCCCATTCTCAGTTCTTGAAAATTGATACTGCCTACTTCTGATTATTTTTCCTTAAGTTGCTTCTAACCACATCCCAAAGAACATAAAAGTTTCTCTCTCCCAATGTATATTTTTTCCATGCTGTCTTTTGGCTCAGGTTCTGGATCCAAAATGTTGAATAAGTTCTTGCTGATTTAATCTTTGCAGCTTTGGAACTTTGATGATTGCTGTTTTAGAATGGCAAGGCATACCTGCTTATGTTATTTCAATCGGACGCGGAATAAGTGCTATGATCGGAATATCGGCAACATTTGTGTACCCAATCTTACAATCTCGCATCTCCACAATTAGAACTGGACTCTGGTCTACCTGGTCTCAGGTGAAAACTTAGTAGGCAAGAAATTGGTCATTGGTGGTTGGAAGTAACGTGTCCATATGTAATCACACCTTTAGTTTTGTTAAGAGTCCCACATTGTCAAGGTTTGCCTGGGTTGTGGGCTTTATAAGCCTTGAGCAAATCTCTTCTCTTGAACTGCCTTTTGGGAATGAGTAAGGCTCAAATGACTTCAATATGGTATCAGAGCCACAAGTCCTTAGACAATGTTGGACTTTCCCTCCCGATATTGAACACGTGTTTGGCCAAAATATGTCATACGTGAGGGGCGTGTTAAGAGTCCCACATTGCCAAGGTATGCCTGGGTTGTGGGCTTTATAAGTATTGAGCAAACCTCTTCCTTTGAGGTGCCTTTTGGGAATGAGTAAGGCTCAAATGACTTCGATAGTTCCACTTTTTCTTTAATTAAATCTACAAATAGTAACCATTTGAAAGGGTTTTTCTGGTTTTATGGATCATTCTCTGTTGAAGTTACTTTCTAACGCACCTTTGATTTTTATGGTATTTGTGTGTTTTTCGTGCAGTGGACCTGCCTCCTAGTATGTGTCGGTTCAATTTGGGTCAAAAATAGCGTTTTAGCAGCGTATATGCTGATGGCTGGTGTAGCAACATCTCGGCTTGGATTGTGGATGTTTGACTTATCTGTCCTCCAACAAATGCAGGTAGCAAAAACCCAACAATAATACCAATACTATACTTTGCACATAAAATTTCTGATACTCTTCATCTTGATGAGCGGACAAGTTATTTTCTGCAATTTGTTTATACTTTTTCAAGATATATCTTTCTTCTCTTCTCTTCTCACTCATTTTCTTTCCTGGATAGGATCATGTTCCTGAAGCGGATCGTGGTGCTGTGGGAGGTGTTCAGAACTCACTGCAGTCGACTTTGGATTTGATGACTTATGTCATGGGAATAATTATCTCGAATCCACAGGTGATCTTGTTTAGAATTTGGTGTTGACTCAATTTTTAATAGGATAGCATTGAGTGATTGCATCTGTATTCATTTATGCTTTATCCGAATCTGCATAAAGTTCAATAAGAGCACTTAATTAAGACACCCTTGCCATGCACGTACGAGGATCATCTCCGTTTCACTTGAAATGGAAATGAGTATACGATTGCAATCTTACACGAGAACACGAAATTTTTATGTAGTTTCCTTGATCCGAGGTACTTCTTTGATGCTTTGAATTAACTCTATTCCATTCATGTTATTGCTTTTCAGGATTTCTGGAAGTTGACTTTGATATCCTTTGTGCTGGTGACATTGGCTTCATTGCTCTATACTTCTTATGTGTACCTTGTCCGGAAGCACCTCTTTCATTTTGAGAAGCTACACTTTAGCTGATTAAACGGATTACAAGATCATCTGAAGATGCTTACTCAAGGTGAAATTTAAAGAGTAGTTACTTGTAATTACTCATATTATCCGGGTTCCCTGCCAGAGATTATCGGTATATTGATTGCAGATCAATTGTATTTTCTGGCCTTAAGTAGTCATTTCCATTGTCCTCTGTCTTTAAGCATCCTTAACGATTGTAACTTAGTAGATGTTTAAAGCCTCTTGGTCCAGTTGTTTTCTTGAGCTAAACTTTATTTTATTAATAAATGTTCAGTTGATAAGGAATAAAAATGTGAGAAACATTTTTTCAAAGTGCATGTGTTTCTAATATGCTTTTTTAATAGCTTTAATAATTATCACATGCTTTAAAGGATGCATATTTCACGTTTCAAGGCTTGTTTCTTCATTCTTCATTTTCTTTAAATATTATCTCACAGTTATTTTTTATTGTTTTCTTATATAAACGCTACACGCTCTCATTCCCATACTCCTTAACATGACAGTAAAAATCATCATTTAATCCAAAATTAAAAGGTGATTCATCCAAAATTCAATGATGATTTTCACTATCACGTCAGAAAATGTGCACTTAAGACTTGAAAGTGTATATACAACATTTCCCGGTCTTCTTAAACCACAAGAGAGAAATGATTAAAAAAAAAACAAGAAGAAAACATAAGCTAAAGTGATTTGAAAATGTAAAATGTGTTTTGGATAACAAAAAGACAAGCTGTTAGACATGACTTTTGCATCATACCTAAATGTACATAAATAATAGGGAGGTTTTAGAGCATCTTCTGAAAATGCTCTAAGAGAATATATGTATAAACTCTAGGGTGCCTAAAATTTCGATTCGTTTTGATGTAAATTTTTTTATTCATACTCTTCCGGATGTTTCACAATAATTGTATCGTTAGTTCAACATAGCATTTAAAATAAATCAGTTGATTCATAATAACAATCAGATTACTCTCTGTTTTTTTTTTTTTCCGCAACACAACAAAAGAGAAAAATGAACCTTAAATTGACAGTAAATTTTTGTTGCTCTTTGGATGTTGTGTCGTGTTTTGGGCCGTTAATTTGAATTGACGGCCAGCATAAAATATAGGATTTTACAAACGGTTACAGCTAGCGGTTATTAACTCTAACCGCAACCGCCTAAGGCTGCTATTGAATTTTCACAACCGCAACAACTCCGCTTAGGCGGTTAACGGTTATTAATAGCCGCTAATCACCGGGTTGATAACCACTTTCTATATGTGAGCTTCTAGAAATAAATAAGAGTATTAACTCTAACCACAACCGCCTAAGGCTGCTATTGAATTTTCACAACCGCAACAAATCCGCTTAGGCGGTTAACGGTTATTAATAGCCGCTAATCACCGGTTTGATAACCACTTTCTATATGTGAGCTTCTAGAAATAAATAAGAGTATTCTAGAAAAATTAAATCTCGAACAAAATACAACACCTTCACATAAGAATAGAAAAGAAAAAGAAAAATCATTTTCAAAAAAGAAACAACCCCATTTAACAAATCTCTTAAACATTTGTTTAAGTGGTATTAATAAATGTTTTAGCATTTATTTCATTTGGATAGTTGGCACATTATGAACCGTTACATGTAAAATATGGCTATGATTTAACAATTTGAAAATCTCAAATTTTTTAAAAATTTGAGAGGATCCTAATCCCTAATTGGGCTTAGCTAGACCTGAAGCTTTTTCTGCGATATAAACAAAATAATAATTTGTTTTAAGTTGCATATGCTAAGAATATACTATATATTCAACTGGGTTATATAATAGCCCAATTAATTCTGGACTAAGCCCTGCCTATTAGTTTTGCATTGTCACCCACAACATATATTATTTAATTTTTTCTTTTTCTTTTTTTTTGGATTCAGCTGCTATATATATAGTCCCCTAATAATACGTACGTACCTCTATAATCTATTTAAAAGGCCGGTTTGACTACAATTATTTTTGGAATACGTTTGGGACTTAGGTAGTTTAATTTATGCATTTTTGGAATAACCTTCTATTATACCTATACTAAATGAACAATTCATTTTAATTATGTCGAAATTATGTAAGCATTCATGATAAACATATATAATGACGTATAATTAAGTTCGATCTTAAGATTTTTTACTTTTCAAATCCTTAAATTTATACTCAACACAAGTCAGAAAAAGAGTAAATATATATATATATATATTAAGCCATTAATTTCAATTTCATGTTGACACGATAACTCAATTGCTTAAAGAATTAAGCCAGCAACAAAGATTAATCATTTATTTTTTGGTCAGTGTCAATGACATACTTGGAAAGGCCCTTGCAGACAAAAAAGAAAAGAAAAAAAGGTTAATACCCAAAAACTTACTGACCAAAAACAAAGAAACCTTGGACAGCAACCATTTTTTTATTATTATTATTTTAAAGATGCTTTCCTATACATATAAAAGAGACAAAACGGTTTAATGTTCAAGATTAAAAAGATTTTCTAATAAACTAACACTACAAAAAAAAAAAAAAAAAAAGCTTTTTGAGCCGTTTTTGTTGGAGTCGTTTTGTTAAAACAACTCTAATTTGAGCCATTTTTAACAAAAACGGCTCCAATTAAAGCTGTTTTAAAAAAGCGCTTCTAATTATAGCCGTTTTAACTAAAACTGCTCTAATTAATTTTGAGCCATTTTTAATAAAAACAGCTCTAATTGAAGTCGTCTTACTAAAACAGTTTGAATTTGAGCCACGTTTCGAAAACGGCTCAAATTAGAGTCGTTTTAACCAAAAAAAGGGTTCGAAATGGAGCCATTTTTATCAAAACGGCACTAATTGCAGCCGTTTAAAAAAAAAAAAAAAAAAAAAAAAAAGGTCTCACATAGATCGTACAACGATCCATCACACATGTTCGTACCACGATCCATCACATAGATCATACCACGATCCATCACAGATATCGTACCTGGATCGATCACACATGATCATGTGATGGATCATGATACGATATATGTGATCGATCGCAGTACGATCTATATATCCCTCTTAAACTACCATTCAATTTTCAATGTTTCCTCAAACTATCAATTGTGTCAATGTCCCCCTCTCAAACTACCAAAAAATGTCATTAGGGGGAATATTGACAAAAATACCCTTCATAAAATTATTAAAATTAAAATATATATATATATATATATATATATATATATATATATAAAATAGCAAAAAATTATAGAATAAATAAATAAAAACTGATTTTAATTTTTTTTCGTTTGTTTATTTATTTATTTATAATTTTCAGTTTTTTTTTTTTAAACAAAAATTTGTTTTTGATTTGTTTTTCCTTTTTCCTTTAATATTTTTTAATTTGTTTTTTAAAAAATATTTTTTATTTGTGATTTTCCTAGTTGGAGCTGTTTTAAGATAAAACAACTCTAAATTTTGGGGCCCAGTGCACAGGACACAAAATTTTCGTGTCTCGCAAGCGCACAACAAAATAAAATTCAACTTTTTGAATTTAAATTTTTTTTTTTCCTTTCACACACCCATAAAATATTTCTTTCACTCTCTCTGATCCGTCACTCTCAACTCTCTCTTCTTTCTTGTTCTTCTTCTCCCTTCTTCCTCTCTCTCTCTTTCTCTCTCGACGACCACCGTCTCTTGAGACCCAGCTGGTGTAGCCAGAAGCCGATTTCTGGCAATTAAGAGCGATTTTCGGCGATTGGGAAAGGGGTTGACGACGACAGAACCAAGGGAGGCATCCGATGGAATTTCCGACGGCTTGAGACATGATTTCTAGTTAGTTTCTGCACAATGACTTCTATAGTCGTTAAATAACATATCATAGAGCCTCAGAGAAAAATATGTTGTTTTATTTGTTATCTCCCAGTTCATATTTGATCTCTATTCCCTTCTTCTTCTTTTATTTTTTCAATTGTTAGGCAGAAAGTCCTAAAACTTTATTCCTCTTTTATGATTATGCAGATGCCAAAGGGTGTCCCAGTTGCAACAATTGAAAAAAAATTGTGGTGTTCCAGCCAATTGTGTATTGTGGGTTGTTGTAATGTTAGTAACCTAATGGTCTTGATGTTGTGATAAATTTAGATGAGCATTTGTGGGTTTTGTTTGTGACTCTTGTTGATGGGTATTCTGATTTGGGATTACTTTTGATCGGATGCATATGGTGTACAAAAAAGGTCAAAAGGGGTTTTGATATATATATATATATATATTAATTTCTTTTTATTTAAAGTCGTTTTAGAGTCCCTAAAACGACTCCAAAAAATATTTTTATGTAAAATTTTTTATTTAGATTCGTTTTAGGGACCCTAAAAAGGCTCGAAAAAAATTAATGTTTTTTAAAAAAAAAATAAAAAAAATTAGAGCCATTTTAAGGTTCTTAAAACGGCTCCAATTAGTTAGAGTCGTTTTTGCCAAAACGACTCCAATCGATTTGAGCAGTTTTAAAAAGTGGCTTAAACCGGTTTGAGCTGTTTTAGTCCAAAACGGCTTAAATCGGTTTGAGCCGTTTTAGTCCAAAACAGTTCCAACCGAGACTTTAATACTTGATATGTTGAGCCGTTTTCAAAACGGCTCAAAACACTCTTTTTTTTTTGTAGTGTAAGTCAGAGGCATATAGGGTAGAGTTTCATTCACCCGGCAAAGTCAAAGTCAAACCATTACTGATCACAATTGCGACAAAAGAACCTAGCCAACAAAAGATACCTCTACATTAACATGAGTACATGCTTGATCTAGGAGAGGATACACAATATAAGCTATAAAATAGCTTTTAAAGACTAGGTTGAAACTAAACCATCAGAGTAAACTGCATAAGTAACTAATAAATACAAAATGAAAAAACAAAAAAGAAAAAGTCTCCTTGTTGATATCCCAAAAAGTCCCCACGTTGGATATGTACCATAGTAGTTTTATCTCCAAAACCTGGGGGAATTGTTCCATGAAGTAAACATTATCATGTTGAACGACCGGTTATGCATCCTGTAGGTGATTAACTGCATCATTAGCCTTAGAAACTGCCACACTCCCAAGATTAAATTCCCACTCCATTAAGCTCCCTTGAACTGATCGATAACAAAAAATATTTCAAAAATTTAATTGCATACACCTTTTATTGTTCAAAGTATCATTGGGAGATGATTCCCACTAAAATATTTAGGTCTTGAAGGTCTGATAAAAAATAAATTATTATTTTCTTTTTTAAAAAAAGAAAAATAAAAAAAGGCATGAAGACTAGTTTCGGCAACTTGTTCAAGGCTATCAATTATTTATAGTTTTACCCGTTCAAATCCTTTATTCCGATCCTTTGCAATTCACACTCGGAAAATACCATCCTCATATTATTTTCCATTTTTCTATGCAACTGCAAGAACGTCATTAAAGAATGCTATTAAAACCAAGAAAACACAATTTCATATATAATAAGTAGCTATATACGTACATAAGTAACATAGCATACATAAATTGGAACGTGTCCATTGAAGCAATATCATAAAAGTTTAAAGAGGAAGGTGCATGTGTAGTTTGGCCGTGAGAAGGACCGAGTCCAGAGACAGAGCACCGGAGTTGAAGCTTGTTTTAGGGAAGATCGCCCCCAGATCCTAGCATCAGTGCATCACATAAAATCTAGTCCATGAATGACTAGTTGGAATGGCAGCTAATGGAGAGGTAGATGAAATATATGAACCCAAACCGGCCTTTAGATTCGTCTAGGAACTTAAACCTTGACAAACACAAGATTTTGAAAATATTTTTCTTCTTAGTTTTTCATTATTTTATTTTATTTATTTATTTTTATAATGAAGCTGAGATTTCACCTAAAAAAATTTAGAAAATATTACAACCACTAGAGGTGGAAATAAAATTAAATACAATAATCAAATCAAAATGATTAAATTACTATCAATTACGATCAATTATCTAAAATGTAATCATCCTACCATATCATATATTCTAACATTAAAAAAAAAATGAGAAAAATAAACATAACTATTTCAAACTACCACCTCATTGTCAATGTCTTCCCAAACTATCATAATTGGAGCTTTATTTATTTATTATATATTTTATAAAAAGAAACTTGATTATACTATTATTATTTGAGACCCTTATTTAATTGAAAGTCTTAAAGGATTGCTTAATTCGCCTAATCATTCAGCCGCCCCGAGTAGGAATGTGCACCGATGAGAATGATCTGCACGACATATTGCTGAACCATACGTGGGTTTTTTTTAAGCAATACACGGAAAAAGGGTAAGGGGCTCTTTGTCGGTTTTAATATGAACATGTATATATTTGGAGGAAAATTAATGGGAATGCTTCCGAATTCTGAATATATTGTATGAAAAGCTGACCGTTTAAGTATTTGATGTGCCTTAGAATGGGCACATCCATTAGATTTTAGTGGCGGTCCAGCTTGAGAAAATTTGAAGTCGCCGAAACATGAGGCAGGAAATCCCCTTCTCCGAATCCTAGCACTGATGCTAGGATCCGGAGAAATGAATTTTAGCCATGACTAGTGTTGCCAAACCTGGTCTCATCATATCCGGCTCCCTTACCACCATGTCTACATTCCCAAAACCGCCTATTCTATTCTAAGGGTAACATGAGATAAAGACTAATACTGGAGGAGTAGGAATGTAGGATGAGATGGATTTTGTTTAGATGGCTTGTGCGCAGAGATTGTTAAGAGTATTTATCTTGCGGTAGTCACGAGAATCACAGAGAGAGAGTCACAAGAAAAGTTAGGAAAGTGGGCAGAAATCACGTGTCTTGTAATTGATTCAGAAGCTTGTTGGGTCATTCTCAAATTCCCCATTTTCATATTCAATCCACTTCGTTTAACTCATTCACCATTTCCATTCTATCTTCTACATTTATATTTTTCACCATTAACATCACTTCCATAAATCACTCTTTCTAGAATAGTAAAGAAATGTTACACACACTCAAAATTTTATCTGATTGGTTATTTTTTTTGCTCCATGTCTTTGGGAATTTTAGCTTATGGGGCCTCTGGGCCTGGTTCAAGTTTTTTCTATAGACACGTAGTAACTGATCTATGAGCACTCTTGCCTGCATGAACTTCCTGTTCATTTCATCAGAAGTTGTTGGTGATTAATGTTAGACTATACGTTCCAGCTGGTGATGAACCTACACCAGCTGCTCACGTTGCCCCTGCTGTAGCGTGCTGCCCATACTCAAATGGAGACAAATTCCCACGAATCGTGTTATAGTCATAAAGAGGAGATACTGCCAGATGGACGACATCACAATATGAAGGGATCGGAATTGAAGTACATGACCAAAACCTATAAGGAAATATCACCGCATATCAATCTCTAATCTCCAGTCAATCAATCACACAGAAGAATGAAAGAGAGAGAGATCACTGCGATGAAGGATTCATGTTATCGATCACATCAATGGAAAATAAACCTTGTTAGGAAATTTATAATCAGTCACATGTAATTAGGAAGTCAGTGTCTCAGTTTCTCTTTCAGTATATTCTTGTATACGTGTATATGATGCCATTGGTGTCACCTTTAAGCATCGTCGAATACAAAACACCATTGACTCATCTTTCTTTTCAATAAGAGTTTATTTGGAATTCGTTAAAGAGTTTAAAAAGTACTTTTAGTACATTTAAAAAACTATGCCAAACAAAAAGCTTGTTAGTTTGGTAAAAGAATCAAAAAATAATTTTTTAAGGTTTCATTTGGTTCGAGGAATAGACCCCTAAAATAGAATGACTATTCTTTTGGAATCGTCATTCATTTATTTAGTGAGAGTTTATTCCTTGGAATAGTTATTCATTACAAAGAGGAATACATATTCTTCTAAAAAATGAGAGGAATAGTTATTCCTAAATGAATAGATTACATTTTTCAGAAAAAAAACAATTCATTATTTTTTATTTTCTCTCAATTTTTTTTTAAAAAAGAAAAAGAAAAAAGAAAACCCAAACCCCCATTTACAGTGGCTGGTCAACCACCCATCGGTGGTCGGTCATGTAACGACCCACCTCCAATGAAACAATATTGTCTGCTTTTGTCTCCCCAAACCAGACTTCCCAGGAGGTCACCCATCATCGGGTTGCTCTCGCAGAAGCACGCTTAACTGCGGAGTTCTGATAGGTTCATGACCATCACGACTTTAAAACGCGTTGTGTCATAAATGATGCATTTATACATATAAGCACATCCTCATTCTCAGACGATGTGGGACGTCACAATCACCCCCTCTTTGGACCCAGCGTCCCCGTTGGCGTCCCTCATTGGCTTGTGCACGCTCCTACCATTTGTAACGACTCACCCCCAATGACACAATATTGTCCGCTTTTGGCTCCTCAAACCAGACTTCCCAGGAGGTCACCCATCCTGAGATTGCTCTCGCAGAAGCACGCTTAACTGCGAAGTTCTAATAGGTTCATAACCATCACGACTTTAAAACGCGTTGTGTCATAAAGGATGCATTTATACATATAAGAACATCCTCATTCCCAGACAATGTGGGACGTCACAAGCCACCTACTAGTTTTCAAAAAAATAATAATAATAATAATATGGGGTTTTTTTAGTAATTTTTATTGGATTTCAATTAAAGTATATGAGTTGTTACCAAATTATTCTAAGGAATAACCATTCAATTCCACTTTTTTTTATTCCTGATAATAACTATTATATTTCCTAATGGAATACTCATTTCGCAAACCAAATGAGGTTTAATATTTTCTTATAAAAAAAAAAAAGGTCAATACATACTTCTAAGAAAAGCTTAAAAATAAACGTTTTTTTTTTTTAAAGAAATTCTTTATAGCTTTAAAAGCTTTATTTCTGTTCCCGATGGGTAGTTCAATGGGCTGGAGACTACGCATCATGAAGTGGAGGTCATTAGTTAGAATCCTCTCTCTCCCTCTTGTGTGAACATGTCAAAAAATAAAAAATAAATAAAAGCTTTATTTTCCGACGAATGAAGCTCTAAGCTATTGGTAGATGATCGAGAGAACAACGATTGACTTTAGGGGGATTAATGATGATTTGACTAAGGGTATAGGCATGAATGCAAGCTTCCTACGTTTAGAGGTCTTGTACATTGGGATGAATCAATGGCTATATGGGGAGCTTAATTCGCCCTTCTCTGGGTCGTCCACAGGCAATTATACTGATCAGATTCATGTTTAAAGGAGGATCCTAGCTACTATCAGTTTGCTCAGAACGTAGATGTTCTTGAGAAATAACATATGCATTTTACTAACATGGTTTGTCATGTTGTAATTAGCTGGAACATTGACAGTAGAACTGAAAATCGCTGTCCATATGCTTGATAATTTACATCAATTGTTATCTATCGCTGCATAATTGGTATGATAACGGTGAGGGTAGCCTCGTGTAGTTACATGCCTTATCTTACTGATCCAGAAAAGGCTGAGGCTTTTGTTGCCCGACAAGGTGTGGAGCTAAGCAGATTTATGGGTTTTAATGCTGTAATTTTAGAGGGTGATGTACTGGGGGTAGTCAAAGCGCTTACGGTTGCCGAAGATATTCCCAAAAATATTGATTGCATCTTAGCGGATACAAGGTTGTTGCTAGATTCTATTCCTCAGTGGCAGGTGAAGTTTAACTTGTTCGGAGAACAAGAAATGTTGCCGCCTACAGGTTGGCGAAATTGGCTGTAAAACAAAATGTAACTCAGGTTTGGTTTGAGTCTTTTCCGAGTTCTATCTCAGAAGTTGTTTGTAAGGATATAGTATCCTATTCAGATGCTTTATAAATGTCAGGTTGACTTAAAAAGAAAAGAAAAAAAAAAAAAAAAAAAAAAAAAAAAAAAAAAAGACTGGATGTACGTTGTTAATTTAATCCGTCTTTTGTAATTAAAATATGTTGAATAATAATGTCGTTATTTTAATTTCTCTTAGGGAAAAATCAAATCTAAGTCCTTAGATTTTCATACCATTTCAATTTAGTCTATTTAATTTAGTTTTCAATTTTTCCTCCAATTTAAATATATAATTCTGCCAACTTATCGTCCAATTAATGTTATATAACTCTCGTTTGACATGTCATATACCAATAGCACATGCCGCATGACACAATTATTTTAAATTACAAATATACCATAATTTATCAGTGTTGTTTCTTTGCCCCATTCACAACATCAATGTTTACATATTTATTTCTTCCGTCGCATTTTCTTGAAAAGTTGTTGGCCTCTAATGCCAATTAATGCAGGGTGCTTTTTGGAAGTTCTTATGAGAAGTATGGAAGAATATTAATGACTTTCTTTTCTAACACTTTTCTATTTGGGACATAGATACTTGCACAACTATTGTGCAAGATTCAAGAGACATGGATGGGTTCCATGTAGTGGGTTCCACCACGGGATTTGATTCTTGTACAACACCAATACAACAACTATACAACAACCTTTCACATGAGGGTGGGCCCCAGTATGTGAGACTCACCCTTATGTGAGGAATTGTTGTACAGTTGTTGTATTGGTGTTGTAAATCTAACATTTTCCTTCCACCACATGGGTTCCACATGGGATCCACTCTATGTCTCTTGCACAACAATTGCACAACTGTTGTGTAAGAGACATTTCTCTACGACTCCACTTTTTCACTCTTGCATTGAGCAGAACATAAAAATTATTAAAAGATTAAAAATAAAACAAAATAAAAGAATGAACCTTGGTGAGAAGGGTCTATGAAAAATATAACATAAAAATTATTAAAAGATTAATATATATATATATGCAATACCTATGATCTGAGCTGCTGTTGGGTGGGCTATTAGTTAGCCACCAAGTTTTTTCTAATTAACCAAAAAAATCTTATATTAAAATTAATTGTAACGAATAAGAAAAAAATAAATATATCTAAAAATTGAAGAGAAATTGACATACGCTGGTCTAGTATTGCCAAAACCGCCTATTCCTTGTCATTCATGTGAAAATGAGCAAAAAGGATCACGTTGGTGGTTTTGCCTTCATGTTTTCACATATATTTAACAAGAAACGAAGAAAACTGTAGTAATAGCAGCAATATCAAATTGGGAATAAGAAATCATAGTGGTATATTGTCATAGCATTTCTAGCAGTTTTCTTTCTCTTTTCAGTCATTTTTCCTATATGTAGGGAATAAAAACACTTTTACTTCCCAATCAAAAAAATTCTCAAAACAGCTTTCTTTTACTTTTCTCTATTTCATATTTTTTATTTTATTTTATTTTTACTTTATTCCATAAATCTTTTTTTTTCTCTCTTTTATTTTACTTTATTTTACTGTTTTCGTCTTCTTCCTCTCTCTCCTGTCACTCTTGCCTCTCTTGTCTCTTTCTCTCATCTCCGTCACTCTCGCCTCTCTCGTCATGGGCTACTGGTGGACGCAGGAAGGTGAAGGCGCGTTTGGACTGATTGGGGATTTTTTATTTTTTTTTATGTGTATTTTGGTGGTGGTTTCCGGTGGGATAGGGTGTTGTGTTTGGATTGGGTTTTTATTTGTCGTTGATGGTTGATTGGTGGTGATGTGGTGGGTTCCGACATGGGGGAGGTTGGAGTCGATGGGTTGTTTGGTTTTGAAGGGTTGAGACCTGTGGGGGGTGTGTCCAGCCGTTGGTACATGTTGGAGAGGAGGATCATCGGCGAGATCGTGGGTCGGTTGTGGAGGTGAGAGCACCGATCTCCATGTCGGCACGTGTCGATCTTGAAGTAGAACGGACAATTGACGTGGTCCAACTGGTCCTTCTCGGTGCCGAAGATCAATCACTTATCATCGCCGGCACAAGGTGATGCAGGATGAGACAAGAATAAATATGTCATTTAGTTTAATTAAATTATTAGTTTTTGTTTGTAATTCAATAATGGGATTGGCCCACAGTTAGTCATTTAAGTTTAAGTTATTTGTCATTTTAAAAGTGGCTTGGCATTTGGCCCAAAGTCGGTCACATTAGGGTTAGGGTTAGAGTGTCTATTTAAGCCTAATGTTCTCTTGTAATAAGACAGATTATGATGATATGCAAAAACAAATGTTTTGTTTTGAGATGTGATTTCTCTTCCCTTTTGGTGGTGAGACGCTGCAAATACTAGTGAGATGCTGGTTTCTTCTTCCCTATTGCTAGTTTGGTGAAACTCCAGGTTAGCAAAGGTTTATCTCTTTAATTTTCTGTTTATTTTAATTTCTGCTGCGTCACAAGGTCTGTCTGCGATGCGCGGAGACAATTGTTGTGGGTGGTGGCGCTGATGATTCGGTGGCTTGGGCTCGTCAGTAGGCTGTAACCGTCGAAATGGGGGAGAGAGAGAGAGAGAGAGAGAGAGAGAGAGGGGAGCGTGTTGCAGAGAGAGAGAGAGAGAAAGAAGACGTGCGCAGAGAGAGAGAGAGAGAGAGAGAGAGAGGAGTTTTTTTTATTAAACAATTGAATGTGAAGTGAACAGTGTTTCCTAATCCAGGGAATAGAAAATTGTAAAGAAGCTGCTGTGGGACGGTTTTTATGACTTTTTTGAAAATTTTTCTAAATTTTAGGGAACAGCTCCCCTTTAGGGACGAAGTTACTGTGAATGCTCTATCAACCCTCAACAAAAACCAACGTGAAAGAAGATAAGAGAAGGAACGAAAACAACAAACAACAAAAAGCAACGGGGAGAAGAAGAAAGAAAAAAACAAAACAAAAAAAAAAGGCAGCTGCCATTGGTCAAGCTGCTCTATCCTATCACTTATATAGGCCTGGCTAGGGTTACAATGGTGGTAAAGAGATAAAGACGTATCACACAAATTATATACAATATATAACGCTATCAGTAGACATAAGAATTAGGACGTGAGTGGCATGTGAGAGAGAGAGAGAGAGAGAGCAACTTGCACTGATCTAGAACGTATTTTTGGTGAGTCCTTTGGACTGATCATATTCTACTTTTGTGTTCTATAAATTATCTCTCTAGTTTTAAGAGGGCAAAGCATAAGTTATGAGCTGATTGCAGTAATATCAAGGAAAATTTGGTTTAGGAGAAATAAAACGGTTTGTGGTGGCGAGATTATTCATCTTAACCGAGTTTATTCATCTTATTGTTATACGTGTATATAAAGAGCATAAACTCTCCATAAATATTGTGGAGATCTTACAACATTTGAGATTACGATTTCGAAGACAATAACTGCGATTTTAAATTAAATCGTAGAACATAAATCATTTGAAAAATACGTTTTTAAAAGGTTGTGATTTAAAAACGCAAAAAAAAAAAAAAAAAAAAAATTATTTTTTCAAATCAAAAATAAAAAAATATTTTTTGAAGGATCCGGGGCTTATGTGCCGTAGTAAAAGCTACGGCACATCTGCTGTTAAAACAATTGATGGTCCAGATTTAAAAATATTCTCTTCATAACAAAACGACATCGTATAACATAGAGACAAACGTTCAAACAGAAAGACACTTTGACGCCGTAAACGAGAAGGGAAAATCCCTTCATTCGGCAACTGTTCCTGTTCTTCCAAACCCATGTCAGTTTGACAATTTCTTCTTCCTCAATTCCAACCTTAAAAACTCTAGCTGTTCATCGGCAACAACATCTTCAACTTCATCTTCCTCTTCCTCGTCCTGCTGATTCAAGACGCAAAATGACAACACACACGGCCAGGTGATCTGCACATATTTCATGCCTTCTCGTTGTGAAGAAACTCATGGAGTCAAGTTAAAGAGCCTTTTTTTTTTTTTTTTGCTCGTTTGAATTAGAAAAGACTGCACAAAATGCCTTCTCTTTTTTTTTTTCTTAAGCTCGCCACATGGCTTGCATATGAGAAAGCCCAAATCTTCCGACCACAAAAAAAAGCCTTTCAAAATTTATCTCTTCAAAGTCTGCAACTTTATCTGATTTGAACTCTCAACGACAACAGTTTATAGACGACCTTTTCAAATTTATGTGAACATCTTATTCTAAGTGCATCAAACGGCTAGGCAAAGGATGGAGGCCACAGGAAATCTACAACCTTCAAAGAGAGGTCTTTCATTTTTCGGGAAAAGGGGCTCCATCTATCCGTGTGTGTCTCGAATCAGCAGCAGACGAGGAAGAAATGATGAAGTTGAAGATGCTGTTGCTGAACTATGATGGCCGGGTTTGGAAGAACAAGAACACTTGCCGAAGGGAAGTGTTTCCCCTTCTCCGTTTACGGCGTCAAAGTGTGTTTTGTTTTTAAAACGTTTGTCTCTATATTAGACGATGTCGTTTTGTCCTAAAGAAAATACTTTTAAATCTGGACCATCAATTGTTTTAACAGCAGAGGTACTTTAGTTTTTACTACAATGTATAAGTCGGATCTTTTTTAAAAACGCAAAATTTTAAAGGTTAATTTATAATTTTAAATGCTAAATTGCAGTTTTGTCAAATGCTTCACTGCATTTTTTAAAAATTATTTTTTTAAATCTCATATTTTAAAATTATAATTTTAAATCGCAAATTAAATCGGACCCTTAATCATTTACCAACACTTGTCTCACTTTCCGATTTTTTTTTTCCTCTCTTTTCAGGAAGATCAAGTTTTCTCTTGCATGTGGGGATGAATGAATGGCTAAATGGGGAGCTTAATTAGCCCTTCTCTGGGTCATCCACGTGCAAATTATACTAAGATTCGTGTTGAAAAGTGGATCCTACTATCAGTTTGCTCAGAATGTAAATGTTCTTGAGAAATAACATATGCATTTTATTAGAAAACAGAGTATAATGTGCGGAAGAAAAGAGAAATATGGGAGAATTGGAAAACTGATTCTTATTAACTCTCACTGATACAATGCTTGAGTATTTATACATGTAAATGTAAGGAAAACTATCTAACTGAATTACAGCTAATCAATACGAAATCTATCTAACTGAATTACAGCTAATCAACACGTGAGCTGATTTATACAACACGTGTAATAAGATTAAACTCTGAAACCCCCCTTCAAGATGGAGCAAATATGTTTAACAGGTTCATCTTGGACAAAATATCAGAAAACAAAGTAAAACAAAGAGCTTTAGTAAACACATCTGCTAGCTGATTTTTGGAAGTAACATGCAAGGTATGAAGCAACCCTTTCTGAATTTGGTCTCGAACAAGATGACAATCGATTTCTATGTGCTTTGTCCTCTCATGAAAAACTGGATTGGCTGCTATATGTAAGGCAGCCTGACTGTCACAGTAGAGTAATGCAGGCTGAGAATGAGTAACATGGAAATTTTGCAACAAGGAAGATAGCCACATTAGTTCACAGCATGTAGAAGCCATCGACCGATATTCAGCTTCAGCTGAGGAACGAGAAATGGTTTGTTGTTTCTTGGACTTCCATGAAATCAATGAATCACCAAGAAATACACAAAAACCAGTGACAGATCTTCGAGTATCCGGACATGCAGCCCAATCCGAATCACAGAAGGCTTTCAAACGCAGCTCAGATGTAGAAGAATAAAACAATCCCTGTCCAGGATTAAGTTTGAGGTATCTAAGCACTCGGTGAGCAGCATCCATATGGGGTTGTCTAGGTTGATCCATGAATTGACTTAAGGTCTGTACAGAATAAGCCAAGTCAGGCCGAGTGATAGTGAGATACAAGAGACGTCCAACAAGTCTACGGTAACTAGTAGGATCAGCCAGCAAAGGACCATCAAAACGAGAAAACTTTGCATTTGGTTCCATGGGATATTTGACTGGTTTTGCTGCTAATAAACCAGAATCCTCCAATATCTCCAATGCATATTTTCGTTGACAAAGTGAAATACCCTGAGGAGTCCTTGCAATTTCAAGACCAAGAAAGTATTTGAGAGTTCCAAGGTCTTTAAGCTTAAATTGAGCATTAAGGAGCTGGGTGAGTTCTGAGATAGCAGTAGAATCATTGCTTGCTAACACAATGTCATCCACATACACCAATAGAACAATATATGAAGAACCAACTGTTCGTGTAAACAGAGAATAGTCTGATTTTGACTGAAGAAAACCATGAGTAAGCAAGGCATTAGAAAATTTGGAAAACCATTGTCTAGATGCCTGCTTTAAACCATATAATGATTTCTTCAAATGACAGACTTGAGACCCCCCTTTGCTAGAATATCCGGGTGGTAAAGACATGTAGACTTCTTCATCCAAGTCCCCATGTAAAAAAGCATTATTAATGTCAAGCTGATGTAGAAACCAGCCCTTAACAGCAGCAATTGCTAGAAGACATCGAACGGTTGTAAGTTTGGCCACAGGGGAGAATGTCTCATAGTAATCAATCCCTTCGGATTGTGTGTATCCCTTAGCAACTAGACGTGCTTTATACCGTTCTATAGTCCCATCGGACCTGTGTTTGATTTTAAACACCCATTTGCAACCAATGGCATGTTTGTGTGGAGGTAAATTGGTAAGTTCCCAAGTGTTATTCTGTTCAAGTGCTGAAATTTCAGCTTGCATGGCATCTCTCCAGAGAGGATCTTTAACGGCTTGGTGATAAAATTTGGGCTCAACATGAGATGATACATGTAAACTGAAATGCTTATGATTGAATGAGAGTTTATCATAGGATAAAGAAGAAGATAAAGGATAAAGAATACCTGCAGAATTATCTATCATTGGAATAGAATTGAATGGGAGAGATGAGGTAGCCAACTGACAATGATACTCATTCAAATAACTTGGTTTGTTTCGAATTCGTGAAGATCTGCGAAGAGTAGCATTAGGAGAAACACTAGGAGACACACTAGGAGAAGATATGTCATGAGAAACATTAGGAGAAGTTATCTCATGAGACATATTAGGAGAGACACTAGGAGGATTCTGTGTTGAGGAAATAATATGAGGAATGTCATTAGAAATAGGAATGATAGAATGAGGCAAAACAATATTATCATTGGATATTGAAGACTGTATAGGGGTATGAGAAAAAGGAAAAATGGTTTCATGAAATATGACATCTCGGGATACAAAAATAGATTTAGTTTGTAAATCATATAGTTTGTAACCTTTGATGCCATATGGATATCCAATGAAAATACATGCACGAGCTCTAGGATCAAATTTAGAGCGATGTCTAGTTAAAGTAGAAGCATAGCACAAACAACCGAAGACACGAATATGATTATAAGAAGGAGAAACAGAATATAATAGTTCATATGGAGTTTTGTTGGAAAGAAGGGGAGTGGGAATGCGATTAATGAGATAGGCAGCTGTAAGAATGCATTCACCCCAGAATTTTAAAGAAAGATGAGCTTGAAAACGAAGTGCTCTAGCAACATTCAATAAATGTTGATGTTTTCGTTCGACTATGGCATTCTGTTGTGGGGATTCTACACAACTTAATTGATGAATTATCCCTTTGGATGAAAAGAAATCAACCATATTGAACTCAGTCCCATTATCAGAACGAATACATTTGATTTTAGTATTGAATTGAGTAGAAATTAATTCAACAAAAGTTTGAATAATAGGTCTGGTTTGAGACTTACTTTGCATCAAATACACCCATGTAAAACGTGTATAATCATCAACAAGAGTAAGAAAGTAAAAAGAATTATAAGTAGATTGAACAGAAAAAGGTCCCCATATATCACAATGAAGAAGATCAAAAAACTGCCTAGAAACAGAAGTGCTAACATGAAAAGGTAATCGATGTTGCTTAGCTAAAGGACAGATAGAGCAACACTTATTTGAAACAAGAGTACAATCAGGAAACAAAAGTTTAAGTCTATCATCAGATAGATGACCTAAACGAAAGTGCCAAAGACTATCAGAAACAACCGAAAAAGCTTGAGCATCTTTATTGGAAAAAGAAGCAGAAGATTGCATATTATGCATTAGAAAAAAGAGGCCACCTTGTTCTCTACCCATGCCAATCGTCCTCCAACTTGATAGATGCTGGATGAAACAAAAACCAGCCAAAAAAATTAGACAGCAATGCATAACTTTAATAAGTTTGCTTGCTGAAATCAAGTTAAAAGAAAACGAAGGAACACAAAAAACATCTGTAAGAATAAGATTTTCTGATATCTTGACAGTACCAATATGTGTGACAGAGGCATATTTGCCATTTGGTAATCGAACAAATTTAGAAACAATTGAAGTAATGGATGTTAGACAAGATAAAGAACAAACCATGTGATCGGTTGCTCCAGTGTCTATAATCCATGGATTTTTTGGAGAAATTTTTGAAGCAACATCAAAAGATGTGGAAGAACAAAAAACCGAATGTTTAATGTCTAAAGAAAAATAAGTAGATGAAAAAGAGTGATTACCTGCCATGTCAAAGAGGTGATCTTGAGTGATAACATTGTTAACAGATCCCGAAACTTCAGTTGGAGGTTGCTGCTTCAGCATAGATACCAATTGTTCATACTGCTCATTAGTGATAGGTAGTTGAGGAACATCATAATCTGACACCTGATTGGCAGATGAAGTGGATTTTCCTCTAGTGAACTTGAAACCAGGAGGAAATCCATGAATTTTGTAACACTTGTCGATTGTGTGACCTAAAATGCCACAATGAGTGCATTTAGGTCTCTCCTTGCGGGTGGATGTTGATTTATATCCTTGAGTGGATATTTTAGAGCCTTGAGATTGATTCTGAGATGCAGTGGTCATCATAGCAGCAGTATTGTGATTCAGAGAACCAACAGATGAAATGATTTGTCGTTGACGCTCCTCTTGAATAATAAGAGAAAACACTTTATTTATCGGAGGCAGAGGATCAATCAAAATTATCTGGCCTCGAATGTGAGAAAATGTTTCATTTAGTCCCATAAGGAACTGAAAGATACGTTCTTCATCACGGTAATCAACGAGTTTCTTCATAGTTCCACATGAGCAAGAAGGAAGAGGTCGGTAATTGTTAATCTCATCCCATAAACCTTTGAGATTAGTGAAATAACAACTCACCGAGAGATTCTCTTGAGTCAAAGCAGAGATTGCCTGCTGTAGTTGAAAAATCCTTGGTCCATTGCGCTGAGAAAAGCGATCTTTGAGATCGTTCCACATCTCCTCAGCCGTATCAATGTAAATGATACTAGCTGCGATTTCTTTCGAAACCGAGTTGATGATCCGAGAAAGCAACATGTTGTTGCATCGAGACCAAGAAAAACTATCATCAGAAGAAACTGTGGATTTAGGCAGCGTGCCGTCAATGAAACAGAGCTTGTTCTTTGCAATCAACGCCATTTTCATTGATCTGCTCCATGAATTGTAGTTATCTCCAACAAGTTGTTGAGAGACAAGAGTGGAGCTAGGGCTATCACCATTATGTAAGTAAAATGGATTAGAAGCATCTACAACTGAATTCGTAGATGAGGAATCCATGAATTACAAGAAATGAAGGTTTGATGAAGAAGAATTAAAGAAAAGAAGAGAAAAAAAATCTAGATTTGCTCTGATACCATATTAGAAAATAGAGTATAATGTGCGGAAGAAAAGAGAAATATGGGAGAATTGGAAAACTGATTCTTATTAACTCTCACTGATACAATGCTTGAGTATTTATACATGTAAATGTAAGGAAAACTATCTAACTGAATTACAGCTAATCAATACGAAATCTATCTAACTGAATTACAGCTAATCAACACGTGAGCTGATTTATACAACACGTGTAATAAGATTAAACTCTGAAACATTTTACTAACATTGTTTGACATGTTGACTTAGCTGGAACATTGATAGCGGAATTGAAATTTGCAGTCCATATGCTTGATAATTTATTGTAATTGTTATCTATGGTTGTCTAATTGGAATAAACTACAATTAACAAAGACGGGATGTTGTTCCATTTAAATCCGTCTATGTAATATAAATACGTTTAATAATAAAGTCGTTATTTTAATTTTAAAAGAGAAAACTCAAATCTGGTCATTATATTTTCACATAATTTCAATTTAGTCGCTTAATTTTTAATTTTGACAGTTAGGTCTAGACTTTTTTCTAATTTGAAATAGATCATTCTGTCAACTTATCGTCTAATTAATGCTACACGACTCTCATTTGACACATCATGTACCAATTGTATATACGACATGACACAATTATTTTAAATTACAAAAACACCATAATCAATGAGGGAGCACTTCTCCTCAAATGAGGGGCGGCGACCCCTCTGGCCTCTCCTATGAAAGGATAATGTTCTAACGATTTGCATTTAATGGACAGTTAAAAATGAGCCACGTCAACAAATATCAAAGAATAAATCAAAAGGCAAAAAGAAATTGGTAGTTTTAGCGAGATCGGGGTTGAATACAATTTGTACGTACCAATACGTGTCTAAAATGAAAGAAAATTCTTATAGAACTTACTTATCTTAATAAATAAGAAAAAGCTTAGTACACAACTTGTGCACAACCTGTTGCGCAAGAATCAAACCCTCTAATAAATATCTGATGAGCCTAAAACGAGGAACTCACCTATTCACCTTTTCGGACAAGTGAAGCCATTATAACCCTCCCTTAATTGATGGCAATTTAAACAGAAATCCCATCTGGTGACCCAATTGAGACGTTGTCTGACAATGTTTTGGGACAGAAGATCCACAAGTCCTTTAGCCGTGGGATATGTCCCATGCAAATACGGATGATCCAAACCACCGACATATGAGTTCAGAGTGTTTTTGACTTGGAAGGTCTCTTTTGACATTGGTTGGCCGCAATTATCTGTTTTGATCAGATTTTGGTGGGTGGATAGCCAACCAACATGTATCTAATATCTCCTCTGCAATAGATGCTTCTAAGCAATAGTTGGCATATTTGCTAGCAATATCTCTTTATATTCTTGTGTGTTTCCATATGTGTGGTTGAATAAGAGAGTGTGATTAATAAGGATGGTATGCAATTAAAGGCCTGTATTTTAAATGAAATAATTAACTATCCCATTAAATATGTGGAATGGTAGGTGAGAGATCACTCGTCAAGGGTGTGTGATTTAAATTATAAAAAGAACAGAAAAAAAAAATACTTATATATAATAAGCATTGAAATTGTGTAATGGTAAGCAGACAATAACTGTTATTTTAGCTCTTATTTTGAAAATAGGCTCGAGATTGTGTGCAATAGCTTTAATTTGAGTCATTCATTTTAAATGAACGATTCATAACGTGACAGTACATAAGAATATTATCCTAGAACCAACCATTGCATCCCAAATAGGCGACTTGGCTTCTTTGGAAGTGATCGAACTATCCATTTTAAGCCAGAGAGGTCATTCAACTATCTCTCAATTTGATCTTTGGGGTAACCGAACCATCTATGTGCAATAGCTTTAATTTGAGTCATTCATTTTAAATGAACGATTCATAACGTGACAGTACATAAGAATATTATCCTAGAACCAACCATTGCATCCCAAATAGGCGACTTGGCTTCTTTGGGAGTGATCGAACTATCCATTTTAAGCCAGAGAGGTCATTCAACTATCTCTCAATTTGATCTTTGGGGTAACCGAACCATCTATGTGCAATAGCTTTAATTTGAGTCATTCATTTTAAATGAACGATTCATAACGTGACAGTACATAAGAATATTATCCTAGAACCAACAATTGCATCCCAACTAGGTGACTTGGCTTCTTTGGGAGTGATCGAACTATCTATTTTAAGCCAGAGAGGTCATTCAACTATCTCCCAATTTAATTTTTGGAGTGACCGAACCATCTATGTGACCAAAATAATTGTTTCGGCCACTGCCAAATGACAAGTTGGCAATGGTTGAACCATCTCCAGTGGTCCAAACTGATCGGTCACCTCAAAGTTGGCATTTGAGAGTAACTGAACCACCTTCATAACTTTTGAGAATGACTAAACGATATTCTTTAGCTATTAAGGATGGTTTAGCCACCTCAAAACAAAGCAAAGCAAAGAGTGACCACCCGCACTTTTGCCTATGCACAAATATGGGCAAAGAAAAAAGGTTTTGGTGGCGGTAGTGATAGACCTGTAGTTGCTGTATGTTGTGCAGGTGACAATTAGGATGGAGCTACATTGACTATGGTGGTCGGAAAAAAAAAATAAATAAAAAATCAAATTTTAATATGCATTATGATGTGTTAGAGCATTCACAGTGGGTTATGTAAAACCCACTGTAAATCTAAAATAGGTAAGCAAACCCCAAAAAAGGCCCTCCATCGGATTATGCATGTTAACGCTAGTTTAGATTTCATCTGGATTGGTGAACAGTATAACGCCACATGTGGAGTCATACTGTTCACAGATGTATTAATATTTTATTAGTTTTTCTTTTCCCTTCGTTGCGTTTTCTCCTCCCCGTTTCATTTCTTTTTCTTCTTCAAATATATTTGCAGCGGTACTGGATCGAGACCCTGAGATCACATCGCCGCCTTCCTTTTCCGGGATTCGGCCGGACCCAAAAATGAATCGTCTAGAGGAACCGGCGGAGCCCCAGTGGCGGGTCGGTGGAAACCATGGGAAGTTTCTGGTGTTTCGGTGGAAACCATGAGCCGCCGACGGAGAAGACTCATCGTGGGTTGATTTTTATTTTTATTTTCCGGTGGGTTGATTTTGATTTTGATTTCCGGTGGGTTTGATTTGGATTTTGATTTCCGGTGGGTTTGAGTTTGATTTTGATTTCCGGTGGGTTGATTTTGATTTTCCGGTGGGTTGATATTGATTTTGATCGGGTGGGTTGATTATGGTGTGGTGAATTATGGTTGAGGTGAAGGACTTCAGGATCGTCGAACTCGAAGCCATTATAAACAGTGCTTAAAAAAGCAGAAGAAGAAGAAGAAGAAGAAGAAGAAGAAAAAGATATGATGTGGTGAATTATGGTGTCTATGGGATAATTTTGCATTTTCTCGGTTTTTGATGTATTCGGATTTTGAAGCTTGAGCTGGTGAAGGTCGACCGGGTAGAAAGTGGTTGAAAACTTGAAAGTGCAGGTCGTTTGTTTGATGAAATGGCTGTGAGAGGTGATTTCGGGTTTGTGCAAAGGAGTGGATATGAGGTTTTAACAAAAATTAAAAAAAAAAAATATTAAAAATGATTATTTTAATAAAATAGATAGAATTGTAGATAATCGGATGGAGGATAGTTTTAAAGGTGATTATCTAAACTAGCAAAAAGTGGATTTTGGTGATGTAAAATAGATTCAAGTTTAGATGATCCAATGGAATGCTCTTAGACTCTGGACCATTCATTTTAAAGGAATAAAACCTATTTCGAAGACATGTTTAAAAAAAATAAAAAAATAAATTCTCAACTAATTTTTGAGCATAGACACGTGATAGCTCTTATATAAGTCACATCAAGGGGACAACATTGTGATTCTCATATCTTGCTTCCAATATTTTCCTGGTGAAGGTATTATATTTATCTTCTTTTGCCTATTCAACCATGACCAAAAGTCGTCATGATCGATGGGATGTGTCACTGTTTTTTATTTTCAATTGGACAATGACTATTATTAAAAAAAAAAAAAAAAAAAACCCCCGACCTTGGCGTGTAAAACACTGCTTTCTTTGCCATCTGAATAAAGATCATCTCATCCACCACGTTTCCGTACAACAACAAAGACCTTCGATTTGGTCACATGCTACTCATTAGTACTGACCTTTCAATCTCTAATATACAATTAACACAAATAGTCCCCATCTGGGTGAGCAAAAGCAAAGATTTTTTAAACGAAATTGGAAGGCTTTATTTGAACGATTTACCATTGAGATCAGATGGGTATTACACCGGATGCAGTACATTTTACGCAGGTCATTTACTTAAAATTAACTATTTAAATCATGATAGTAATAATAAAAAAGGACAAAAAAAAAGAAATAAGTTGGCTTAAAATGTTAAGGATGGTCCAACCATCTTAAGAGAGGGATAGGGGGTAACCAAGCCATTCATTTAGCTTAAGAGTATTTTTAGTAGCCTTGTCAAAATAGTTTTTTAGTTATTTTGGTGAGTCAATTTGATAAAACATTAAAAAATCACTCCCAGCAGCCTCACTATTTTAGCAAAAAAAATTTGATGAGTGAAATTACTCACCAATTCTGATGAGTGAATATTACTCATCAACTAACTCACCAATTTTGTTTTACATTTCTCTCTCATATGATCTAGCACAATTTTTTTTCCTTTTTTCTCTCATTTTCTTTTCTCATTTCTTATCTCTCTCACACGATAATGTCCTTATTTCATGGACATGAAGGATTATTTGTAAAAAGATTAAATAAAGAAATATGAAAAAATATTATTTAAATGGAATAGTGATAATAAATAGTTAAAATAGTGAGGTTGCTGAGATAATTTTAAAAAAGTGGCTTACCATAATAGAGAAAAGTAATTTTTAACTATTTTGGTGAGTAAAATTTTGATGAGGCTATCAGGGAATGCTCTAAGAGTGTTTTAGATTTAGTCACTCCCAAACTAACTAATAGGGATGACCGAACTACCATTTTGGTCAAGGAATAGTTTTGCTACCCAACTTTTTTATTTATTGCAGTCACAATTTGAGCTGTCCATTTTAAATGAACGATCTAAGCAAAATATATTGCAATCTAACCTTAGGGGGTTTATTCGAGTAATAAGTCGTTTGTCATTCATATCTTATAAAGTATCAGGTCTAAGATTCGAGTTCTTTTGAGTGCAAATAATTATTTGAAGCCACGTCTATAAGCGAAAGTCCAAACTTTACGGATCCGTTTGAAATGAGCGCATTACACAAAGTCCCGAGAGAATTGAAATCCTCTTTAATTGAAAATTCTTTACAATTGTATGTCCCTATAATTAGGCGGATATTGAGTGAGAGAGACCCGATGAGGCCATGTATGACGCATCCGAACAAACCTCAAACTGTTAAAACACTTGCTCGAATAAATAAACTCATCAAAAGGCCTTTTGTCATTATAGTCAAACAAATTGCAATGCGGTGTATATATGTATATAGACAATATCAATCCCGCCCATAATTTCTCTTCAAAAGCGAAATTTGCACGCTTTATCGACAAGGAATCTCATGCTGAATGATGCACAAGTCGGGGCTAAATGAAAGGGAATCGAAAATGATAGCAAAATGACATGACACCTAATTAAATATCATTATAGCCTCCATGGACAGTTAATTATGTTCTAATTAGATATAAATCGTTAAATCCATATACGGTTTTTAAATTCACAAGAAAAACTTTCAAATCTATTATAAATAAGAGAAATTTTCGGGAGGAAAAAAAATATTGATGAATATGAAACTCTAATTCCCATCTATAGCTTGGGGGCGATTTACAGGTTCCATAAAAATAAAATAAAATAAAAACAAAAACATTTAAAATAAGTAATAAAGGCCTAAAATCTAAAAATCCGAAAAATACAAAAAAATAAAAAAATAATCATAAACTAATAAATGATAGTGGTCCTATATTCTGTCGTACGTACACCGGCTTTGATCTCCTTTAGCCCTATTCTATACTAATCTTCTTTTACACGGATCAAAGTGCAATGAAAGTACTTTTGTCGTGTCACGAATCGATGCCCAAATCCTACGGATTGCAAAATTTAGGTAAAAGTTAGACGCTGTAGTTTTAACTTTTATCATATCGCCGGCCCTAGAGAGAGGTTTTTTTTTTTTGTTTTTGAGAGTTTTGTTACGGGGGAAACCCTCCCCGTGGTGTTTCCCCCCCCCCCCCCCACCACCCCTTTTCCTTGACATTTTAGGCTGGGATGGTCTTTTGTTCTTTCTGGCTAGTGGAGGGTTTATTTTCCTCTAACTATTAGGTTTTTCGAGTTTTTTGTTCTTCCGGGTTAGATTCAGTAGTGGTTGTTGTTCCTGACAAAAGACTAAAACGGAATTTGGGTTGGAAAGCAGGGGCGAAACCAGGATTTTTGGTGAGGGGAGACGATTTTTTTTTTTTTTTTTTTGGGAGACAGACTTGCATAAATACAAAAGCATATAAATATTTAAAATCTTTATATATTTGTGTTTGTACATATTGATATTAAATAAAAGCATTGAAGTCTTACATTTAATCTCATGGCATTACAAATACATAGTGGTATAAACAATTAGCATAATAGCTTAAAAAAAAAAACTCGCAATAGAAAAAAAAAAAAAAAAAAAAAAACTAAACATAATCTATAGGGTTTAATAAAAATGATACTTATGATCGTGAACTATTTTTCCTAACAATCCCTTAAAGCTCCAAATTACAATGCTATGAGTCGAGCCAAACAATGGTGAAATTATAAATGATTAAACCATTTAACTTGTGATGCCAAAAAAAATATTGTGAACCCAAATGACTGCAAAATTACTACTCAAAAAATTGATTGTTGGTTAGAGACTTCACTTAGAATAACTACTCAAATAACCCAAACCATTTAACTTTTTTTCTTTTGCATTTTCAGAGTCCTAAATCAAATTGAGTTTCTAGTTAGAAGCCAACTAGAATATGGAAGGAAATTAAATGAATGGTGTATTTTAGATTTTTGTGTTAAAAGATGGGGCAAAACTAAAAAAAATAAGTTAAAAGGGGGACACAAATATTATTTTGGGGGGACAAAAGTATCATTTTGAAAGAACATAATTAGTTTTTTGGTATATTTAAGGATATTTTTCAAAATTTTGGGTCCGCCCCTGTTGGGAAGCGACTCTCTGGTGTGCTTTTTCAGGCGGAGTTTCTGACCTAATTTTCGTTGTTTGGGTTTCATTCTTTAGTGTCAGATTTACTCACTTTAGCGGGTTCTTCCAAGACACCCACCTCACCACAGTGGTCGCCGGCTTCTTCCGGTCCAGCAGCCTCCAGCCACTACAGTGTCGGTCCTTCACGCCTGGCGCGTGGCCTACATGCGCCAGGGAAGTCTCTCCCTGGACCGGCGCATGTATGCCACAACTTGTTTTCCAAGGCGAGGTTGGGGGTTTTTCGGTGGATCTGAAGTCTTCTGGAGGATTTTCGCTAATGAGGAAGTCTCCGGTGGCGGCGCGTGTGGTACACGAGCCGTCGCTGGTGACAGCGCCACCCGACGTCGATCCCTATTTGTGCCTCTGGTTTAGAGTGTTTTATTTCATTTGTTTAGTATTGTCTCACAATTTGCCTTTATGATGCTTAAAAGTTATTGGACTATTTGTTGGCCTAGGTGCTAGATCTGTCATATTCTATTTGTGAGTTGTGCTTTAAATGTAAAGAGTGGCTCATTGTTGTCCCTGTAACGATTTTGTATTGTTTAGGTTGCTGTTTCAAGTCAGATTTATCTGGCTTAGGGTATTGGGGGTCTTGACCTCTTGTTTTTGTTCTTGCCCTGGGACTTTATTCATTAATATATGATAGCATATGCTATTTGTTACAAAAATAAAAAAATAAAAAAACTTTTATCAAATCAATTTTTGAGGTTTAAATTAAATTAATATTTAACGTTTATTTTTTTTTTTTTTTATTATTATTATTATTATTATTATTTATCTCTTTTCTTTTAAAGTGGTTACACATTCGTCTGTTGTCTATTATAAATCATATTTTTTGCTCAATTTTTACATAAAGATGAATATAAAATAGGCAAAAATAAAAATCATATTATATATGTTATTAAATCATTTTCTCAGTCCAATTTCTGTAAAAATATAAATAAAAATTGATGGAATGTCATGGCATAGTAAGTAATATTGCTACACGAGTATATATTGTATAATTAGTTTCACCATGTTGGCCACGTGCCATCATGTCACTTTAAAATTGTTAGGGGTGTAAATTCGGACCGGTTACAACCGGTCGAGAAACCGTAATCAGAAACCAGTCAGCTCCAGGTAATCGGAAAACGAATTTGGTACCCGGAACCAGAGCCAGTTATTGAATTGTTAGAAACCCGATTATAACCGGATAACCAACTCCGAGTGAATAATAAATTAAAAAATATAAAATTACCCCTATTGCTTAAACTAAAGCAAATACGACTATAATAATGCTCCTATCTCCAATTTCGTCCAAGTTTTCTCAAATCAGCAATGACAAAGCTTCCATAATTTACAAGGCCTGAATAATCATGACGTTCACTTGTAAGAAATACAACAATACAAGTACAAACAAGAACCCTCTTCCTCTTTAGAGTTACAAAATATTTTAAGCGTGGGATATTGGTAAAGTATGTTTTGTATAACATTTCCATTCGGTATGCTGCAACACTAGAGCTAGTTTGGTGCCATCTTGCTTGACATTGGCTTCAACGGTGGGTCATCTGAAACCTTGGCGAGTGAGCAATACTGCAATTTTTGTCTTGACAACGTACCTATATGTTAGTTTTGCATCAGTAACAAAAGCAAATTCAATTTTTATTATTTTAGATGCTAATTAATACACCAGATAACTAAACCAAGATAATTTGGCTCTTTCTGATGTCTCGTAAAGTTGAAATTTTATGAGAATCGCTGAATCGGGCCCAAAAAGTATTTTTTTAAAAAAAATTCACTATCCGGTCTGGATAACCGGTTTCACCCGGAGTAACCAGATAACCCTTGGTTAACCAGAGTACCCGACCGCAATTCTATAAGAAATTCTTACAAAAATGAATTTATTATATTTAACAGTGAAAATAATGCTAGATGATAAATATGTTAATATATTATTCAAAAATTAAAAATTATATATATATATATATATAGTTTCTCTCTTCTTCTCTCGTTTATTCTTATTACGGGAAGACATGTAAAAGATATGTTAAATTAATTGATTTTTGTGTGAAGGTTAGCTCGAAATTAATTTTTCTTCTTTTTTCGGAGCGAGCTACCTTTTGTACCAAGCAATTTCCTTTACTTGCTTTCCCAAAAAATAAAAAGAAAAAAGAAAAGAAAAAAATTAATTAATTTCGAGCTACCCTTCACACAAAAATCTATTAATTTAGCATTGCTTCTGCTGGTCTTCCCGTTATAAGAGTAAAAGAGAGAATAAGAGGAAAGCATTACGATACATGGAAAATGGAAAGAGAGTATGTAGAGTAGTAAGAATAAAATACCCAAAAAAAAAATATCAACCCTTCAATTAATAATAATAATTGAAGGGTAAATATCAACCCTTCAATTATTATTATTATTATTATTATTATTTTATTTTACAGAATTTGAGTTGCAGTTAGAACTTCATCACATAAGCCGCACCTAAATGCAACAACATTAAAATTATGCCCGTGAAATTAGGAAGCTCCATTTCAATGATTTAATAGTTCATATTAGATTTTGCAATATCTAACACATAAATCGTTAAATTTCATAAAATTTAATATAAATAATGAAATTGTTTCTGTGTGTTTCGTTTGAAATGAAAATCATCCTGTTCCGAAATGCCTCCTTAAAATTGATTATTAACAGCAAAGATCACAAGATTGAAGTAGAGCTCCAGCTAAATTTTACACAATGAGGATCTCCCATTGGTTATTAAAAAATAAGGTAAGGATCGACTACAAGTCTCTGCAAAAAAATTATAATTGTAAAAGACTCCGTAAAAGATTTATTTATCCAAATAAATAATACAGACAATATGATTAAGTGTTCAAGTAGATACATCTTAATCATAAACCTTCCTCAATTGTCTACCTGATTACAACTATAAATAATCAAAGGATCTCCAATGGTAGGGTGGTTAAAAAAAAAAAATCCCTGCTAAAATCTAGCAAAATTAATATATAATTTTTGCCACTTTGGCTCATCATTTTTGGAATGTCCAACGCACCATTGCTAGTATCCCCCCTTCCCCACTAAAAAGTCAGACCACTTGGGGAGCGCACACCAATGGTATTGTCCCAGTTGGAGCTGCATGAGTCACTACCTTCCTGACCAAAATCCATACCTTTTTTGACTCTCTCTAATCTCTCTCTCATAATAATGGCTTTGCTTTTGGCCTTTCTCTCTCTCTCTCTCTCTCTCTCTCCAGCCGTTCTTATCTGAGTAAGGCTGGTACTACGCTAGGCCACCTATAAGTACGGCAGTATCCCAAAAGAATATAATTTTTTTATTTTCGCTATTTCATACTTTAATATCTTTATTTTTTAAAAATAAAACCATTAACAAGGAATATAAAACGTAAAGGATTCGTTTGGTCCAGCAATTTTTTTGTGTGAGATTTTTAAAATTGTGAATATTAAAAAAAAAAGGTTTTGAAATTATGTTTAAATGGGTTTAAAACTATTTTAATTTTAGAGTAATGCTATTCTTCAAACTCTTTCACATTCTCTTACCTCGTGCAGAAAGAAGAAAAAATTGTCGTGATCTTCAATTGCAAGAGATTCTCATCAATTCTTCGTATTTATTTATCACACTCATTTTACATTTGTTCAATGACATGTTTAAAGTGATTAATATTTGTTTATTTTTTAAGTGATTAATATGGTAAGTCATTTAAAATATGCTATCGGTATAATAAATGGGTGTGTCACTCTTTGATTTTTATTTTTTATATAACACTCTTTTAAATAAAAATATTCTTCTAAAAAGTATTAATAAATAAAGTTTTTTTTTTCGAATAAAAAGTACTTAAAGTTTTTTGAAATTTATTCCCCTTTTTTTTGTCAATACGTTTCGTACGCGTCTGCACTTGAATCTGTCCTTCCTCACATAATCCTCCACCATATGAGTAAAAGGCCCATGTGGGTTGCTTTCAGAGAGCGACCTCTTTGGAAAGACAAAAGTACCCCTGCGTCCACCACTCCATTTTTACTGGTCGTCCTTATCGTCCTTTTTTGCGTACGGACCATTTCTGCCTCGTCAAAGGACGGAAATACCCCGATGTTTCCCAAAACCGATCTATATTTGTTTATGAAAATTAAAAAAAAAAAAAAAAAAATTTATCTCTATGGAAATCGTTTGACAATAAATTAATAATATCACGCCAAGTTGCCAACAAAAAAACCAGACCAGGGCTTTGGATTAGCATTGGCCTAAAGCTCTCCAAGAGTTGGATAAAAGCAAATTTATAATAATCTATAAAATCAAATTCTCATTCTGACGGTTATGATTTATCAGTTTTTTAGGTCAAAATAAATAAATTTTTTTTTAAAAAAAAAGATCAACGTGCAAAGAAATAAAAATGTTTAAAATATATTTGTTTTATTCATTAAAATTTATTCTCTAAAACAACTCTCCCCCCTACTTACACTCATTGTTTTCATCTTTATTTCATCTACTTGAGATTCAACAAATACATTGGTTAAGAATAAGAGGCAATCCTATTCCATGAATTAGAAAGGGTTCAATTCATTATCGTCCCAACAATTGATTGTGCTTAAACACTTCTAAGAAGCAATTTCGCCGTAAGTCCCCTCGCAGCTTTGCAAAGAGTATTTGTACAACCATCAAGACGGTCACATTTAGCTATGCTTCCTTCTCGTAATACTGTTTCGAATGAAAAAATTAAGAACATCACGAAAATAAAATAAAATAAAATAAAAAAGCTTAAAGGAATAACTTAGCAACTTACTAATTAAATTAAATTGAGAAGTTAATATTTTTACTTAGTTATTTCCTTACTTATAAACTAACACTTTAATTTATATGAAAACTTATAACAAAAGCTGATATTCTTAACAATACATGGATTGGATTAGTCAAACTCCAACAGTACGGTTGGTCAATTTGTTAAAGATTGAAGGGGTATTAGGGTCTTTCAAGTGGGACAAAAAATACAATCAAAGGCTAACAACGTAATTTGGATATATTCCTTCTTCCCCACACCCTCCCTCCCTCACTTACAGGCATCAACCACCCCATACTCTCTCTGTTAACGGTTACTTCTATTCCTCCAATACCAACTATAAACAAACATCATCGTCTTCACCTTTTACCTCAAAAAACCCAAACAACCAAACATCATCTCTCTCACCTTCACACCCTTCTCCAAAACCCAGAACCCAAAACTTCCAATTCCTCGGAAAAAACCATGAAGAAGCAAAAGCTGTCTCAAGGGCTCGACGGTGGGCTCGGGGTCAACTACTTTGATCTCTTATCCGAAGAAATCGTCTTTTCAATCATCGACTTCCTTGGCCCAAACCCGCTAGACAAGAAGTCGTTTTCTTTGGTGTGTCAATCTTTCTACACCATCGAAGCCAAGCACCGCCGAACCCTCAAGCCGCTCCGCACCGAGTACCTCCCGAAGGTCTTGACCCGTTACCCGAACGTGACCCACATGGATCTCTCGCTGTGCCCGCGGGTCACCGACCGGTCGCTGGGTGTAATAGCGGGCGCGTGCGGATCCACGCTCCACTCCATCGACCTCTCGCGGTCGAAGTTCTTCTCGGGTGCTGGGCTGTTGAGCTTGGCAGTGAGGTGTGTGAACCTCGTGGAATTGGACCTGTCGAACGCGACGGAGCTGAGGGACGGGGCGGCGGCGACGATGGCGGAGGCGAAGAATCTGGAGAGGCTGTGGATGGGGAGGTGCAAGATGGTGACGGATATGGGGGTGGGGTGTATCGCGGTGGGGTGTAGGAAGCTGAGGCTGCTGAGCTTGAAATGGTGTGTGGGTGTTGGTGATCTGGGTGTGGGTTTGGTTGCTGTCAAGTGCAAGGATATTCGTACTTTGGATCTTTCTTACTTGCCGGTAATTCTTCAACACCCACTCTTCTTGTTGTATTGCATATTATACTTGATGTTTTGTATTGGGTTGAACTTGGGTGGTGCTATTTATCCAAGGGGGGAAATGAATAAATATTGCGATTGGTCTTAATGAAATTCGCTTTTGATTGGGATTAGTTTTGTCAATTTCGGGTCTTTCATGTTATTTAATTGTTTTGTTGATTCTCATGGTCTGTGGAGGTGGTTTCTATATCATAGGACTTTGCGCTTGGTAATGTTTGAAGTTTCTGATCCATTTTTAAGTTGATCATCCTAGCCCAAATAGGAAAAGAAATAAATAGATAAAGACCGCTAGGCTGTATGAGTTATTCTTTTACTGCAGAATTTTTTTTGGCAAAATGTTGGTTTATATATTAATTGTTTTTCATCTTTTGCAGATCACTGATAAATGTTTACCTTCCATCTTGAATTTGCAATATCTTGAAGATTTGGCGTTGGAAGGGTGCTTTGGTATTGATGACAACAGCCTTGCAGTCCTCAAACATGGCTGCAAATCGCTAAAGGTATTTATCCATGGTTAGCTGGTGTTCTTTGGGGTTTATCCCTTTTCTTGTACTAATTGGAAAAATGAGATAAAAATGTGGAGCTAAAAAGTACTTAATTGGGCATATTTGGAAGGATAGAAAGTTTATTCTAATTGTAGTTTTGTCCACTTTTGGTATATGGATCCGTTTTCCTTGCAATATTACAATGTATAGTTTTAAGGTGCAGATTTGCAGTATGTGATGTGTTTAGTGTCATTCTCTTGCACATCTCTTTTGTAAATTCACCATTAAATCTATGGAACCCACATGTGGTCCCATAGATTCAATGGTGGATTTGCACATCTCTTGTTTGGAGATAGACAAGAGATGTGTAAGAGAATGAAACTAAACAATTCTCTTGCACTATAATCTACATGGTGTTACACATAAATATGTATTTATGCCTGTATCATATAATTTTTGTCAATATATTAACCACATCAAGTAAACATTCTGTTTTCCTACTTGTCAAAAGGTCGTTTCTTTTTCTTTTCAAGCATCTATTTGACAAATTTTCTTATTTTTCCTTTGAACAGAAACTTGATATGTCAAGTTGTCAGAATGTTACTCATGTTGGCTTGTCTTCCGTATTCAGTTGCACTAGATGTCTAGAACAACTTACCTTAGCATATGGTTCTTCTGTAAGTCTCTACAACTCTTTGGGTCTTTCTGACAGCCGAAGTTTTATTATCTTGGCCCATTATTGATGATGACGTGATGGTGGTGATTTAGGTTACTTTTGATCTTGCTGATAGTTTGAACAAGCTTCACATGTTGCAATCAATCAAATTAGATGGTTGCTCAGTTACCTGTGCTGGACTAAGGGCCATTGGAGATTGGTGTGGTTCGCTGAGGGAGCTGAGCTTAAGTAAATGTTCAGGGGTGACCGACGAAGGTCTGTCCTGCCTTGTTATGAAGCAGAAAGATTTGAGGAAGCTAGATATAACGTGTTGTCGCAAGATTACTGATGTTTCTATTTCCCACATCACAACTTCGTGCACTGCTCTTATTTCTCTCAAGATGGAATTATGTACCCTGGTTCCTAGGGAAGCATTTGGCTTAATTGGACGGTGCCATTCTCTTGAGGAGCTTGACTTGACAGATAATGAAATTGATGATGAAGGTCTTCCCCTTTGCTTTACTCTAGTGTAAATAAGGGTTACTTTATTGAGCAAAATGCTTATATAGTATTGTTCCTTGTACAGGTTTAAAATCCATCTCCACATGTTGCAAACTCTCTAGCTTAAAACTGGGACTTTGTCTAAACATAACTGATGAGGGACTTGCCCATGTTGGCATGTGCTGTGTAGCACTTAAAGAGCTGGATTTGTACAGGTTTGTGACTTGTAACCCATGATTTTTGTCCGCCTTTTTTATCATGATAATTTATCCATGTCATTTCCAGGTTATTGTTGAATCTGGTTTCAAATAAGTACAGCGTTTAGCCTTGTGGTGCAATATGAACCTTAGAATTCTGTGTTTGTACCTAAGAAAAATCCTTTCACTAACTTATCTGTACGGGTGATGTTATGACAAACCTCAGTAATCAATTGAATGGGTTTGCTTTGTTCAGGTGTGCAGGAATAACAGATTCAGGAATTTTAGCAATTGCTCACGGTTGCCCTGGCCTTGAGATGATTAACGTAGCCTACTGTAAAGAAGTTACTGATAATTCCTTACTATCGCTCTCAAAATGCTCAAAACTAAACACGATTGAAAGTCGAGGATGTCCGCATATCACATCTTTAGGTCTAACAGCAATTGCTGCAAGATGCAAGCAACTGACCAAGTTAGACATAAAGAAATGTTACAAAATTGATGATGCTGGGATGATTCCGCTTGCTCACTCTTCTCAAAACCTCAAGCAGGTACCCTTGATCCCCTTTCTCTCTTTGTTGGGACATAATGGATCAAGAGAAAATATTGAGATCCAGATTTAATGATTTATTTCTTTCCTTGTAGATAAATTTGTCATATAGCTCAGTTACAGACGTGGGGCTCTTGTCCCTTGCCAGCATCAGCTGCCTACAGAGCTTGACTATCTTGCACTTGAAAGGCTTGAGTCCGAGTGGACTAGCAGCTTCCTTATTGGCATGTGGAGGACTGACAAAAGTGAAGCTCCATGCTTCCTTTAAATCCTTGTTACCCAAACCGCTTTTTGAACACTTGGAGGCACGCGGTTGTGTGTTCCAGTGGAGAGATAAAGAGTTTCAGGTACGTCTTTTTAGGTGGTCATGAGGTCTATGAAGAAACAATTTTAAAAAGCAATTTACTTAATCAACCTTGTCTGGATCAATTTCATTGAAATGTTTGCAACCTACGCCAACAACAATATTTTCCACAACAAGCAATAATTTTTAAGGTTTTCTTAAAGTGAAAAATATAATAATTTTCAAGATTGGCTGCATATGTTTGTTTGCACGTATGTGGACTTTGATATAAGTAATCCAAGAGAAGTCGCAGGGACAACAGCAGCCAATCATTATTTGACTGTTAGGTTTTGACAACTGTGACTTGTGTGAACAACCCAACAAAATACATGCTTAACATTGAAAGTCAGATGGGCCCTATGTAGTGGTTAAATTTTCTTGATTACAATATTAAGGTTATTTTGATATGTTTGGCAGGCAGAATTAGATCCCAAGTGTTGGAAACTACAGTTGGAAGATGTGTTGCAATAGGGTTTTCTGAAGCTCCTTGAAGTATGCAGAAATTGACGGAGTCAAATACAAAGTCTTCAGTTTGGTTTTATGCATAAGTACAAGTGTTGGAAACTACAGTTGGAAGATGTGATGCAGTAGGGCTTTCTGAAGCTCCTTAAAGTCAGAGGTGGTTTTATGCAGAAGTAGACGTCCTGAGCATATTGGTATTAGGACTTTTCCCCCCCATAATTGTTTTATTGTTTGGCAAAGTGATTAATTACTTTAGCCTTTGGCAGCTCTTTGAAGAAATGTGCTGTTTTTGTGTTAAGGACAAGTTTCCTCCAAACTTTGTCATGGCAACCTCATGACAGTCACCAAAAGGTTTAGACATTTATCTTTTTTTCAAATTCCTATTAGTTCAAGAGATTTGAGCAGCAGTGGGACAATTACTAAGCTAAGTTGTTAATTGATTCCTAGATCACTGCCTGCCTTATACGTGCACTGAATTGCACAGATCTGTATGTAATTGGAAGTATTATTATAAATATATTTGCAAGATTAATGTGGAACATGTCCCTGAAAAAACAAAACCAAATATTCTCTTGCAATCTATATGGAGCAAGTACTAGTTTTATCTCACTCACAATTAATCACAGCCACAGGATTATATTGTGTTAATGCATGGATCATGAATAGTAGAATTTGAGATGGGCCTCTTCCTCCATCATAATCTTCTGAGTGTTGATGGGCTTGAATTGGTCATGATCCATCATCTTCTTAGTGGCCCATACAGAAACTATCAAGTAACCAGCCCATTTGCGGGTTTAAGTCACGGAAAGCTACCTTTTTTTTTAGAAAAAAAAAAAGAAAAGAAAAGTGAAATGCTACTTGGAATAGAATTCCATGATTATATAAGAATAAAAATAATGTTAGAAATTATATTTTTATTTTTATTTTACAAATATTCCTTCCGATTGATGTGGTAATACTAATAAACCATTTACAAGATCTTTTTTTACCAAAAATAAAATGAAAACTCAAAATTGATTAGCACTGCGACGTTAACGGGATAAAATAGCATTGGACTAAAGTTTGGTTTCTATTATGAGAAATGAATTTTTATTTTTTAGATGAGAAATGAAATGAAATTTTTTATTCTCTCTTTTCCAACTCCATTCATATTTTCCCAAATCTATTATTGAATTTACGGTGAATTTGAAAAGCATACGACTATATGCTGCAGAAAAGCATGAGTTAAAAATTTCAGTCAAAGTTGGAGGGAAAAAAATTGGAATCAAAATAAGCAAAAGTTTAAAAAGGTCCTACCGGGAGTCGAACCCAGGTCGCTGGATTCAAAGTCCAGAGTGCTAACCACTACACCATAGAACCCTGATTGACGAAATGATTTTCATCTAAATAAATATCTATTTTACTTCCAAGCCCATCTGCATAACCCCCCCCCCCCCGCAACCCCTTTTTTTTTGGATATTCTTTTACTTATTTTTTAAGCTTAAGTCCCATTTTCATATTAATTCTGCGTGAAATATCATAAACAGGAAATTCATGTAAAAGTTCATGATTATTATAGTCCATATTTTTTCAGTTTTTCCATCCAGGACCAATATAATTAAATTACTTGAATATGACTCCTTAACGATGTGTTTGGATATTGAATTTTTGAAATTAGAATTCAATTCTTATTTTGTGTGTGAATTTCAATGTTTGACTTTTTTTTTAAAAAAAAATTGAATAAAATATGATTTGTTTAGAAAAAGTTAAATAAAATATAATTTATTTTAAAAAAAAGCAAAAGCAAAATCAAAATCAAAATTATATTCATTTTTTAGAATTCTGTTATCAAACACACCAAAACATTTCTCTATTTAAAAAGAATTATTTGACAAACTAAAAAAAGTGCTCCCCCTTTCCCCTTTCCAAAATTAATTGGCAAATTACATATATATTTTTTTTCTTACGAAGAATGTCCGGTACATTGACTTTCAGATACGTAAAGAGGAAGAAAGAGAAAAGGCACGTGCCAATCAAAAGACAAATCGATATATATATATGTTCTAGAAGAGATCCCCCCATTACCCCTTGGGAGACATTTTGATAAACCCTTTGGAAAAGAAAATGAGCAACTAAACGTCCAATATGGATCAACTACTTTTTTAACACTCCTAAAAAGAAAAATACCACGTTTTAGGGCTTGGACAGTTGGACTAACAATAGGGTTGAATCTAATCTTACTATTCCTTTGCAGTTTTCTTATAAATAATAATAATAATAATTAGTTAGTGGATGACTTGCTAATCATACACCAATTGATAATTTTACTATCTAAGTTTTGCGAGTTTATCAAATTACTATCTCGATCAATTTTCCATCAAAAAAACTAACTGTTACATGTGTTGTGGGTAAATAATCTTGTCATCTCTAATAAAATTATGTCACGTGAATACTACATCATATCATACTTGACACGCTTCCGTCTCTTGTCACGTAAGTATATATTTAACGTATTAATTAAGGGTCTGTTTAGATTTACAGTTTCAAAATATGCAATTTGAAAACACGATTTTAAAAATTACTCGTATGTAAAAACGTACCTAGCAACATTAATTTTTTTACATTTTCAAATTACTATTTTTTTAAAAAAAGGGATTCTCTAACAAAATATACTTTGCACAATTATATTTAAAAATGTACTTTAACTACAAAGCTGAGGTTAAAGTTAAGAGATATGATCTTTTGCCATCCCAAGACACAAGTCTTAATCACCTTACCCATGTGACAAAGTTGTCCCTTAACTAATTTTAGAGTTTTTTTTTTTTTTTTTTTTTTTCTAAAAAAAAAATAGAAGTAAAAGTAAAAATAAAAGGGGAGTGATTCCCTTACAACCCCTTCCACACAACTCCTATGTAACCCCTAAACATATTGGTAGGATTCATATGTGAGATTCACATGCTTGAGTCCCAATTAATATGTCTAATTATGTGAGAGTCGTCAGAAAATCATTATTCAAAGTTAAAAAAAGGTGGCCCATAAATACATTACGAGGTAATTATCCTTTTATCAAAGCAAATTAATAAGTGGCAAGCGGTTAAGTAAACAAGTGGCTCGTGCTCTCGAGCTTTGGCCGCCAAAATGGTACCAAGTCAAGTCAAAGCCACAAGCTTTGACCGAAGCATGTTATTCCACGGTCAAACTTCTATAGCTTCCCCGAAAGAGCCTTACATTTGCCTCTAACAATTTGTTCTTCTTGTGGTCTTCGATCCAATTCATAGGCTCAGTTTAAATATTCTTCCATCTTCTCTTTCTTTCTCGAAAAGCAAATTCATGACCTCCTTTACTGACCTTCTCGCCGGTAACAACAACATGGACAGTAGTGCACACAGCTGGGGATATACCGACCAGAAAACCGATCGAATTGGCGATGAAGTGCCAAAATTCAAGTCACTTCAACCTCCTTCATTACCCTTCTCTGCTGCTCCAGTTTCTCCATCTTCTTATTTCGCTATCTCACCTGGTTTTAGCCCAACTGATTTCTTCAGCTCACCTATGTTTCCCCCCCATTACACAGTAAGTTATTTAAACTTCATATATATATAGATATATCCTTATGAGTTGTATATTCGTATTATTATACAAAATGATTGATTGGTCTTTGTTATTTTGCTCTGTTTATGCAGAATCTTTCATCTCCAACTACTGGGGCTTTTGCTGGTGAAGCATTCAACAGGATGAGTGGTAATTCTGCAGAAAACAAGCTGGGGGTGAAGGGGGAAGAGATATTTACTTATGATTTCTCTTTCCAGCCTCAAACAAAGCCTGCTTCGGTCTTTCAATCTTCTTCAAACATGGTCTCAGGGGTATGTGTCCATTCTTTCTGATTTCTGCTTTTCCCTTTCATATTCTTTTCCTTTTTCCCCGAGTTTTTCTCCTCAAAAACCTCGAATTTCCTCCATTTGTAAATCCTAGGAAGCGAGAGAGTACTGGACGTTTTAGATGTCATATCTGTAAACAATTTAAATATCAAATACGGATTGGACAGCAATTGAAATATGGATTCCGTTTTGTTGCGGTCTTCGTCGGGCTATTGACGCGACTTTTAGATTGTTAACGCAACTGAATTTTGTCTTCTTAGACGTTTGTCTTTATGGACCAGGTCAAAGGAGGGCAAACAAAGAACAAAATTTTTCTCCAAATTGGTTGGAGAAATTTTGTTCTATTAATCTGAACTCTATCTTTATATAGCGCGTGATTTTTATATGTATTTTTTTATTTTGGGAAAACTACACAAATCAATGTCTGAAATTTCACATGGATAGAGATTTATTTTTGTTTCTTCAAATTTCCATTCAAAACTAAACATTAGTAATCTGCTTGAACAGGAAGAATCGTTTAAAAGACAACAAGAAGCATGGAATTTCAACAAACCAACCGACCAAACTGAATTTTTAATGGAGAAGGTGGAAGTAAAAGCAGAGTTTGCACCAATAAAGAGCTTCACTTCAGAAATGGCCACAAGCAATGCAAAAAGGCAGAGTAATTCTGCTCCTTTGTCCGGCCACAATCAATACAGTCACCAAGCTCCATATAGCAGAGAGCAGAGAAGAACAGATGATGGATACAATTGGAGAAAATACGGACAAAAACAAGTGAAGGGAAGTGAAAATCCGCGTAGTTATTACAAGTGCTCGTACCGAAATTGCCCAATGAAGAAAAAAGTTGAGAGATCATTGGAGGGAGAGATCACTGAAATAGTATACAAAGGAACTCATAATCATCCCAAGCCTGATCAGTCTAGTAGACGATCAACTCAATCATTTCAACCTTCTTCATGCACCAGTTCAGGGATTTCTAATCAGTCAGGTGTAACACTTGGCAATACACAAATGGAGTACTCTGCCACAATGCAGGAAGATTCTTCAGCCTCAATTGGAGAGGAAGAGTTTGATCAAACGAGTAAATCAGGAGGAGACGACGATGAAAATGAGTCTGAGGCCAAAAGATGGTAAGTCTTAAAGTACTAGGCTGATGGCCTTGTCTGTGTTTTTCTAAGATCAGACTTAAAATTTGGGTTTTGTTGATACTGATATTTCTCTTTTACAGTAAGGGCGGAAATGAAAACGAGGGGTTTTCCGCTTCTGGGAGTAGGACTGTGAGGGAACCTAGAGTTGTAGTTCAGACAACAAGTGAAATTGATATTCTTGATGATGGGTATAGATGGAGGAAATATGGACAGAAAGTAGTAAAAGGAAATCCAAATGCCAGGTACTGCACTCCTGCAACCTTTCACTACATGTTTCAAACATTACTTTAAACCTGTACATTTCTTGATCTCTGTAAGAAGGCGAAGATTTATACAAGGTAGTGTGGTTGAAAAAATCTTAAAGAAGGATGGGTTTTAATCGAAGTAGAAGACATTTTTTTGAAAACTATGCAAATATGCACCAAAAAGAATATATTGTTTGCTTAGCTATTGGCAATCCAATGTCATTTGAAACTTGGCTGCTAACTCTGCAATTTTCTCTTATCTGCAGGAGCTACTACAAATGCACATCGGTAGGTTGTCCAGTGAGGAAACACGTCGAGCGAGCGGCCAACGACATGAGGGCTGTGATCACCACTTATGAGGGGAAACACAACCATGATGTTCCGGCAGCTCGCGGCAGTGGTGGCTATGCTGCGAGTAGGCTGTCATCCAATAACAGTAGCAGCAACATTAACATACCCCAGCTAATAAGGCCCTCAGCCATGGGCACCCATCCAAGTTACCCAGATTCTTTTCAAAATACGAGGTTAACAACATCAGCAAGTCAAGCACCATATACCCTACAAATGTTGCAGAACCCAGCTGGGGGAGTAGGATTTTCAGGGTACCGAAATCAAAATCATGGCTACGTGGGTCAAACACAACTCTCAGAGGGTGTGTTCTCTAGGGCCAAGGAAGAACCAAACACATTCCTTGACTCATTCCTATCTGAGGATTACTAACAGTGGAATACAGAGGAAGCAGACCAACTAATTACATATGTTTTTTATATGTAGTTTCATAGCATAAGCTGTGTAAAATTTAGTTGCATTTCTTTTTTTCTTTTAATACGGTTTGAAGCCATTTAAAGCTTTAGGAAATATATTTCATTTCGATTCAATTTATAATAAAAGAAGAACAGAGAAAACAAGGTGAATGTTGAATGGTCAAATGAGTTCTTACTGGTGCCACTCTCTTTCTTTTTTTTGATGAATAAGTGATCAATATTATTAACAACTAAGAACCAAAGTTACAAACAACAAAACAACAACAAACAAAGCAAAAAAAACTGCTGCAGAACCAAAACAACCAATGTCTCACTAACTTGGATTATTCGAGAATAGCAACATCTACATTCCAGAGATGACAAAGCTTAAAATTCTCTCTATTCTTCTTAAACTTTCTTCTTCCAGAAATTCTTGATCTAACTTCCCAAAATATCTGCTTGAGTATCTGCTCTTCAGTTTTGGGAGCATTTTGAAAATTAATAGCATTCTTGGCTCTCCAAATATTATAGACAATAGAGCTCAAAACCAAACGACAAAGAACTCCTGCCATCGTCTTCTTCTTCCAAGTCCTACAACCGTCATTCAACACCCTCTGCCAATCAAGAGAAGGAGACAAATCATTGCACCTTTGCATACAATTTTTCCATATAAGAGCACTGAAGCTACACATGAAAAAAAATATGATCACGACTCTCAACACCATTCCTGCAGAACACACATTATGCATCACCTTGAAAACCCCAAGCCAACAGCCGATCACCCGTAGTTAATCTATTTTGTACAACCAGCCAAATGATAAAGGCATGTTTCGGAATTGCAAAAGGGAACCAAACAACATGCCACCAATCAACCTCAGATTTCTTATTCCTAAAAAAATCCCAAGTATCAGCACTTATATAGGAACCCTTACGAGCAATAGTCCACACCGACTTATCAACAGAACCAAGCTGAACTTCAGGAAGCCGACTCTGTATATCAACAAGCTCCTCTGACAGAGCAGGCTTCCAACACCAAATGCCATTACTAAGAAAAGAATCAAGTCTAGAATCCAACCAACTATGAGCATCATAGATAACACGAGAGCCAAACCTCTCATAAAGCACTCCAAGAGGATGCCAGTTGTCCTGCCAAAGATGAATCATCTTTCCATCACCAACTTCAAATTTAATAAAATTCTTAGCAATACCCTTAAGTTTAAGAATCTTTCTCCAACATCAAGAGCAACTTTGGGGAATGCTTACACTCCAAAAACTCCTCCCTTTCAGCATATAAGCTTGTATCCAAGCAACCCAAATAGATCCTGCACAAGCAAATAACGTCCAGACATGCCTCAACATGGAGGATATGTTCCATACTGGTGCCACTTTCTACTCTTGAAGAACTCTTTTCTTTACCTTTTTTGTGCTCAGATTATCTTTTTCGTCTCTTTCTCTTCAGTTCTTTAACAATCTATCAAATTTCTGAATTCAAATAAGATTGTCTCAATATATATTTGTCAAACCAGCATCAGTTCCTTAGTGAGAAACACAGAAACGAAACATTCTGCTCGGCTAGCCAGAACATTATCGTTCTTCCCTTCATATATTATCCCACCAACTAGATAACGTAAACGTGATTAAGATTTCTTGAGTAGTAAGAACTGAATTTAACATAGTTACCAATTGTTAAACAATAATTTATTTCAAAAGTTAAACCGATAGGAAATAGTTGATTTAAATGTTTAATTAAATATTCTAAAATTTCTCTTACATAAGGGTCAAACACGTAGAAGGTGAATGACGGAAACAATGTTCAAATTTGTTAGAATATTTTCCATGTTAGCTATTTTTCATCTTAAGCCTTTGATTTAGTTTCCTTCTTTGTTTATAATCAGTTCTCTACCTTATTTGGTTTACCTTATCTTGTTTATTACACCTTTAATAGTGGTGGTTGCCGACTTGCCGTAGGCCTTTAAGGCTAAACGGATAGAAATTTCCTACAAATTGATTTGTAAGAAATTTCATACGACCCACATATAAGAGTGACATGTGTTCTTTAAACATGTGAGAAGCACATATTTTTTTATTAATACCATAAAAAAAATTTGATAAGCACATGCTATTAAAATAACATGTGTTTCTCACATGCAAATGGACACATGTCAATCTTATATTTAGGGTGTATAAAATTTCTTATAAACAGATTTGTAGGAAATTCTTGTCCAAGCTAAACCACCCTAAAATTCTCTTTCTTTTCTTTTTCTTTGCTTCCTTTATTTTTCACTTATTTTATATTTATAATAAATTTGTACAGAACACTCAAGACCTTTTCAAACACCAGCACCAAAAAGAAAAAATTTCTTATTAGAAGGTAAGTTCTGACCAAACGTAATTCACAAAACAGAGAACCAAATCTCATGTATGGAGGGATACAACAGATGATTTGATATGAACATAATCAACAGATGGACTGTGACGCAGCACGGGAAGATTTGATCTGTCCAGCCTTTCTTCTTCGTCCTCCACGACTGGTTTGTTCGTTTTCAGTCCCTCCGTCGCATAACAAAATGGGCTTTTGGCTGCGCGTAGGACATACCACAGCGTAATGCCCACGTCCACCACAACGATAGCATTCCTCTTTTCCTTTTTCTTTAGTGGTTGTTTTCTGGTGTGCTCCTTCGTCAGTATCTTCGACCTTCGTCTTTTCTCCCGAGCGGCACTCCGGTTTGTCAAATAAACGACATCCATGCGTTTGGAAAGAGATCGCAACTGATGAACCACTTCAAGCAAAGCAACAAAATCATCACGATTCACGCTGTTGCTGGCTGAGTTGTCTGCCTCCATAGGAATGTCCGCTTCGAGTAGTCACGGTCTCTGATACCAAAATTTTCCCACAAAATTTTATAGAACATGAACAGAGAAATCGAAACTCACAAGTTAAATTTAAATATACTTCTCATTCATACTTTTTTATAGAAGGAGTACATGGGTTTTTAGTGACTGTCTGTACTTATTCGAGATTGGCGTAGACAAAAGGAAAAAAAGAAACAGAGAAACATAGTATTGCTAGACAACACGTAGAGTTGTAAAACACCCAAACTCACAGAATGCGAGTTTTCCATGCAAGAACTCCTTCAAGCATTTGAATTACTGGGCTTTCTGGGAAAAACAGAATTCCATCGAAACAGTACTTGTTCCACGCACTCCAAATTCCAAAACATATAGAGTAAACAACAATTGAATAACAGCACATTAACCATCAACAAAAAAAAAAAAAAAAAAAAATTCAAAAGCCGTCTCAAATATAAGATTGAGTAGATAGTTTATATCCTGAAATCATGGCTGACATCGCCAGTGCGAAGAAGGCAAGGAAAGCCATGGTGATGCTTGCTGATGAAGTATCTACAAATGCTACTGCTGAAGAGTCTGTATCTATGCCGACGATGCCGTCTATTGCCTCTCTTAAGAGATTTGTCAAGGAAGCAGCAGAGGACGCTGCTGATATCAACAGGTACGCCATAATCTGATCTCAACATTGACATTAAACCATTGATTAGTATAGGATTCGTTTAGATTTGCGTTTTCAAAACCTATAATTTTAAAAAACCTGTTTTGTCTACAAAATCGTAGTGTCAAATGAATCCGAAGGCCATCTCAGAAGAAAAATAAAAAAGAATCAAGACCAACCTGATCTCCAAAGAAGCCGATTAAGGCAGAGGTACGCTGTTGAAACATACGCTTTCCTGCCCAAAGTTCAAGAGCTTGTCGAAACGCTTTCCCGCCGGTGTACACGGTCGACAGAATTGCTATTGCCAACACATATCTATTCCAATCCAAGTTAACACACCCCATCACAACAAAACTTTCAAAAATACCATTAACAACAATCACTTATAATAAACAAATCACTCCACCAGTCCACCTGTATGTTTCATATTGATTGAAGTCCATCCCGTCGCCGTGATTGTTCGCGGCCATAACGATAAAAGACAGCAGAGAAAACAGTAAAGCCAGTCCTGTCAAGGCCAACAAGCCACTCTTCATGAAATCCTCTCTCTTCCATCGCTGTACGATCTCCGAGACCGCGAACGTCGTACCGGGGCTCTTATTCTGCACGTCAGTCGACGGAGGGGCCGTGGGCCCTGTTGGGGTCGTACCGGGGCTGTTTTTCTCCAAGTCAGCCACCGGAGGGGCCGTGGGCACAGTTGGGGGAAAGTGCCCCGCGTGTTGTTTCGGCGTATCGTCATCGAGATTCGACATGGTTTTTCTTAAATTCAACCAATGCCTCAGAATTCAGTGAAGAGCTGAACTTGTCGAGGCTTTGGTACAATAAAATGGAAAGTGTTTCTTTTAAATGAAACAACGTAGACGAACTTCCAGAAAAAGAAACAACAACGTAGAGGCTTTGGTGTGACTCCACGTGTTGTTTCGGCGTATTGTCGTCTGAGTTTACTAGATTGAGAGGAATTTTTATAATTTAATTTGAACTCAATTAACTCGCTGATTTTTAATCGTATTAAAAAATTGTTAATCCTTTATATTGCGGGTTGAATTTAGATTGTGACTGCCGAGGCCGAGTATAAGATTTTTTAGTTTAATTCTAATCCGACTATTTAATTAAACTAGTCAAATTTTTTACTTTAACAATTAATTTTATGTTGTGTCCTCCATGATGTGTATCATTGGAGGTAGTATTCTCCCGGCCATTAGGGCTGTGGAGCTTTGCTTCTCCGAGTCCTTATTGGATTCTGGAGTTCTTCGTCTTCTTCGCGTTTCTCTGACAGGAGATTGATCTTGAGGCGTCCGGTGGGGAATTTTGTTGTTGTTGTCTCGCCTGTGGAGCGTTTCCGAGCCATATTTGTGAAGCTTATTTGATGATAGATCTACGCTTATCCGTAGGCTTCTGAGAGACATGCGCCACTCAGATGGGTCCACCGGCGTGTTCTGGCTCCGTCGTTCTTTGCTGCGGCCGTGTGGGTTATCGGTGGCCGGCGCGTGGCTGTCACGCGCCAGGGATGTCTTTTCTTTGAGCTGCGTGTGACGGTCACGCCCCGCTTCTTTTCGCCGCGCAACGGCGGTGCCCGAACTCTGGGAGGCCGATCTGCTGTTTGGTAGCTTCGAGGGAGGCGCGTGTTGTTCACGCGCCGTTTTTCGGCGATGGCAGTGTTCCTTCCGGCAACTTGGATTGATTTCTGTTAGATTTGTTTGTGTTTCCTTAGTTTCTATGTACAGTTTGCCTATGAGTGGCTCAAATTTTATTGAAATTGTCTTTGTAATGGGGGCTTTATTGTAATTTTAGTAAAGTTTGAGATTCTGCATAGGTAGCTGTTTCTTAAGTCAGATCCTTCTGGCTTAAGAGTTTGGGGGGCATGTTCCTCATTACTCAAGATGTATGCTTTCAGATTTTATAATAACACATGCTATTAGTTCAAAAAAAAAAAAAAAAAAAAAAGGTTGTGCAACATGGCAAGAAACTATTGGCTTAGATGGTACGGAGGAGTGGGGGTGCTCACGGTGGATGATTGCGAGGGGCACTTGAATAGTTGTCACCAACATCTGATACGGTCTAATCGAAGAGGAGGCAACACGTGGGGCCCAATAGTTCTTAGACATTTTTGACACTGGAAGGTGGGACCCAACGGATCAACATGGGATTCCCCGAACATATATACTACTAGACGGTTGGCACAGTGAAACGGACGGTTGATTCAGTCGTTCATGCTGTTAAAGACAATCGCGTTGTTTAAGCTGTATGTGTGGCCAACTGGCCCAGCGACATTGATTGCTAAGAAACGCCTTGCCAGGATGTACTTTTTTTTTTTTTTTTTTTTTTTAACGAAAGATTTGATAATTTTATTAAATAAAGATTGCGAACATAAAAATTCTTACATTACAAATTAGAAAGTTCTGTAAAATTATAGTTACATGTTATAAAGTTACAAAGTTATAGATACAAACAAAATTCTTACAATAAAGTGTTATCTATGACTTTTATCTTTCGCTAACCAATGTACAAAAATAATTAAAGAGCAGATCTACTACGAGCAGACTAGATCCAAGACAAGGGTAGTCAAATATCCAAGAAAAATTTATTTAAACCGGCCGTGAGAGATAACTCCTCACACCGAACTATCCAGGCCATGAGAGATAACTCCTCATACCTGACTAACCTTCATCCCATAAATCGTCCATGAGAACATATTTATAGAGAATAAAACTATTATTCAAAGCAAAAACACAACCAACAAACAGCAGAAACAATCATATAGGAGATGAACGACACAACATGAAATAGATGGACAGATGCATAACGGAGAGGCCAAAATTACTAATCTGGTTGAAGAACAGTTGCAAACAGAAGGAAAAAACCAGAATTGGAGGGAGAGGGTAAAAGCGGAGAGTAGAAAGGGGAATTGAGAGGTGTAAGGAGCATATCTACTCCCTCCTCCTCTCAAATCTGTTTTCTGATAATTTTTTCTTTAGGGTCGGATGAGAGAGTCTCTCCCACCGGTCTTTCTGATATGTAATGGATGCAGAAAGAATTTGTAAAGATGTACTAAGTTCCTTTGGATTTACAATTTTAGTAAGTATAATATAAAGATAATGATTTTTGTGGGGAGATGGGCTGGGTAAGTACAACCCGTATCCAAAACCTCATTCAAATGGAGCAAAGATATGGGCCTTGCAGGTATGGTCCACATCTTAGCTATAGGGGGCCCGCCAAAGAGTCGACATCGGACTGGGACCAATCATTGCTCACTAAAGGAAAAAAAATGCCTAACTGTCACTCACACCACATAGGACAAATGGGTAGCGACCCGAGCTCGCTATCGAGTTGGTAATCGCCTCAACCATTCGAACAATCCCAAGTGGCTTCTTAGGGGAATGATACATGCATTACAAGTGCATTATATGTGGACTTCATCTCAATGTACTTTAGAATTGTACACTTATAGTACACTTGTTGTAATTCTAGAATTTCTTGAGTTCTTATGAACTCTCCTATCCAAGAGCCCCGAAAACGCTAAGCGGAAGAAGGATTGAGTGGACATGAAAGCAACTAATGGGACAATTAATGAATGCCGAATTAAATGGTAGGACAACGAAATGTAGGAAAAAAAAGGAACAAGAGAAGGTTAACCCCTTGAAGAAGAAGGTAGGAAAGGATGGACTCGACATCATCATCTAGTAGACTGAGTCAGATGTAAGAGAAAAAAAGAAAGAGGTAGGAGGTATTCTTTACGCAACACGCATACTGAAACACAAGTCGATCTTCCTGAAATTTTCTCTCTAAAGATAATTGGAGTTACCGTCTGCCGGCCGCTCCAACAAGTTCTTCTGCGTGATTTCTTTTGTGTTTGCAGTGATTTCTAGAAGAGGTTGTTTGAAGGGTGCCGCTAGGAGATGTTAGAGATATTCACTTAGAAACTGTCATAATAATTTTAAAATGTGCGATTTGAAAACGTGATTTTAAAAACGCATTTTGACTTTTCAAAATCATAGTTTAACTTTTAAAATTGTGTGTTTTCAAAAAACACTTGCGTATGACTTGAAAATGCAAAATATTTGTTTTTTGAAATTGTAATTTTTTTTTTAAAATACAATCCCAAACTATTCATTTTATATGATTTGGTTTCAAAATTACATTTTTTTTTTTTATCTACAAAATCACAATGTCTAACGCACTCTAATATTGTTTGGATTTATTAAGGTATTTAAGCATGGGAAAATTAGAGTAATGGAAGTCTTCCCAAGTTACTTCGCATTGATAAAAGGGAGTAGTACATGGCTTTTAATAGTCGTCACATGCCTACTTTTTTTTTATTTCTTTTTCTTTTAAGGCATACGTGAAAAGGAATTACAAATTAAAGCCGAAGATAAGCTTTAGATTTAAAGAAAAGGAAATTACAATAGACTAGGTCTGGACAACCCAACAATAAACACCTAAGAATGCAAGTACGTGGAGGCAATACATAAATGAATGATGTGGGCCTATTAATTGTTGGCACGGATGCCAAGCCCCCAAGCCGCCAGTGACAATAAACAGTAGCGGAGCCAGAAAACTGTCTTAGTATGGATGGAATTAAAATAATAAAATATAATGATAAATAAATTTTTTTGTTCTTTTTATTATAATATATAAAAGTATGGTAATTACAATTCAAAATATAAATTATTACATAACATATGTATCACAAAAAACGTATCAATGAAACTTCATAAATATATGCCAAATTGATATATCAGTTAACATGTAGGCACTAATAAAAAAAAAAAAATACAAAATACAAAGTATCTAAAATTGCATCCTATGCACCCTTAGACTATCAAAAATTCAAAATATCAACAAAGAACCACCAAAAAAAGAACATGTGTCCTCACGGCTCACTTTCTCACTCACAGTTGTCTTCAGCCTTTTCTTATCACTTTTCATATTCACTTTCAGTTTTCACTCACAGTCTACTCTTCTTCCTCTCTTTCTCATCTCTATCTTCTTTTTTGTCTAATCGTCTCTTTAACTCTTTATGTGAGGATACTCAAAAGTTTATAGTTTAAAATAAAAATTAGAGACTGAGAGACTCAAATACAGAAATACTTACAAGTTACAGGCTTACAATGTAGGAGAAGTGTAGCAAGTCGGCCTCGGCAACAAGGGACTAAGGAACTGAAGAAGAAGATTTGAGGAAGATTTGCTAGTACTGTTGTAGCGTGTAGAGGAAGATTTGAGACGTGTCGATCATTCATGGTGTCTAATTTTGGTTTTAGGTTGAATTTTCTTAGTTCAATATTAGCTCAAATTTTAGGGTAACTTCCATTTTTTAAGGGTGCTGCTGCCGCTGGGCCGATGCTGGGCTAAGCTCTTTTTTTTTTCTTTTTTTTGAGCAAATACAATAAAATAAATGTTTCGATTTAATTTATAGGGGTTTGTAACCTTGTAGGGGTAGAATAGAGTTTCGGTTAAAAAATACAATAAAACATAATTTGCATACAACATATAGAGTAAACAACAAACTTGAACAATAGTACATTAACCATCGAAAGAAAAACAAAAAATAAATAAACATCTCAAATATAAGATTTAGTAGATAGTTTATATCCTGAAATCATAGCTGATAACGCCAGTGCGAAGAATGCAAGGAAAGCCATGCTGATGCTTGCTGCTAAAGTGTCTACAAATGCTACTGTTGAAGAGTCTCTATATATGTAGTCTGTTGCCTTTCTCATAAGATTTAACAAGGGAACAGCAGAAGACGCCGCTGATATCAACAGGTACGCCATAATCTGATCTCCAAAGAAGTCGAGTAAGGCAGAGGTACGCTGTTGAAACAAACGCTTTCCGGTCAAAAGCTCATGAGCCTGTCGGAGCGCTTTCCCGCCGGTGTACACGGTCGACATAATCGCTATTGCCAGCACATATCTATTCCAATACAAGTTAACACACCACAATAAAACAAAACTATCAAAAATGCCATTAACAACACTCACTCAGTCTGTTTCGGTTTATAATTTTAAAAAAGTTCAATTTAACAATAATTTTAATATGTACGATTTAAAAAAAAAAAAAAAAATTTAAAAAACACAGTTTAGGGTTTAACAAAATCACAAATAAAATTTCGTATTTTTAAAAAATTATAATACTCTATTACCTGTAATTTGAAAAAGTATTTTTGTTTTTTTTAATATTTTTAAATCTCAATTTTTTAAAAACGTAATTCTAAAATGATTTTTTTTTTCAATTTAATTTAAAATAACATTTTATTTTTTTTATCTATAAAATCACAATTTAAAACGCATCCCTATATACTAATCACTCCACCTGTATGGTTCAAATCGATTAAAGTCGATCCCGTCGCCGCAATTGTCGGCGGCCATAACGATAGAAGACAATAGAGAAAACAGGAAAGCCAGTCCTGTCAAGGTCAACGAGCCACTCTTCGTGAAATCCTCTCTCTTCCATCGTCGTACGATTCCGGTGACAGTCTCAAACGTCATACCAGGGCTCTTAGTCTGCACACCAGTCACCAGAGGCGGAGGGGCCGTGGGCCCAGTTGGGCTCTTGCTCTCCACGTCAGCCACCGGAGGAGCCGTGGCACAGTTGTCTCTGCGTGTATTTCCGGCATATGGGCATCGAGAGTGGACATGGTTTTTCTTGAATTCAATGAATATTATGAATGCCTCAGAATCCAGTGCAGTATAAAAGAACGAAGAGGTTTTAGTACAATAAAATGGAAAGTGTTTCGTTTATAAAAGAAACAATGCAGAGGTTTGCTTATAAAAAGAGAGAAATGCTATGAACTGCATATTGGTCGCATTAATCTAGTAAAATGAGGATAAAATATATAGCATTATGATTTAGACCCTACGTGTTGTTTTTGTGCATGATATATAACGTAAACGTAAAATATTTAATTAAAATTGTTTAATTAAAATTGATAATAAAATTATTAATTATCTTAAAAATTTAACCAGCTAGATAAAAAATAAGAAATTTAATTATTTAGTTTATGCTATGTATTCTGAATAAATAATGTTGTTAACCACAATCACGTTGTTTAAGCTATATATGTGGCCGAGTGGCCCCTCCACATTGCTAAGAAACGCCTTGTAAATATGTATTAAGGTTGTATAGATTTATTAGGATATTCTATTTAGTATTTATTTTTTATTTTTTTTGTAGGCTCGGTTGAGGAGTCTAATATGAGAGGAAAATTGAGTGTTCATAAGGGTTTTAAGTTTTTGAGTGTTAGAAGAGTCGGAATTTGCTTGGATCAAGATTGGCTAGTACCATTCGCTGACCGAATTGCAGCTTATCCCACCTGTGAATAAAAGTGAGGGCTTATTTCGTTACCATCATCACACTTATATTATTTACAAAAATTATTTTATTTAATTTTTAAAAATGTTATTCGGTAGACTGTCATATAATTGGGATGACGTGACTGTAAAAATTAGTCATTGATTTTTCTTTTTACAAGGCCGTTATGATTCAAAGATTGATTTTCACTGTCATATATGTCATTTCAGTTGTATGTCGGTCTATTAAATAACAGCACTCCTTATTTTGTTCTCATGAGTGTAGATATTACTATCATCTAGATTTTTTAGAATAATTTCATGAGTTCTTAAAATTTCAATTATAGAGTTATTTAAAAGATAAATTACTAATTCTTCTATAAAGAAGCTTTACTTAATTCCTTCTCTCAACCAAGAATGCATGTATATATATTAGTATATATTCTCCCTTGGTCCATACAAAATAAAAAAATAAAAAAATTTCTTAACTCTCCGCCACCGATACGACATCGTCCTCACCTACCATTCACTTTCTAGCTTGAGATTTCTTTAATCATTAATGTTGGGAATAATCCTACTCCAATTGAATTGGGATAGTAGTTCTAATTCGGGTCCAATAAGAATTCTATGAAGAATCTAATTAATAGTTTCCTAACTCTAATTCATAACTCAAAGATTAAATCAGCTCAAGAAGACTTTCAGACCTATGAGCAGAAGGAATCAACTTCCTCACGAGTTCATTTCGAGTTCCTCATGCAATAAGCTTTTGCTTAACCCATGTGGTTTCGAAGTGCTATTGCTTGAATACCTTCTATCCATGGGTACCTTCCTAAAGGTTTTATTACAGAAAAATCCCATTTCCATTGACCATTATATTGGGTTTTAATGAAAGTCTTTTTTCTTGGTTAAAGCTTAAGTCTTTGCTTTATCCGCTTTTAGTGGAATAAGCCCGTGCATTCAATAGGATAACAAGCAACAGGATAACAAGGAGCTGCTTCCTTTGGCGTGGTTCCCTGCAATTCCTGCAGGGGAATTCGCATACTCCCAGTTGAATGAGATAAAACTTAGAGACTAAATCAATTTCTAAGTACTTCTAGTCTAAGTGAAAGTAATAAACCTGAATACTCTACCTCTTTGTATATAAATAGACTTATATCCCAGCATAAACGACAGACTGATTATTTTATGCATTGAACATACTTTTCTCAAACCTACCGTTCACACCGTACCAAAAATTGTTCTAATGACTATGAACTGAAATTTATGCAATCTTCGTCGAACGACTGCGAACAACACCAAGAGGGGGTGAAAAGGTTTACTATTAGCAACCTTTGTTCCGAAATCTCAACTTACTTACAATTAACAAGATTTTGATACGTAAAATTTGCCAACAACATGTTACATGATACCCAACAGAAACACAAACAAAAGAATATTTTTTGTTATTAGAAGGAAAAGTTCTCACCAAATGTAAATCATATACACAGTGAAATCCCATGTATGGAAAGAGACAGCTAATGCCTCGTATGACTCTCAAACATCTAGCTACCAAACTGTTCATGAGGGGCTACGGATACAAACTTCCCCTCAAAACAAAAATTTACATACAACATTGAACATACCGAGTAACAACAAGATGAAGAATATTACATAAAGAATCATCGATGGCAAAAAGAACAAAAGGCATCTCAAATGTATGATTGAGTTGATAGTTTGTATCCGCAAATCATGGCTGACAATGCCAGCGCTAAGAATGCAAGGAAACTCATGCTGATGGCTGCCGCTGAACTGTCTGTAAATATGTTGTCTGCTCCCTCTCTCATCCGATTTGTCAAGGGAACGGCAGCAGACGCTGCTGATATTAAGAGGTACGCCATAATCTGCAAGAAAGACAAGACCAATAGAAGTAAAATCTTGGAAAAGAAAATGGACCCAGAAAAAGAAACCTCATGAAGCCAAATTGATCGACGAAATGACGTTGAGAAAAAAAACCATTTTGATAATGAAATGCGGTTCCCCTTAGACAGTCCCAACATTATACAGTTCCCAAGGAAATTGTTTTAGAAGAAAATTCAAAAGGAATCAACACCAACCTGATCTCCAAAGAAGTCGAGCAAGGCAGAGGTACGCTGTTGAAACAAACGATTTCCGGTCCAAAGTTCATGAACTTGTCGCAACGCTTGCCCGCCGGCGTACAAGGTGGACAGAATTGCTATTGCCAACACATATCTATTCCAATCCAACACACCCCATCACAAAAGATGAAAAAAAAAAATTCATAACCAAATCAAAATCTCAATTAACAAGAATCGCTTATAAACGAATCACTCCACCTGTATTCTTCATATTCATCAAAATCCTTCCCATCGCCGTGTTGGTTACTGGCCATAATGATAAAAGCCAGCAAAGAAAACAGCAAAGCCAATCCCCTCAAGCCCAATGAGCCTCTCTTAATGAAATCCTCTCTCTTCCATCTCCGTACGATGTCCGGGACCCCGAACCTCGTCCCGGGGGTCTGGTTCTCCACGTCAGCCGCCGGAGGGGCCGTGGGCCCAGCTGGCGGGGACCCTACATCTTGTTTCGGCGTATGGCCGTCGGGATTCGACATGTTGTTTCGAAATCGATGAACTCCTCAGAATTCAACCAAGAATGAAACGAACGAACTTGTGTTGGGTGAATGAGACAACGCAGAAGAACGTTTTGGGGAGCCTTCTTAGGACAAGAAAATGGAAATTTGTTTCTTCTTAGAAAAATATTAAAATGACAACTCAGGATTGCTTTCATTGTTGCGAAAGTTTGTTGGTGTACCACGTGGCGGTTACTCCACTTGTACCCAGTTAGCCGAAAAGCTTTAAATTATTAAAAATTATATTTTTTTTTTGAGTAAAAAATGGCATAAATTTAATTATCTTGAAATTTCATTTAATAAAAATATTAAATAATTAATAATTTTTTAAAAATGATAAAAATTTATATAATAAAATATGAATCATCTAAATAAAATACCATTTTAAAAAAAAAAAGCCATATATGGTGAAAAAGATCCTAAATCTAACGCTTCAAATAAAAGGAAGCTTTCTTGCAAATTGGGTAGAAAAAAAAAATTTAATTCAGTATAATAAATTAATTTTTTTTAAAATAATATATATTAATTTTTAAAAAAAATTTGCTTCTTAAATTACCAATAATCCGAATAGCAAATATAAGAAAACTCATATAGAATCAAGTGCGAACTAGACATTAAGTGTAGGGCACAAAAATAATAATAATAATAATAAATAAATAAATTCTGGGGGCTAATTCCCTATGGCCCTACCTAGTTTTGTCTCTAAAACCTGTTTATCCAAGTAAATTTTCATCAATTTGTTAAGGAGGGGAGTTTTATTAAAAAAAAAAAAAAAAAAAAAATCATATGTATTTTTAATAAAAATGAGAATTATCTAAACCCATAATTATCCAAAACCATAATTCTCAGGTGTACTTTTAATAAAAATAACGGATCAACGGAATAGTTGGAACAAACTTCGGCTAATACGGTCTAATCAAAGTGGACGGTTGACTCAGTCCTTGGTTTATTTCATGAATAAAAATGTTATAAAACGACATGCGAAAAAATTGTGCTTCCACGTTATGGTAATGCCAGTCACTACGTACCAAACCATTGTTGCCTCAAAACTGTCGTTTTGTGGAAGTCCTAGCTTATAGTGATAATCAACCGGCGAAGCAAATTGGAGGCAAGTTGTTCCCAAATTGAAAATAGAAATTGGGCTTACTTTGTCATGATACCTAAATTATTTACATTAATGAGGGTTCTGAGTTCTCCTCACACTAGCTGGTATGGTCACTTTGTGGATAGCATTTGAAGTATCTTATAATCTTTTCGATTATTTCGGGTAGTTTTTGTGAAGCGGAAAGTCAACTCCACTACATACCCGGCCGGCTAATGAAGTAGTCTATCGTGTCATAGATTATGTTTAGGTAGAAAAAAATTCTCCCATTTATTTATTATATTGTAATCGTTAAACTTTTTCTAGTCCTTAACTTTTAGGTTTTCAAAGTTTGTTTTTAGATTGTAAGCTTTGAGACTATTAAAAAGAAATATTTGTTAAAAAAAAAAAAAAAAACTTCCAAGACAGAATTCTTAAAATTCTAATCATAAACTTTTGAAGAAGTTATCTATTTTTTATTTTTTATTTTTTTTTTAAAAAAAAAACACTAAGCTCACTATAAAGAAGCTTTACTTTATTCCTTCTCTCAAGTCTCAGCCAAGAAAGCATGTGAATCCTTTTGTACCGAAACTTTCTTACCTGTGAGACCTTTTTTTTTTTTCAAGAAACAATATTCATTGAGAAACTGTGTGAGACTTAAAGAGACTTAAAAGTATGGTTATTCGCATTTCTCATATATATATATATATATATATATATATATATATATAGAGAGAGAGAGAGAGAGCTCCTTCTATCAGGTCATGGCAAAAATCAAGGGTTTTCTACCCACCAATAACATATTGACATATCATCTTAAAACAAAAAAAACTCAAAAAACTAGAGTGTTATTGAAACACTGGATCTGGACCACACTGAGAACGCCCCTGCCCAAATCCGCACCACCACAGCCAGGCCGGACGCCGCCGGCACCGCCCAGGCCAGACCATGCCGCCAACGCCCGTACTGGACCACGCTGCCATCGACCGGGTCGGAACACGCCGCCACAGCCAAGCCAACCCCAACTTCTCCGACGTGGGTCTAGACGCTTCCGGCAACGCCCAGGTCGGAAAACGCCACCAATGCCTGTGCCGGACCACACCGTCCAGGTTGGAAATCGCCACTGTCCGGGTCGGAAGACACTATCACAGCCAGGCCAAACCCGACGGTGAGTGACGCCCGGACAGAAAGGTTGGCCCACGCGACCACCCCCAAGTTCGAGCCAACCCCAAACCCCGGGGGTGGCCATCGGGCCAGCCCTAGATGGATCTAGGGTTGGCCCAAAGGCCACCCCCAGACCCCGGGGATGGCCTCGCGACCGCCCCATGGACCAGGGGTAGCCCCGCAGCCACCCCCCAGTGGCCGGGGGTGGCCTTCGGACATACCCTAGATCCATCTAGGGGTGGCCCGAAAGCCACCCCCAGACCCCGAGGGTGGCCCCGCGGCCACTCCCGGCCTCTGTGGAGTGGCTGGACGGCCGGGTGGCGACGGCTTTCCGGCCTGGGGCTGCGGATTTGGATGGTCTTCCGGTTGGAGCTTTGGGGAAGAATTTCTTCAGGCTAGATCGTGATTTTCTTGGGCAGCTGCATTTCATTTTTTGAGTTTTAGCTGACTTGTCGATTTCTTATTGGTTGGCAAAATACCCTTCCTTTCTGCCACGACCGAACATAAGTTATTTCCAAATCCATATATTCTCTTAAATTACCATTCACTTGATAATAATTAATATTTTTTCAAACTTTTAATTTGGACAATATCTTCTATAAACTAAAAAAATTTGACAATGTTCCCCAATGATGAAAATACCCTTACAAATTTTTTTTTTTTTTTAAAATAAAACTAATTAAAATTTTTGTTTTTTTAAAAGAAATTAAAAATTCGCTTTTTAAAAAAAATTAAAATTGTTCGTTTTATTTTATTATTTTTAAAAAAAAAAAATTGTTCTTTTTAAAAAATAAAAATTAATTTTTTTTTTCTTCCATTTTTTCAATTTATAGGAGTGTTTTTGTTTTATTGAAAAAATTGTAAGGCCATTTTTGTTTTTTTGATGGCTTTGTGAGATATTGACAATTTTTTAGTAGTTTGAGAGAGCATTGTTCCAATTGAAAGTTTAGAGGCCTATTATTAATTAGGTAGTAATTTGAGGATATATGAACTTTACCCCAAAAAAAGGAAAAAGTGTAGGCCTGGTCTGACCCGAAAGCCCAAAGATAGATGGGGCAAGCATAGCCCAAAACCCCCCGGGCCCAATGGCGTTGAAGGACACTTCCTTCCCAGTTCCCAGTTCCCCCCCCCCCCCCCCCGGGTCCCAGGTTGGGATGCCCTACAGCTTTGGAGTTGTGTACATCATTGGCAACTTGCCATGCTATCCAGGGGATGTGCGGGTCCCATACGCACATTCTACGGTGGCATCCATCCGGCATTGGCATCTTTGAGAGGCCCAGATCAATCCAACCCATCGTTGGTCAAAATCAGACTCCTCATTCCTCCTGGAAGCATTAAGAATGTTAGCTGTACTATTGCATCCCGCGGATAACAACTACACCTCATCATTCACGTGGAGCAATTACACTTTCAAACCTCCCAATAATGATCCACATCACATTTTTCTCTTTCTTAATCCTTTCCCTTTTTTCTTTTTCTTTTTCTTTTTCTTTTTTTTTCAGCATTTTTGTCAAAGATTCATTTATGATCATTTGAAGAATAAGGATTCCTACAAAGAGAGTGGTTGTAAAGCCTTCATGCTCTGGGCTGCGGGACTTCTCGGTTTGGAGCAGGTAAATCTCGCAACTTCTTTTATACGGCAATTTGAATTGGACGCAATTCTAGTAATCAATTGTATAATTGACCACTCAAAAATAATAATAATATCGATTATGTTATTTTACATTCAAGATAAACCGTAAGAAAAAAATTTGGGGTATTATAATTTTTTAAAAACTTACCTGATAGTTTATATTTTATAAAAATAAGTATTAAATTGACTATCACATAAGTAAACGTCGTAAGTGTCATATTGATTGCTAGGTATATATTTTAGTGACGGATACGATAAGTATCAAGCACAGTACTGCCACTTTCATTTATAATAAAAATTGTATTGCTTCTCCCAACGCTCAAACTCCAAAGCACGTAAAAGGTTGTAAATAATACAATAATGAAACGATGACATAGATAATGAGACTTTAGAATTATTTTGATTTTGAGAATCATATTCTTGAGTGGACCCTCTTGTCTTATTGAGTTATTGGAATGCTTTTTGGAAGAGAAGAAGAATAGAAACTTCTTTGGACCCACGATCTCACACCGGATACGTATATAGTCGTTTCAAAGCTGCTCGCTTTTGATTATTATTATATTGTTATTAATTTTTTAACAAAAAAATTTAAGTATTTTATTGATAAAGACAATGAACATAAAGTTTTTACATCACAAAATATAAAATTTCGCAAAATTATAGTCTCGTGCTATGAGGTTACATAGTCATAGATACAATCAAAATTCTTACAATACAGTGTTATTTATAACTTTCATCTTTCGCTAATTAACCTATATATAAAAATAGTTAAAGAACAGATCTGTTTCGAGCAAACTAGATCTAAGATAAGGGTAGTCAAATATCTTAAAATTTTATTTAAACCGGTCGTGAGAGATATTTTCTCACACCGAACTATCCAGACCGTAAGAGATAACCCATCACACTTGACTAACCTTTATCCTATAGATTGTCTATGAGGGCAAATCTAAAGAGAAGAAAACTCTTATTCAAAACAAAAACATAACTAGCAAGCAGCAGCAACTGCCAGGTAGGAGATGAACGACACAATACGGAGGTAGAAGGACAAATGCATAACGGAGATGCCAAAATTGATGATTAGTCGGATAACACTTACAAACAAAAGAAAAAACAATAATGGGAGAGGGAGTAGAAAGAGAAAGGGAGAGGAGAAGGAAGCAGCTTATATATGTTTTTTGAGGAGAGAAATTTAGAGCTGGCTTAGAGACGAGATGTTTTATTATTTTATAAATTATATGTTATGAATTAAAAAAATTACTCAAATTTTAAGCTTATCCTATAGTATGAAAAATTAATCATTGTATTTATTACAAAATAATGAAATTCGACAATATGCAAACTCTTTCTGGATGAAGTTTTTTTTTTCTAATTCTGTCAGAAAATAATTATTTCAATTCCATCTATTAAATACCATGTGTAAAATGCATGTAAGAATTATATGCTTTAAAAACATATATTTTGAGATAAAACTTTATCTACCCTTTTTTAAGATTTGAATTTTGGTTTTGAGGTTTCTAAATATGCAATTTAAAAAACATGATTTGAAAATGAAATATTTAAAAACGCAATTAAATAAAAGAGTAATGATTTTTGCACAACTCTTACACAACTTTTACATAAGTCTAATTATTATTAGAGAAATGATCCATACACGCATTTCTCACAACAGCCACACAACAAATTGACGTGGCTGGTAATATTTTATTATTTTTTTACAAAAAGAAAAGAAAAGAAAACAAAAGAAATAATAAAATATTACTAGCCACATCAGCTTGTTGTGGAGCTGTTGTGAGAAATGAGTGTATGGATCATTTCTCTTATTATTATTATTTTTTTATTTTTTATGATCAACTATTGGATTTGTTTTCTAACATTTGGGCCATAAATATTCAATGGTTGATCTTAAAAAAAAGTTGTTAAAATTGTATAAGAGTTATGCAAGAAACGTTACTCTTATTATAATTAGGTTTATTAGTAATCAAACTATTTTGATTTGATTACCATACTATTTTAATTTGATTACCATGTTTATTTATCTTTACATTTATCTGTCCAAACTATTCTATAAATACTAGGCTTTTGTATTGTAAATTTTATAAAAGAATAAGAGTAAGATCATGTAGCCCTTTTGGGCTCTTCCTTAGTGGTGAGAGGCTTTTGTATTGTGAGTTTTTTAAAAAAATAAGAGCAAGATGTAGATCTTTTGAGTTATTCCCTAATGGTGAATGTAGGTGTCTAACACCGAATTTCTTGTAAATCTTTGTAAGTTTTTCAAGTGTTTGGTAAAATTATCGTTTGACCTTTAAAATCGTACATTTTTTAAAACACACCATATTGCTTGCTATGAGCAAATGTAAATTTTTCTACGTTCTTAAATCACAATTTTTTAAAAACTCACACTCAAACGAGACGCTTTCTACTATTTGATTTTAAAAAGCACTTTTAATCTGAAAAAATGCATGATCAAACAGACTCTAAATGAAACAGTTAGAAAAGTAAAAAATAATAATAATAATAATAATAATTTGACATGTGAACAAATTTAATATTTGCACCGTTTTTCATGTAAAAACATATACTTTGACATTTTTACTCCTAACAAAATTGATCATTTATTTATTTTATTTTATTTAGGAGAAGAGGGCCGGCATATTTTGTGATCATAAATCATTATGATCACATGCTTCCACATGCTTCATAATGTTTTGTTCGTCTTCATTTGCATTATCAGCTAGCTTGAAAGTAGGATCTCATGATTGGGTCTATCCATTAGTAAAGCTTTGGTAAGTTATAGTAAGTTCTGTGAATAGATTATAAATAAATAAATATCTTATTTATTGTTTGCTTCTTGACCTATCTCGAGATTCGAAAAAAATAAATAAATAAATAAAAGGATATAAATTATAATTCTGGTTTATAAAAATTATCACAAATCCATATACACCCCACTTCACATGGCATGTAATCAAGTACAATCATTAAAATTTGAATAAGATTAAAAATGTATAATAGTTAGGCTTTAGCACTAATCTTATAGCCAAATCTTATAAAGAAATACAATATTATTCACCTTTAAGTCTCTTCTTCCTTATAAATTGATATCACAACCACAATTAAATTTAATTGTAAAAACGTGATAAATATATTACACCAACTGTCGCATTAATTTTTAAAATACTTTTATTATTAATATTATAACCACACTTCTTAATCTTTAACATTTTTTCCTTCTTTTTTATTCTCAACCTTAACATTTTAAGGTCTCGTTTGGTTTGCAGAATGAGTATTCTATTGCGAAAATAAGTAGTTATTTTCAAGAATAAAAGAGAGTGGAATAAATGATTATTCCTAATATTTAGTTTGGTAACAACACTTACACTTTAATTGGAATCCAGTCAAAATTACTAAGAAAACCTCACATTAAGTATCATGTGTATTTAAGCACTCGAGCACCATTAATTGTAAGCCGATTTTATAGAGTGAGTTTTATACAATGTTTACATTTTTTGGTATCAGATACGATTATCAATTTTTTGACAGAACTCATAAACCTAACACAAATTTAATATGTTAAGGTTGAGGGTCTTATCCGCTTTATTAAATAGATTGAGTTAATATTAATCTGTACAGTTTTATATTCATATCTCGACACAACCTGAATCATCCCGAAACCTGAATTTTCAACTCGGGTATTACGTAATTAAGGATGAGGGTGAATCAAGATGCTGTGCTCCCAGGCTAGGATAGCTCCAAGGAAGACAACATGAATACCGGGCCGTATGTAAAAAGCTACCAGTCAATTATGCCGTTGAAACCGGCTACATTTAACAGATGTGGACGTCCTTTTACTGCTTTGGTTTGGGCCTTTGGCGACTTCCTGCGTGCCCAAAAGCCGTTATTAACGGTGCTCTGGGACCTTGGCAGTTGGCTCTTTCTATTTTTGGTTGGCTCTGGGTCCACCTTATATTCTTCTTTATTTTATCGCCGATTTATTTAAAAAGAAATGATTATTCACCACCTAAATGTACAATTTTTCACCACCTTGTCTATATGGTAAGGTAGTCCCTTACTAACTTTACCACATAGACAAGTTAGTAAAAAGTTGTATATTTAGGTGATGAACAATCATTTCTCTTTATTTGAGAGCTGGTCCTTTTTCCGGTTTCGAAACGGATATTCAATAATTTGCATTTTAAATTCTTTAATCACCTATTTAAGATAGGTAAATTTCAAATAGATAGGAGAGTGATTAATGCACAACTCATATTATATAATTATCTCACAATCAAAGGCATATTAGGCAGGATCCATATATGTGGGTCTCACATATGAGCTACACCCGGTGTATCTTAAGATTGTAAGATAGTTTTGTAAGAGTTGTAATTTTATCATTTCCCTTATCATAATTACTGTCTAAAAAGCTAGAATTGGTTCAACAAACAATATAATTTGTGATTAATCATTAACCAAAGATTGTATTATTAGTCTAAGAATATATCTTGTTTCTTGTATTTTGTCCACACCGAAAGCATGTGTGCCACCTCAATAATTGAACACATGTAACACTCTTTAACTTGTATTTTGTGTACACACAGGAACAAGACACATACTATAGCATTACTTAATTACCTGTCATGGTAGTATTATTGGAAGAGATGTTTATGTTATGGGGACCCGGACACTGAATAAGTTTGTGCCATGTTCTTATGTGACAGAGCACTAATTTGTTTTAAGAAATTTATCTGCTCTTGGATTGTATTCCAAAAGTTTCTACTTATAGAAAAATGAAAAAAAAAATTATTATTTAATTAATAATGTAGGACAGACCATGATTAGTAGTCAAAAAATGATATCCGAGTCGACCTTTAAATTCATGCTGATCACATGATTGTTCTGATTCTAGTCTTCCAGGAGTATTTTGCCAGAGAGATAAATACACTTCAAAGCACGGAGGAAGAGGGAAAATGCTTTGGAGTTACCCCCAAGCTCCAATCGGTCCATAAAAATTTTAAAAAATCTACATAAATTCTTTTAAAATTTTCTTTTAAACCTATATTTTTTTATATTTTTTAATTTTGTCCACCCAAATTTAGAATTCTAATTCCGCCCCAAATATGAAGCATTAAAATGGTGAAATTTGAAGATGCATGAACAATGTGTAATGTTCTTCATCTTTCTTAGTTAGCAAACCGCTGTGCCAACTTGCCAACCAAACAAACAATACTTATGAGGTTTGGCATCCTCTTTACAACCCGTGTGTGCCCATGTGAGCTGTGGGAAATACCCAATTTGCATCGCAAGAATTTTATCCCCACGGTGGTCCAAACTACCTGCCGTTGAAGGGTACTAACGATATTTTCGTGCTAAAGCGTTTTTTTTTTTTTTTTTTTTTTGGGTACTAACGGCTACTTTGGCGTCTGGTGCGCCCCACCTGATGCGTGTCTTCGGCTTTTGGCGTGTTTGGTATTTCCCAAAAAGGCCCGTGGGTTGACCGACATATCCGGTGCGTTTTGTTCTTTTAAGAAACAATATTTATACGGAAAATTATTAAGCGCTCCTTTTGTTATGATAGCAAAATATATCAACAAAATAAGTAGTGGGGTCCTTGTGGATGCGATGACCCATAAATGTTATGATGCATAAAGAATGTGTTGGTCTAAATCAGTAGCAACGGATTGTTACATTCTTAGAAGAGAAGCCAAATCGGAGGGAGGAGGAGTGTAAGGTGGTGGTCATGGACACCAGTGGGGAGGTGGCTGCGGAATAGGGGGAGGAGACGGAAAGGAGAAATGAAAAGGATACGGCACGATGCCTCTTTAGATGGAGTAAAGATTAAGGAGATAATGCTTTCATTGTATCGGACTGATCAGTCTTTAAATTAAGAGATGTGATAATTTTGAAGTTTAAAAAAAAAAAAAAAAAAAAAAAAAAAAAAAAAGTTGTACAAAAATTGTATAGGAGTTGTAAACGTATCATAACTCAAATGGGCAGGTAAACAGTATTTGTAACAAGATATGATACGCTTAAAACTTTCATACAACTCTAACAAATTATTTTAATATCAACCATTGAATATTTAGGACTCACACGTAGAAAAACAGATTTATTAATTAGTTTGAAAAAAAAAATTGTTAAAATTATATCAAAAGTTGTACAACAATATTTTTCATTTGCAACCACATATCTTTAACTTAATATTCACAGTTTTGAGCGTTTTTTAATCCCGTCCGCCCGAATAACGGGGAAAAAAAATATCTGCCCATATATTACTTATCTCTTTTTATTGGACTTGCTTGCATCACCCCCCACTATAATCGGAAAAAGAGAGCGTAGGAATTGAGGGTGTGAGACTAGTATGAAGAAAGAAAGATAATGACCTCGTCGATTACTACTTGTCATGGTTCAACAACTCATAATCCCACTGATCTGTTGAGTGTAGTGTAGGGTGTGCCAAGTGTTATTCATAATTGGTAGCAGATTTTAGTTTTATTAAACTTCAACAACCTTCCATACAAAATGCCAATTGAAATTATGTTGGTACTTGGTAGCAGTTGGATATTTTGAATACAATAATGAAATCTATTAACTAACCATTAAAAAAATTATTTTGTATTCTACAATGAAATTATGGTCAATAATTTATTTTGTTAGACGATGTTACGCCATTTAAAATTTTTAAATTTCGTAACAATATATTTATCGTGTGGTATCATGTACACCGTTAAATAAAATAAAATAAAATAAAATTTTCATCATAAACTGATTCATGCCTATTTAGCTTAAAATACAGAGGATCCTTGTCCTTACACATTAGCTTGCGTTATATGCACTATATAATCCATTAACAATTCAGCATGCTTTCGTGGGATAAGGATCTGCTTTATTATAAAAAAATTTATCTTTTTACATCTTTAGTATATTTTTGGTACATTTTTTTTTTTCAAAACCAATCTTACGGATTCAATAATTAATTTTTAAATAATATATATGAGATATGTACAAGAATACATGTAACACGTCTATTCCACGTCACACACACATGTATATAAAGGGAGCAGTGATATGTAAGAGCAAACCAACCGGCTCCTGCCCGACACTTTCCATTTAAATGAATTTTTTTATTAAATCAGTCTACTGGGGGACGGTAAAACGTCCCTCAAGTATCATTTCTCATATAAAGGATATGTACACTAATGCTCCGTTTGTTTCGGTGTAAAATGATTTCGGCATTTTACGGTGTTTGGTAGGGACGAAAATAATGGTCAACAAAAATCGTTTTCAGTTTAACAGTAAAAGCTTCTTTAATTTTCGGAAAACGATTTACGATTTTTAAAACCGTAAATCGTTTTTCGAAATTAAACTCTTCGTTTTTACACGCATGTTTGATATCCGATTGTCAGAATTTAGCACGGTGACCGGACGTTGCCGGATTCCGGCGACATTTGTCAAACTCTGATTTTTGTATTTTGTAATTTTTTCATGCGAGCCAAACCCCGAAAAATATTTTTGAGAAAATCATATTTTCTAAAAATAATTTCGAGGAAATTATTTTACGATGAAAATTATTTTACGTCGAAACAAACGGAACATAAATGAAAACAAAACATTTCTCTATGCCTTTTAAAAAAAAAAAAAAAAAACCATTTCCTCTTGGAAAATAGGTCTTTTAATCAGCGATAATGACGGTAGTCTTGGTAGAGTGTAGTCCTCAATTTTTCTACGCAACACTATCCGCTCCTTATACGCGTTGTAACCGGCCATACCGGTCACCGCGCCGCGTTCGTCCTCATACACCTCAAGCTTTCGTCTCTATCTCCTCCCCTCATATACAACCCGTCCCAAGACTCAGTGATGGCCTCCGAGTAAAGGAAAGAGAGAAATGGCTTCCAATCTCGTCACCACCACCCCATAAAAGAAACCCTCGACAACCCGAGCCATGTCTTCCCGTTTTGCCCCTCCTTTTCATCTCTATTTACCTGTTTTGTGCAACTACCTCTCTCCTAGAAGTTCCTTGGTCGGAGCTAACCACACCTCTGCTCGTTTCTGCTCTCGCTAATCTCCGCCTCTCTCTCTGTATCTCTTTCAATCTCTCTCTCGTCTGTACAGTAGGTATTTTTTTAAAAGAGGGTGCAAGATAACAAACATGGAGCCTACTGCAGGGAAGCCTGGCTGTTTGAAGAATGTTCTGGTACGGTTGCTTTTGTTCGGCGTTTTCATCATCGTCGTCCGATTCGCCTACGTTGTTACTATTACCGGCGAGTCGTGCAACGTCGGCGACTTCTGTTTCTTCTCGTTGCCGGAGACTTTCAACTTCGTTATTGCCGGCGCCGGCCCCGGAGCCTCAGCCCTTGCTGCGACCGAGGCCGTGAAGGCGACCAACGGCGGGGATCTCTACACCAGCAAGGACTGGATCAAGGCCGTCCATTACTACTCCTTGGTGTTCCAGGATCTGATCACCGAGGGCCGACTCTCGCCGGGATCGAAGGCCCTGTGCGTGGAGACTTCGACGGGACAGGACGTCTACGCCCTGAGGCAGATTGGCGTCAGGGACTCTATCGGAATTTTCAAGAAAGCCTCGCGGCCTTTGGTAATCAAGGCCCTCCCGAACAAAGTCCCTTTCGGCGACAACACCCTCGACTTCGTTTTCTCCGGCGGGGCCCGCCTCGACAAGGCCTCCCGGCCGTCGGATCTCGCGTCGGAGATCGAAAGGACGCTGAAACCCGAAGGGTTTCTGGTGGTCCACATCGGCGCTAAAGACACGTACAGCTTTAATTCCTTTCTCGAACTGTTCAATTCCTGCGAGTTAATCAAATCACGCGACATCGACGGCTTGGATTCGTCGACGCCTCAAATACGCGAAGTTGTTCTGCGAAAAAGGGTCGAAACCGATCATCTTGGCCGCGGCTTTGAGAAGCCCGAACCGGATGGCAATTCGGAGAACAAGTGCTTGGTTCCGGGGCACAAGCGAGAGCTGGTCAGGAAAGCGGAGCCTTTGATCAAGGAGGAGCCGTTGAAGCCATGGATCACGTTGAAGAGGAATATAAAGAAGATAATGTATTTACCATCAATGGCCGATATAAGCTTTAAGAATAGGTATGTGTACATTGATGTTGGGGCTAGGAGTTATGGGTCTAGTATAGGAAGTTGGTTCAGGAAGCAATACCCAAAGCAAAACAGAACCTTCGAAGTGTATGCGATTGAGGCCGATAAGGCTTTTCACGAGGAGTATAGGATGAAGAAAAAGGTTAGCCTGTTGCCTTACGCGGCGTGGGTGAGGAATGAGACATTGTTGTTTGAGGTTAATCACGATCCAGGCAAGAGCGATGTCGATGATAAAGGTCGCGGAATGGGGAGGATTCGACATTTAAGCGGCGGCGGCGGAAATGGCAGTGAGGTGAATGAGATTGTGGGGTTTGATTTTGCGGAGTGGTTGAAGAACACGGTGTCGGAGAAGGACTTTGTGGTGATGAAGATGGATGTGGAAGGGACCGAGTTCGATTTGATTCCGAGGTTGTTTGAGACCGGGGCAATTTGTTTGATCGATGAGATATTTCTAGAGTGTCATTACAATAGGTGGCAGAGATGTTGCCCCGGTGAGAGGAGTCCCAAGTATGAAAAAACCTATGACCAATGCTTGGAGCTTTTCGCTTCTTTGAGGCAAAGTGGGGTTCTTGTTCATCAGTGGTGGTAACAGCAACTACACACATTCTCTTGTCACATCTTTTTTCTTTGTTTTTTACACCTGAAATGTGGTAGTTTTCTTGTTTTTGAGATTTTTATGTCAAGGATTGTAGCTGAAAATGAAATTTTATTTGTTCAATGTTCTTCAATTATTTAAAGGTGCTTATAAAGGTGAACACAATTTGAAAGTGCTTTCTTCTTCAATTGAGCTTTAGATTTCCTTATAACATCCATTTTGGTCATTTTATAAGAATGTTATTTTCTGCATTATATTACTCATCTTACCGTCTAGGAACCGGGGTTGAAGTATCATATCCTTTGATGAGGAGGCTAGTTGTTGGTGTTTTCTTCTTTTTTTTGAGTTCTAGTGACTGTATGTAAATCATTTATGTCTGTTTCCTTTGACCCAATTGCAAACTGATCAGTGCCTAAATTTACGGGCACTGCTGCCTGTGATACTGCAGAATCTATTTGTATGATTCAGAAGCTCGAGAATGTGTGTACTAAAAGGTGGTATAAATATGGCGAAAGAGTTAAAAAGCCATGTATATATATGTTTCTGTGTAGTTAAAGTAACAACAATCATATTTGCAACAGCTTCCGGGAAAGTCCACATTCATTTGACAGGGATTTTGTTGCTGCAACATGTTTTTGACAAGGTTTTCTTGTCTTTACCAATTATATTTCTCAAGGAAAAGACTTCTTAATTAGTGAAAAAAATAGTCCGATGTGACCTAGGCGAAAATTGTTTTTATATTATTAAGGAGTGTTTTGTGTTTTAGATTGGCTGCTTATATTTTTATTGTCAATGGGCTTTTAGTTCAAATGGTACTTTCTCCATTTGTAGCAACTAGCAAGGTGGAAGGTGAGATAGTGGATTTAAGTAAGGTAGGTATCGGTTAATTAACAAACTATCTTGGTTCGATAGGCAAAAATATCCGCACTGAACCAAAAAGGTTTGTTAATTAACCGATTTTTTACTGACAATAATAAATTTTTGATAATTTCAATTAAATCGGTTCATATCGGTTAGTTATGAGCTTTTTATATTGGGTCAAGCCTTTTATGTAGGTCAAAATGTGTTGTTTTTGGGCCAAATAAGTCGGTTCAGTTTCTTTAACCGACAAAATAAAAATGATACTATTTACCGAACTAAATCCACGTCGAAATAAGTTTTTAATTCCGATTACGGGTGGCGATTGATAGGCTGTAATCAAATAAACTGCTAAACCCTAAGTTTAAGTATCACCCTATCCATGTTTTGACAATAGAAGACTTGTTCGGACACCCTAACCCTATGTAATTTTCTCTAGTTTTAATGCAAGTTTAAAGGGCAAAAAAAAAAAAAAAAAAAAGCAAAAAGGAAAGTACTAAAGCGTGGTCGACCTGTTCACAGGAACACTGTCAATGATACATGTTGCCTGTTGGTGGCCCGTGGGATGTTGCCGTGTGGGGTTGTTGAAGTAGCAGGGATTGGCAGAAAAGGGCTCAAACTTGGAACTTCTATACCGATTTTGACTTGGTGTCGTGGAGCTTAACTCTAACTTAAGCCAACTAAATTAATTAAGCTGATCATTGGTTCTGTTTTATAGACGAAAGCCCGTGACATGACCCTCTTTTCTCTCTCAAGTACATCATCGTATGTCAACGGCAGACCCACTAAACCAATGGGCCTAAAACCGTGGTTTTTACGGGAAAGGACCAACAACAGTGCTTTGTGGGATCCGGAGATGTGATTCGCTTGCCTCTTTTACCTCTTTTACCTCTTGCCTGTCTATTTTTTTTTACCCTTTTTACTCTCAAATTTACTTTCAATTTTAATGGTTAGATTTTTTCTTTTTATTAAATCTAATTAAAATTTTCAAAATATTTTTGTGTTTGTTTTTTTAAAAAAAAATTATAAAAATTTTCATAGATTCACGCATGAATATTTTTACAAATTCTGTTAAATTTTGATCAACACCTAAATCCTAACAATTTTTTTTGTTTCTTTTTTCCTAAAAAAAATGAGGAGTATTTTGAGAATTTTGACAGAATTTAACGGAAACTTTTAACAAAGGGTTGAAATTAAAAAATAAAATAAAATAAAAGATAGATAATTTAAATTGACACTTTTAAAAGTTTGAATACCTAAATCAAAAGTTATAAATGAAGTTCTCCTTAAATAAATAAGTATTCATTCCTAAATTTTAGCCACTAGATGAAGAGTTATTTTCAAGCAAATGTTATTATTCACTTCAAAGGGATTGAACTGCTAAAAGGGTAACAGAATTTATCTGATTCTCATGGTTGTAGATCATAATGCGGTTTTATTACACCTTAAATGAAAGAAACATGATCATATGCAGTATGATTGTATATTTGTTTAACCAATAATGGAATACGATTGGAGGATCCCAAAATTTTCTAGAGTAATTTTGTGGTAAATGGCTATAATATTAACTATTTTTATTGATTGAATAATTTAAATTTTATAATAAATTAAAAAATGAAAAATGAAATTTAGTCCTTAAATCTTCGTGTGATTTGAATTTAATCATTGGGATTTTACTTTTGACAATTAGAACACCAACCACCGGAGTATCCCCTGCAGTAACCGAACACCAAAACCCCCGAACGCCACCAAGCACGGCAACAGAGACGGAAACGTGGTCATCACGCGCGGCCCAAGGAGTGACGAACCCCCTGGCGCGTGATGACCATGTGCCAGTCAACGGTGAGATTTTCGGCCGTAGCAAGCAGCGGCAGAACTGGAGGACGACGGCGAGAAAGGTTGGGGGGTGCGTGTTGACTAGAGATTGGCGGAATAGAGCAGATCTGGCCTTAAAGAATGATAAAACTGAAGCACCCCAAATTGTTCCGCCGGCGACAAGTACGACGAACTCTCCCCCCTCCGGCACCTCTCTGGAGTGTTTTCCTGACAAGAACCAATGAAACCTAAAAAACTAAAAAACCAAACCACACTCCATAGTCCAAAAAGACTAGGAGGACTAAAACCACCATTAGAACTAGTCCAAGGGGACTCAAAACTCTACAAACCCTAGTGGCTGAGAGACTCTAACTTCCACTGGAATAACCCAAGGAGGAACAAAATCCGAGAGGAGGGAGGCTTGGAACCTCCCTCCCCTAGCAACCCAAATACACAGGTGTTCTCTCTCTCTTTTCGTCGAAGAGAGAGACGAGATTGTTTGGCAAAGGAAGGGGAATTCTCATTCCCCTTTCTCACTTATCCCAAAAATAACTAACTTCAAAACATTTTAACTTTATATCACATCAATAATTTTTTATTATTATTTAAATAAAAAAATTCACTACAATACAAATTTTTTTCTCTTTTCTATACAAATTCTTTTTACTTTATATCACATCTATCAATTCTAACTCCTACTACCAATTCCCCTTCCCTTACCAAACAAGCTCAATTATGAACTAAATTTGATTATTACTATTTGAAAAAGTAAAAATCCCATATAGGTGGTAAATATTAAGAGAACTAGCAGCAGACACCCAACCATTTTCCTTAATTTAGGAAAAATTTGAAGAATCAAACCACTTTTTTTTTCCTATACAAAAACACATCACAACAGTTTCCCATTATCTTTCCCATTACCATTAAAATAATATTTTTCCTTTTATCTTTTACTTTTTCTTTTCCGGTACGGCCTGACTTGAAAGGAGGGGAGGCTTTTAAGGACTATTTGATGTCTGTCTCTGAATCTGTTCTACAAAGAAGACCCATTTGTATGATACGAACTCAAAGAAGACCCATTGGGAATTTTACAAAGGAGTCTTTTGTACAGATTCTCAAGATGAGATGGATGCCTCACACCTCGCCCTGTTGTCGCCGGCATAGATCTCAACCATGAAAGAAAATAAGACGGAGACAACGAGAAAGAGAGGAGAAAGAAAATGAATAAAAAAACAAAAGGTTTTGATTGGGCTGACGAAGATTCAGCTGGAGATGGACCAGAGAAGGCCGGCGTAGCCAGTGCCGATGTTCCCGGTGGCCGGTGGCGAGCAACTCGTGATCGCCAGTGAACCAAAGGAGTCATTGGGGGCTGATTCAGAATAGAAAAGAAGTGCGAGAAGAGAGAGATGTGTTTTTTTTATTATTAAATTAAGCATCGGGTAGCTACAGTAACTCCATGTATAGGAAATTACTGTAGCTACCTAATGAAGTTATCTAAATTAGATTAAATATAGGGCATCTGCTGTGAGAGTTATTTTGATTTTTTTATGAAATTTTTCTTATTTTAGAGAATGGAACTGTTGAGACAGTTTCCGGTAGGTGACGTGTCGGTCAGAAGTTGGTCTAAGTTGCTCCCGGTTGTATCTGATTCACCTGAAAAGTAAAGCTGCGTCGGGGGGTTCCGACAACCCCACTCCGATGCTTAAGTAAGTGTATGGTTCTGAGAATAAATACGCAGAATAATGCCAAAGAGACTGATTAGCATGTACCTTAGCATTTGAAGTAGTTCTTGTATTTATAGAGGCTGTGGAGCAGTTCCATTAGCTTCGCAATTAGTGCACGAGGCGGTTGAAGGAGACGTGGCTCCATGTAAACGGATGTTCCGGGTTCCGTAGATCTCGGTGGCATCATGGGGTCCCACGACATGCATCGTATCCCTAAAGTTCCGGGTACCGCCGAGAAGCATGACTTCCATGACGTGCATCGTGTCCCTTAGATTCCGGGTACTGCCGAGACGCTTGCAGATGCAGATACCAACTAGTATTTGGATCGCCAACTCAGGCCAGTTGCAACAGACTTGGGCCCAAGTGGCCTCAATGGGCCCGGGTAGATTATGCTCTTTTTGATATTTTGGGCCTGGTCGCAGATCAGAGAGGGCCCACTTCTCGGATTGGGCCCAACTGCCGAGAAGATCTATATTTGTCCCAACAGGAACAATTTATAGGGCATTTGCTACTAGTACTCTAAGATGATAAAATATATAAAATAAGTAATACTACACACATTTATACTTTTCAACACCTATTTCTCTACACTTATAGGTGGATTTTAAAATTACCATTGGCTTTAATATGAATGTTTATTAGATTTTAATTTAATGATAATTTTAAAAGTCATCTAAGAGTGTAGAGAAATAGATGTTGAGAAGTTGGAGTGTTTGTAATATTACTCATATAAAATTATTATAATTTTAAGAAAAATAAATGTAATAAGATAATGGCATAAATGTAATAATTAATTACTCAATTTAGTCAACAATAAATGAGATTATGAGAGGGACGGTACTCCGGTAATTGTGGAACAGGTTTTGTCTCCCTTGTATTTTGTCAGAAAAAAGCTCTTTAGGAGTTTAATTTGTCCTAAAATCCTAACTTAAAAGGACATTTAAATCATGTTTTTCTAGGGTAATTAAGAAATTTCTTCCTTCATTCCCCGCTTAATCTTTCTGGGATTTTCTGTGGAATTGCTTGGATTTTGGTGGGTTTTCTTTGTTTTGGCATTGTCATTTGTGGAGTTCCATATATGGGAGACTGCTGCAGTAAGCATGGCATGTACAGAGAGTCGTCCATGGAGGATGATGTGGATGTAAAGGAAGACGAAGTTGATGAAGAGGATGATATACGGCATGGAGATGGCGGGGCTCGTATAAGGTTGCAAGGACCTTCTACGTTCACATCAATGTACACCCAGCAAGGAAGAAAAGGAATCAATCAAGATGCCATTACAGTTTGGGAGGTAATTAACATTAACTTCTATGTTATGCAATTTACGCATACAAGGCTCAATTGGATTAGCGGTTTCAAAATATGCTATTTATTAAAATTTAGTTAAACGTTAGATAAAATTGCGACTAATTTGACATTTAAAATTGAAGTTTAACCTTTAAAATTATGAATTTTTAACAATACATCCAATTGCCTGCGATTTGAATATATATAATGTTTTCAAATAATAATTTTTTAAAAATAAAATTCCAAGCAATATATTTTTTACAATTTTATTTAAAATCGTACTTTTACATATGAGATCACGTGGCCAAAATTGGTGAAATCTACATTTTCATTGTAATTTTGTTTATTCATATACTGATCTAGATCCTTTCCAATTGTGTTTTCTTATTGATCATCAGAATTTTGTTCAGTATTATTGGTTGTCTCTTTTACGTACGTCTTCCCTTTCAATCTGCTGCTACTACCAAACAACAACAACAAAAAAATGGTGGTTTAGTGTCGCTCGAATATTATCGCTTATGGGCAAAAAAATAACACTATTTATTTAGCGCCGTTTAAATTAATGTCGTTTGAACAATAAACGATGCTATTTAGTGCCGTTTTGTACAAACAACACTAATCCAAACGACACAATTACTTTTGTTTTGTAATTTGTGATCTGTTAAGAAAACCAAATCAGATTACGAAGCATATTGGAACCCAAAAAATAGAGCAAGAGGAAATATAATCATGTTGAATAAATGTGTTTGTGTTATGCAGGAGCAATCAGAATAAATCATCACCTAATAATCTTCTATGTGGGACGAAATTAAGATTTGTCATCCAGAGGGTCCAAGTATGAATCAAGGGCCAATCCTACTTTTACTAGGGACCAAACTTAATTTTGTAAACTAAAAATTAAAAATATATATACATATATTTTAATTGAATAAAAAAATTCAAAGAAAAATTTCAAAACCAGGGTAACCCATGACCCTCATGGCCGCCTAAGTTCATGATCCATGCATGTTGCATTTATCATGATATGATCATTAATATATGAAGCTATATATCCTCTATCCTCACCACTAATTTTCTATTGAAAAATGTTTAAAGTATTATAACTTTTAGGACAATTTCAGCTTACAAACTGTCATGACAGTCTACGTCACACTATCACGTCAATCACAATATTTAATAACTAAATCGATGTGTAAAGTGTCACATGAACTGTTATGTCAATTTGTAAAGGACTTGTTCATTTTCTTTTTTCATCCAATATATGTTGAGTGTCATGTTATTGAACTCGTTAAGCACCATATATATATGAAGTTTAAAATTAATATTTTCAGGGTTTTAGTGGTGAGAAAGAAATGTTATTCTGCGGTGTGTTCGATGGTCATGGTCCCGCCGGTCACAAAGTTGCACGCCATGTACGGGACACTTTACCCTCAAATCTCTCTGCAGCGCTTAAATTCTCACGAACCAACCGCTGCAGATGTAGTGTCGACGTTGATTTTGTTGATGATCAAGGCGATGATCATGATGATGACGATGATAATCACAACAATAGTACTGGCGACACCATAGATCGTCTTAGCAATGCTAACAACAGTCGAAATCTGTCTTTTCATTCATCTAAAAAAAGAAATCTGTCTTTCCCTTTATGGGAGGCCAGTTTCGTTGAATCTTTCAAGGAAACTGATGAAGTACTTGGTCGAGATTCCTCTATTGATAGCTTTTGCAGTGGTAGCACAGCCGTAGCTGTTGTTGTACAGGTAATTTTAGACACAAAGTTGAAGGAGCCTGATCTTTGACATACTCTAATCACTATTCATTAGTTTTTTTATATATTCTTTTCCAAGTTTTCAGGGTTGCCACTTGATAATTGCCAACTTGGGAGATTCTCGTGCGATTCTTTCCACCAGAGGGGACAATAATCAACTCCTTCCTATTCAACTCACAGTTGACATGAAACCTGATATTCCAAGTGGGGTTTTTTTGTTTTGTTTTTTAAAACATGTTCTCTCTCTCTCTCTCTCTCTCTCTCTCTCTCTCTCTCTCTCCTCAAACTATATAAACATTGTTTATTCTGATGTTGAATCAGGTGAAGCAGAAAGAATCAGGAGCTGCAGAGGCAGAGTTTTTGCAATGCAGGAAGAACCTGATGCTCATAGAATATGGATGCCTGATGAAGATTGCCCTGGTCTTGCTATGTCAAGGGCTTTTGGAGATTTCTGCCTCAAAGATCATGGCCTCATCTCAACTCCTGAAGTTTCCTATAGGAAGCTTACAGACAATGATGAATTTGTCGTTCTAGCAACCGATGGAGTAAGAGTTAGAAAGCACAATTCAATACAAAAAGCTTGTTATATATATATAAGACTATTTGTGATGACACCCATTAAGTAGTTTGATGTCCTGAAAATGAGAAACTTTATTTAGTAGACCGATATATAATCGAGATGGCGTGATAGCCGAGTCACGTCATGTCATATCCCAGTTGTATTGAATTCCGGGAACTGAAGATATTGGTTTGATTGCCTTTCGCAGGTATGGGATGTGTTAACGAACAATGAAGTTATAAGAATCGTTGCTTCAGCAAAGAAGCGATCCATGGCGGCCAAATTGTTGGTAACCCGTGCGGTTAGAGCCTGGAGACGTAAATATCCAAGTTCCTGTGTTGATGATTGTGCAGTCATATGCTTGTTCCTCACAAGCCCACCCACTCCGTTGACCAAACCGGTGCCGGAAGTGACGTCGTGTGCCGCCGGCAGCTCACGGCTAGATAGATCCATGTCCTACAGATGTAAACGGCAAGGCTCAAAGAAAGTGAAATAAACTCGCCTTTGAGGATTGCTGGGTCTGCCATCTTTATGAGTTGGCGCAAGCCATCAAAGCACTTTTTAGGAGTACGAAGCTCTTTAGCCTCGTCAGATTTATCTTGAACCCCCCTTAGTCGGGGTGTGTTTTGTCCGAGTAATTAATTGTACTTAAATAATTAAACTTATCATTTCTTATTAAAACAATATATATTTTTATCTCATAATTATCTCAATCTCATAACTATTTCATTATCCCATGTGAGCATCAGCCCTTATTACTCATGAAAAAACAAAGCATAGCCCTCTGATATCATCACTGAACAATCAGTCCTAGCCTCATGGTCCCAGAGATCAGCAACACTTCTGAATGGTCCTGCTTCTTTGTTCACAAAGAAATCTTCACCATCCAGCACTCGTTTCTGCACCCAGAACCAACAAAAAAAAAATGTCACAGATTCTGACATTCTGTCACAAGTCCTAATTCATAAGGCTACTTTTCACTCTAATTTTACACCAATTGACGTAACGTGTAATAATTCAGTGGCTTTCTTTTTGTTTAAATGATTATACCTTCATTTAAAACACGTTACATGCATCGGTTAGTAGCATTACTCTAATTCATATTCATATATAGAATTAGGAGAAACTATATACTAAACAGGAGCAAATTCAAGAATATATAACAAGATGGCAGTAGAAGTACTTGATCCGGGATACTACAGAGGCCTTGGAAGTCTTGCTCGATCTGGGATTTTCCACCCAAAGACCTTGATGTTCTTCTAGCTCTTTGATCCTATCTGGGTACGTTGCTTGATTTGGGGATAACACTCGTCCCTCTCTAGATGGCCCAACTCACCAGCACCTGTCCTGGGCTCTTGTTCAGCTTCTTTGCTATCCTTTCAACCGTCTGATCATGGACCAGATCTCTTCGTCCTCCTGATGAGTGATGAGCCCCAGTGGTGAGTATGCCTAGCAGGAATTTATGCACAGAAATCATCAGCAGAAGCATGTTTGAAAAATATAATGATGTGGAACTACATAAAATTGAACAAAGAAGAAAGATAAAAAATTGTATAGAAAGAACACTGGACAGTAAGGCGAATGTAAATCTGTCTCTTAGACAAATATTGTCTCCCACTTAAACAATAAGTTTTGCAAAAGAAAATACAATAATTTTGTCCTCAGGATACAATACTGCCCGAATGTAGTGTGCAAATCGCAAATTCTGAACACTACTTTGAATTCAGAAATTCTGTAACAGCAGAGAAGATAGAAAAGAAGAGAAGAAAAATAAAGTTCCAAAATCTGCTGGAAAAATATAGTTTTTATCTAAAAACTCAAAATCAGTTTACAGCAGTTTTAATACAATTTCTGACTGTTGAAAAGACGGTTAGAAAATATAGTTTCTGACAGTTTAGAAAACATTTACGAATTTAAAATATTAATGTTAGAAAAGCAGTTGTAAACTACACACGTAATTAATAATCTCGTGTGCGACGATGCGAAGTGCGTCTAAAGCGACTAAGCGACACGTGTGCGTGCGACAACCAGTGTTCCGCACTGGGTGACACAACTAGCACAACTAGCGGTATACTCAAAATCTTATTTAGTATAAGAGCTTGAAAAATGCTTAGAAAACACAAAAAAATACTCATTGCTTTTCAATGTAGGACATAGAGTAATAAAAAGAAATAGAGGGAAATTTAAATATTCAAATTTAAAATAAACTTAAATATCCATATATTCAAAGCATGCAACAAATAATTTTCATGAAATAATTTTCAACAAAGCATACAACAAATATCAAAAGCTCATCCAGATGAGATCAGTAATAACCTTACAGTGACATGAATACCATTCTTCTTGCATTCCTCCAACATTTTGTCATTTCTCCAACCAGGATGCATCTCCATCTGAGCCCCCAAAACATTTTTGTTCATGCAAGGTTTCTTTTATATAATATATATATACCAAGTTCTTTTGTCTATTACTCTGTATATATATATATATATATATATTTTAGTGTAAATTAAGCCATCACCTGACACATGCACAGAGGGAATTGTTTTGGCAAATCCCAGTAGCTTATTGAGCTTCTTAAGACTGAAATTGGAAATGCCAATGTCCCTAACAAGATTTTCCTGATCATTTTTCCTCTTTTCTGCCTTCCCATTATACTTGCAAGAATTCACAACATTGTAGTAGTTGTCTTCGGTGAGCAAGCGCATCTAACTCTGGCCCTGTTAGGAGGTTGTAGCTTTCCAAAAATATAAGTTCTACCACTTTTATCCCGCTACTATTTCATGTGTTGACGTAGTAGTGTCAATCAATTTTTTATCATATACTATTTTATCTCACCTTTTTGATGTGTCGGTGTAAATGAGCTTTCGATTAGTCCTTTTTTTTATAAATAAAATAGCTAATTGACAATGTCGTGTCACCGGGATGAGATAATGTTAAAATAAAAGTGTAGTTTCTAGCCTTACCTTATTTTCAAAAGTTGAGAAGCTCTCTAAATAAGGCCTTATATACTAATTTCCTCATTGGACATCAATTCAATCAAGTTTATGAATTTAAATTTAGTTATAATAGGATCAAATTGAGTACATTAAACTGACATTTGTTTTTAGAACATATAATTCTCATATATATTTTTAATGTAAACTAACATAAGCTTATGATTCTCTCATGCTTTTAAAATTGCATGTGAGATCATGCAAATAATAGATATCAATTTCATAGACTAGATCAGAGGAATTCTTTTTCTAACTGATCACATGGGACTTTCATCACCTAAATTTAAATGTTTACTCCAAGTTTACCAACAAATTAGCTAAATTATCCCTTAAATGGGGCTTTTCAAGTTCTATCAATTGTCAGTGCCATCGTGAAGAATCCAATGCTGTTGGTGTTTTTGCTTTTATAAAAAGCTGAAGCATTCTTAGAAGGACCTGTCTTAATGGGCCTTAATTGTTCATCTTCTGGATCAATGAGGAGCGGAGGTGATGGGCCAAAATGGTTGATTAGGGGAGTTGGGGTAACTGATGGGCCGTGAGAATAATCGTGTCAGAAATTCGGCCTGGGAACATGTCTACCAGGAGGACAAAGGGCCGACACTTTTCGTGTTTCAATCTCAACTGCTCAATTTCAACTGAAATTGGATCATTAGTTAATTTTAGTTAAACGTTTGGCAATCTAGATGGACACTTATTTTTCCATTGTTGTTTGATTTGACTTGGGTTCAGTTGGAATTGAATTTATTGAGATTAAGATATGTGCCTTATAACGGTGACAAGTCACATAAGGGACACATGTCTCAATCCTAATAGATTTATTTTCAATTGGAACTAGACCTTAGTTGAATATGTTGAGACCTGTGTCCCATTATAAGTTATAAAGGACACGTGTTTCAATCTCAATGGATTCAATTTTAATTAAAACTGAACTCAAATCAAATTTATAAAGGGTTTGGGTTGAGCCCAATTTCAATTGGAACCGAATAACTCATTGGAATTGAGACACGTGTTCCATAACAGGATACAACGTACACATGTCGTAATCTCACCTAATCCAATCCCAACTAAATCCAAGTTAAATAAAAAGAGAGATTCTCGACAAAGCGGAAGGAATGTCGCAATTTGAGTAAATATGGTCATCTAATTGAAGAGGCTCGGGGGGTCTTAAACGGTCTTCAACAGTAGAAGGTTATTCATATCCTGTGAATCGCCAGTAAGTCTGCCCACAGTCTTGCAAATGAAGCACTCTAACTTAGTGAGGAACATGTATTCATTGAGGAATTTCTTCATTGTATTGCTGATATTATTCGTATAGAACGTTATGCTTAAATTGTGATAATTTATAGAATGCCGATATACTTAAAAAAAAAAAAAAAAAAATAGCATATTTAATCTAATAATCTATTCAATTTTCTAAATATCAATGAATATTTGCCTTGTAATATAGGCTAGACAGAAGACACTAGGGAACTCCAATTTAATATGCCGAGTGGCGGAGCCTCACATGTAGACCAGAGGGGCCATGGTCCCTAAGATTATATTTTATTTTTTTCCTTAATTTTCATATCTCCTAATAATCTTCTGTTTTTTGGAGGGACCTAATTAATAATCTATTGATATTCACAAGTCGCCCCTTATAAAATATAATACTGGACCCCAAGAATCTTTTTAAACTCTTATTATACTTTTTATTAATGTGATCTGGATGTTCATAAACAATCACTTAACTTCCGAGAATGTCTTTTTCTTTTGTGTCTCGGTTTTTGTAAACACTGCTGAACCATCACCGGGTCATTCTGTCCAATTTTTTTAAATTTTTATTAACGGTTCATTTGATTTAATAAATATTAAAATTAAAAAATCTTCCTGAAATACAAAATTATAATCCTTTGAATCAACTTTTTAACGCTACAAAGCTTGCTTTTATTTGATATCAGAATTAGAAGATATCTGCCTTCTTTTTACTCCGGCATAACCCTAAACCTAAAACTAAAATCAAAATATGTTTTGATACTGAATTTATCAACTCTAAAAGCACTTTTTTTGTGTGTTTGTTTAACTATCACTTTTAAAAGGTTTCATAAATTAAACTTTCTAAATATTTCTTTATTTTAACTAAATATTAGTTTTTATTGGTTTTGGAGCAACTACTTTTAACTATTTAAACATAAAAAAAATTGAAGGGGATCAGTTCCCCTTGCAAGAATTTGGCGGGAAACTAAAAAAAAAAAAATTAAAAAATGAATAGAAAAAGGATTTGGTGGTTGAATATAAAAAGGTTTTTTTGCCATTTACCATTTTAGAGAAACTTTGAGTAATTTGATATATGAGGTGTACGTTTTGACAACTTTCAACAAAATTTAGTAAAATTTTTGAAGTAGAAATTTCATATAGGATGCTCTAAAAACCTCACACTTTATCAACAACCTCAAATAACACTTTACATTTATTTTTTTTCCACTATTCATTGGACTAACAAACAAGCTCTAGTACATCCCTTCAAAAAAGAAAAAGAAAAAGCTCTAGTACATTATAAATAGGCACGATTCTCTTTCCTATACATGAATAGTTAAAATATATAAAGAAATAATATTTCAAATGGAATAATGAAAGTGAAAAACTAAAATGGTGAGCCATTGCTTTTTAAAAAGTAGATGGGTAAAATAGAAAATATGTTATTTAACTAGATTTTAGTTGAACATTTGTTAAGTTAAATGTGAATTCTAAAGTCAAATTGTTGATACAAGAGTTTTTATAAGAATTTAAGAAACAAGAGTTACAAGCACTCAAGAGACAAGAGTTACAAGATAATAAATTAGATTTATTGTTGTTAATGTAGAAGTAAAAGAGATTTGTAACGTTTAGATTATTTCTCAATAAATAATGTCTTAAATACAATTAAATAAATCAAAATGAAAAATATAACTAACAAAAAAGTTTTAACATATCAATATAGACCACAAGTCGAACCACTTTAATTGTATGTCTCTCTTTCTTATTTTTTACTCTTTGCTAGATTATGTGTTTTTACACAAACTACATTAAATTCTTGCCTCCTCTATCTTCTTTTTATTTTCTCCAAATTATTCATCCACATTATTTTCAATTTTATTTTTCATATTTTAACATAATTTTTTTTAAAAAAAAAAAAATAGAAGAAAGAAAGAAGCATACATCACAGTAAAAAGCGTGGGGGTGGATGGTACAATCTCAACAGGGGAAGGCAGGCATGGTGCCACCTGATCTGCAACAAAACGTACGATAATTATTGAGAGTGTACACCACTTTCTAGTTTTTTTAAGAAGAAACCAACGAAGGGCCCCTTGGAACGTACTATTAATACTGCAGTATACTACTGTTACCATACACCCCTCTCTCTTAGTCATAGGATACATAAATAAATAAATAAATGCCTCTCCACTTTTTCTCTCTGTCCTTCTTTTTTTATGGGCGGGAGGTACCCCCAGTCCCAGACACACATAATTTAATTCTGCATTATTTGTGGCTTAACTTTATAGCATTCACACCCGCTGCCCAAATGGAGATAAGAATGTGGGAGTTAAAGTAGCTGCAGCCGGCTTCTTAATTAAGCCTAAACAAATATCATTTCTGATCAAGCATGCACATCACTTTGAAATGTAATTGTTTTTTAAAAATAATAATATATAATAATAATTAGAATAATAAAAGTGAATAATTAAATAAAAAAAATATGATTTTTAAACTAAAATAGAGGGAAAATTTGACGAATAGAAAGAGAATGTGAAAATTGACTTTTTGAATTCTACATAAACAAAATCCGTAACATTTATTCTCAAACGAAATTCTCAAACCAGATATTAGAGTGCATGGCTGAACCACCCCAGTAGTTGAAAGTGGTGGTTTGGCCACTCTAGTATCTTGAACACTCTTCTCTCTCTCTCTCTCTCTCTCTCTATATATATATATATATTGCATGCAAACTTGGTCCAATACATTTAGGCTAAGGCTCCATTTGTTAAAATTTTATTTCTTGTCTTTTTTTTTTTTTTTTTTTCTCAAAACAAAAATTTTAACAAACAACTTAAACACAATGCTCTTAAAGATACAAAAAAAAGTTTTCACCTTTATGTTACTAGGAATACTAAAATTACTTTTATCCCATCATTATTAACTCTGCCAACGTAGCCTTAAGTGATGCCTTTATTAAAAAAGAAAAAAAAAATTCAAATAATGATTATCACTTATAATAAAAGTGCAGTTCTAGCCTTACTTTTATGTCTTATTAAAATGTATTTTTTAAGCGAAAAAAAAAAAAATACCCCTCAAAATAGATCGAGTTAAATCTCACCAAAAAGGTCCAACAGAAAGAAACGAAGAACAGGACAGTTTTCAGAAGATACACATACATCAACAACATTCGACAACACACCACAGTTTTCGAACCCTGGGCTCGTTAAAAGGGGAGACCGTGACCCCATCATCATATTCATGGGAATTTCCATCATCGTCATACCATAAAATCGTTTGCTTTCATTTGGATGGAGTATCATATCATGTCAAAACCTTCCAAAGCAGCAACCCCATAGTGCAGTCAATATCTTATCCCCTTACTGAAAGAGACAATAGAGAATAAAGAAAACATTGTGATCATTTGTGCCGACAATGTTTTACACGTAAATCCGACGTAAATCTAAGTAATTAATTGATCAGTTGACAGATGATTCACTAGTTCATTTCCATGGGAACCGCTCTTTGATTTTTAACGTTTGAACCATGATATTATATGAAATGAAGAAGAAAAGAGAGACTGAAGTGAGCAAGTTCACAATGTGGTTCAATCATCCTCAAAACGTGAACCCTTGTCTTGACCTCAACATTTTCACTATCTAGATAGGAATCTGTATTCTTTTTGCTTGGATTTTTGGGATTCCCTTCATTCCCCAGATAACCTATGCTACTGGATTAAAATTAAGAGATCTGACCATTTGATTAAACAGATTAAGTTAAACTTGACTTATATAATCTTATATGCATACTTCGACAAAACTTGACAAAACCCGTGACATTAACCCATCATCTTGATTGGAATTTACATCATCGTAAAAGCAGAATATCATTTGTTTTCTTTTGGATGGTAGTCTCATATCATGGCCAAACCTTCCAAAGCAGCAACCCCAGAGTGCAGTCAATATCTTTTCCCCACTTTGGCCCACTTTTGATAACCCCAACAACACCACCCCTCAATGAAAGAGACCATAGAGAGAATCAAAGCAAAACTTTGTGACCATTAAGCAATCCCTTTCAGGACCCAGACACAAAGCAAATTTCACTATGCCCTGGTACCACCAACCAATACTCCTTTATCAGAAACCACTCCACCAAAACAAAAGGCTTTCTCCATCAACACACCCTCCTCTAGTGTTGGGGAAGCATTTTTAAGACTAGGCACTCCTTTCCTATAAGCCAAAGTTTGTATCATCTCATATCAGAGTCGGTACGTAAAATATGAAATCGAACGCAATTCGTCAAGTATGAGACCTAATGGATTGCATCTTTGCTGTCGAGTATCTTGATACTATGTTAAGTTGTTAAGTTATTGAATACTGATAGGTGTCGATAGTAGAACAAAGTTCTGCACCCACACACCAAGACAAAGTAAAACTGTGTCTCTGGACACAACTAGAGATCGGACAAACAGATATATGCACTGACATAAGCAAAGTTGAGCTGCTTTTCTTCTACACTAAGGCAATATATAATACCACCAATTTTTATACATTACATTGGTACTATCAGGTAGAGTTTTTAAAAGTAAAGTTCACAGCAGTAACAGCATTTAATTAAACCCCTCAAAAAGAAGATAAAACAAAAATCAAAAACACCCTTTTTGACATATATAATTAAGCATAGTTGAAGTTAGATGGTACTATGGCAGTGGATTTGCGCACGATGTAACGATAAGCAGCAACCTTTTTCCGCCTGGAGGCAGTGTTATCTACTGAGAGCACCATTTTGCCAGCTTCACGCGATGTGAAGGAGTTGTGAATTGCTTCTTCTGAGGCGGCCATCTTCCTTGGCTTCTCCACTGCAATTGTGTAGCTGCCTTCCGAACTCGGCACGAACTCTGCACTGTACTCCAACTCCCAGCCCCCCACCACTATGTCCCATGTTATCGTTGCTCCAGCCTAATAAACCCAATTACATTACAATTAAACCATTTTTATATCTCCCATTCTTTTGTATTATAGAGCTTTGACCATGATCCAAAACTAACCAGCTCATTTCCCATGAACAAGTGTTACTACAAATTTTCTAAAAAGTTCAGACCATAATTGATAAAATAATTAAATAAAAAATCCGACTTTGTTATTCTTAATCATTTAACTGATTATACATTGTCAGCTTACTTAGGAAATTATAGTAAAAGTCGAAAGCTAGCAACAATTTGCCGTCTAAATTAAAGATAAGAAGATAAAATTAAAGGAGGCCGTAATAGGTTTAAAAGCCTTTTTAAGGGATTCACTAATAGATTTAATGGAGCAGAAATAAATAGAGATAATAAAGGAACCTCAATCCCCTCGATCTGTATATTAACTTTCTCTCCGCCTTTGACGGTGAACTCGGAGGCCGGTTTTGGGGGACCGTTCTGCAGATCACTGGGTCGACTCAGTCCACCATACTGAGCAGGAACATCCTCAGGCCTAATAAACCTGCCCAGAAAAGCAAAACCCAGTTTAGTAAACAAGCAACCTGAAAGGTAAAAGATGAAATTACCGCGCAAAAGAGTACGAAGGAAAAGACTAAAGAGTTGTTGTACAGAGACGGCAATAATCAAAGAGAAAGAACAGCTTGTCTTGATCAAAAGAAACAAAAACCCAGGACCAGAAATGTCAAAAAGTAAACTGGAAAATCAAAAGCCGTCTCGAAACCATAAACATCTTTGCAGAAAACGTTGAAAGGAAGAAGATTCTCAACCAAATTACTCAGAGCAGAGCAGCAAATAGACAAAGAATGCCGAGGGTAACAGTAAATTATTGATAGTAAGAGGGAACTTTACTTGTAGAGTGTCTCGGCCACATTCCCTTCCTTAGAGATCACGAACTTGCTCTTGGTTCGCTGAGTTAGAAACGGGCTGAACATCGAATACAGCACGCTGAAGTACCACGGAACATTGATGAAAATCTGAACCCAGAAAAATCAACAAAGATCAGTACTGAGAACAGAGTGCTAAAAAGATCATGAAATAAAATAGGAAATTAGGAAAATTACCTTGCGAGCGACCATTTCGGGGTAGTTATCTTGAAACAGAGAGAGGATGTGATTAGAAGCGACCCTGAGCTCTCTCTTGGGCATGTCCTTGAGATCAGTGACCTGGATCATGGAATTAACCCCACCCGGCTTAAAATGCAGAAGCTTGATCCCTCTCTCAAGCACCTGAACTCTCCATCTCAAGAACTTGTGGAGCTTCTCCTCGTCGCCGAAGATCCTGTCGTACATGTCCTTGTCTCTGAAAAGCCCATAGGCATTGTAACAAACAGGGTGACCCTCTCTGTCATAGCCATGCATATAGGCTACCACACCCTCCAGCTCCTTGAATCCCAGCTCCTCTTCAACAACACTATCAGCTCCAAACTCCCTTCTCCATGACAAACACTTGAGCAACATGTTGAGCGAGTCCGAGACCCTGAAATCCCTGGCTCGCAGAAACTTCAAAAGCACCACATCCGCCTTCTCGTCGCCGCCCAAGAGAGGAATGCCCCACATGGAGGCATCGGCGGCTTCAGAGGCCGACAGCTTTTCCTTGAGCTCCTGGAGAGCTTTCTTCTCGGAGGACTTGAGGTGGGAAACGAGGTAGTTGTCCTCCTTAAAGGAAGGAGAGCGAAGCGTGGCGGCCTCCATCAGCGTAGTCACGAAGCTTTTCTTGTACGGCTTCGGCGACGCCTCTGGGAGGTCTTGCAGTGGGCTCTTCTGGATGGAGATGGGCGATGAGGCTTCCATTAATGGGTGTTTCGAGTGAGACCCAAATGGAATCTGTGTGTGAAAAATGCAAAAGCGTTTGGAGATAAGAGAAAGAAGGAGACAATGTGTGTAATGAAGCTCTGCTCTCGATTCTCTGCGAAAAGAGCAGCAGAGCTTTATCTATCCTGTGAAAGAGATAGGGACAGACACACACACAGGAAGAAACGAGAGATTTGAGCCGCGATTCTGGTTTGAACATTCAAAAACAGCTTAAAAGGAAAGGATTTTGAATGTGAGAGGGTGTGACATCACGCGCTGTCGTGGTGCGACTAGGAATTTCAAAATCGAGCCACCGGCCGAGCCGAGCCGGTTTTCAGACTACTCGTACGGTTGAGAGGCGAGCGGTGGAGTGTGGAGGGGGTAATAATAATTGAGGACTCGGCGCACGAGTAAGCCGTGCAGAGAGCACGGGTTTATTGCGTCAAAAGTGGGACCAACAAGCCTTAAAACTAAAAACCGAATTGCCATTTTCGCCCATCAGCTCTTTTTTGCTTATTTTTTTCTTCTTTTTTTTTTTTTTCATTTTCTCGCCACGTGTGGGGCCCTCTCTCTCTCTCTGACACGTCTCCCAAGCTCGAATTTCGGGCTACACACAAACAGTGAAACAGTGTTGTCTTTTCTGAAAATCTTCCAAACAAACTGTCCAAAGAAAACACAAAATAAATAAATAAAAAATTGATTGTATTTTGCCTTCCACTTTGGGGCAGGGTTTACTTTATTTTAACTAATTAACACATAGTTGTTCTCTAATTAAGTGGCTTCTGGTGAGGTGGCCGAAATGCTGGAATTAGCTATATGCTTAAAATAGTCCTTGTTGTCAATTATTAGACAAATTGTTAGATGCATACATGTATATACAAGTGTAATTGGTTGTACATACCTCACAAATAATCTCCTATTCACATGTAACGTAATTGAAACACATGATTATTCGATAATTAAGCAAGTTTGATTGAGGTGGCCGTCCCAGTTATTAAAAATGCTGAAAAAAAGTATTGTTTAAATGATCTTTACGGTCGGTAATTAGACAAAAATTGTTAAATCATGTGTGTATACGCATTGCAATTGGTTTTATACACATCACGGCCAATTGTCAATTTACACGTAATATAGCCAAACGCAAAATTGTTATCTAATTAAGTGGTTTTTTGTGAGGTGGTCATCAAATTTGACTAAAGCCTTAGAAGCAAGAGAGTGTTGAAATGATGAGAAAAGCTATTTGTTTAAAATAGATTTTGCCATTAGTCGTTTGACAAAAATCGTTAGATGCACACCGGATACACGTGCACCGATTCACACGTAACATAGCCTATAAGTTGATTTATTGTAAAAAAAATTTAGATTTGTAATATGAAAGGGGTTGTAGTTTGGAGACAAAGTGATAGTAGAAAACAGTAATCATCATGTTTCTACTCTAATGTTTCTTTCTTGTAGTTTACTCTGATAGTGGGATCTGCTATCAAGTGAATTAACTAACAATAATGCTGCTCAGAAGCAAAGGGGAAGTAATTAATAATGCCCATCACATTGATACATGCTTTTATACTAGTTTTTTTTTTTTTTTAATTATTATTATTATTACACTTAGGGTATGTTAAGATTGTGATTTCGTAGACAAAAATGTGATTTCAAACTAAATTGCAGAAAATGAGTCTTTTGTGAATTGCATTTTAAAAATTTGCGATTTGAAAATGTAGAAAACTGTTTTTTCAAATCGCAGAAATGCGATGCTTTTTTAAAAACGCATAATTTAAAGACTAACCTATGATTTTAAAGGATAAATTATGATTTTGTCAAACACTTAACTGCGTTTTTAAAATCACTTTTTCAAATCGCACATTTTAAAATTGCAAACTCAAACAGACCCTTAATTATGAATATACTGATTATTATTTGTTTAGAGTAATGACATGCTATTAGATAATCTTCTCTTTTTTTTAAGAATAAATCTTATAATATATAACTTACAATTTAAATACACACCGATTAAAGTCAATAATTCAGATCATAATTTCATCCTACTTTCGAGATTATTAGAACTTTAGCCATAAATGTAACAAGTTTCAACATAAAAAAGAAAAAGAGATAGAGAGAGAGAGAGAGAGAGAGAAGATTCATTATTTGGTAAAATATTTTTTTATAAAAAGAGTCATTTATACAAGAAAAAAAAAGCATGTCCCCAACATATGATGAAAGCTCAACCTACTCAATAAATAAATAAAAAAAAAATCACTTAGAACTTAAAGATAAATAAATAAAATAATTTTGAGCTTAACCCATCCATGATTGTAAAAATAAAGAAATAAAGAAATAAATTTCAACGTTGAGGGTGCGAGCGGAATTAGCAAAATTTGACAGACGGCCTTTACAGCCTTTACTTACCAGTAGTATGAAAACATGGAATTGGAAGGGGACCTTTAGGCCCCACTTTTGAGGGAAAGCTGGAATATTTGCATTGGATTCGAAAAAGAAGGAAGAAATAAGAAACGTTGGTTATGTGTGGGGAAGAAGGAGGTTAAGAGAATTTCTGGGGATCTGACTAAAGCTGATTAGGCATGGTGGTCATGCTTCTCATTGGACCCCCTTCAACATCATTTTACCCACCTAAGCTCTCTTACCTTTTCACCACTAAACAAATGTGGGTCTATAGGAATAATAACCATGCTTGGCCGGCATAAATAAATTCAAATTAATGGGGGGAAATATCTAAATAACAAATGAAGGAAGCTTATTGGATTTTTTTTTTTTTTTTTTTTTTTTTTTTTTTGCGTTTGGTTCAATGATTTTACCGGCCAGATATATATTTTTAAATAAAATCACAAAAAATATCCCACTTAAAAGAGCATTTCAAAACAACGAGAAAAAATTACTTTTGCAAATCAGATTCAATATGCATTTTAAAAAAAATGCATGACTTTAAAATCCAAACCAAAATTTTTAAGGAATGTAAATTTTCTTGGAACTGGGTTTAAGGATTTTCGTTCAACCCGCTCTATAACACTGTCCTATCTCCATTGAGCATGTGAGAATCTAGTAATTTTATTTATTTTTTAAATAATTCATGTGTTTCTTACATGTTAATTAAAAAATTGTATGTGATTTTCATAAGCTAAGAAATAATACGTGACATTTTTATAAGTAAAATGAGTTAAGATATAAATTTATAAAAAATTTAAAAATCTAACAGCAATTATACAAATTTTTTGCCAGACATAATTAGTTACAAATCAGTCTAATAAATTGACGTGTGTTATTAAAGCATGTGAGACGTACATTCTTTATTATTAATGCTATTAAAAAAATTGTAAAAATCATATACTATTGAAAAAACATATATTTCTCCCCTATTAAAGAACACATAAACATATATATAACAATTTATTATATTGATTTATAGCTAGTTTCTATCATTTATCCCTATTCGAAAGAAAATAAAGTAAAACAAAACGAGCTTCCCTAAGGGCTAAGGATCGTATTGGCGGGGTTTTTGGAGGGAAGTGATATTCTAGAAAGGGCAACGATCATATAAAGTACAGTTATAGATTTCACATACGCATGGGAACTCGTAAAAAGTTGTATGATACCAAATTATCAAACTAATTCTTTCTTTCTTTCTTTCTTTTAACTTTTCTTGGTTTTAACCAAACTCACTTTTGACTCCAAATACAAACCTCACTGATTAAATCCCCTTTAATCATCGCTCTTTCAAAAGGTCTCAAGCCTCCTAATTATACTTTTTTTGTGCCAACATTCCAACTGTTTTTTTTTTAAAAAAAAAATAAAAAAAAAATCATAAAAAGCCAACCAACATGTTGTACTTCTATGTTTTAACATGCTGTACAGGGATAATGCGTTCAATATATTATTACAGGATGGTCATGTAATTACGATGATGTTGCAGTAAAAATTAATTATTATATTATTGTTAAAAGAATTTATTGTCGAGCCATCATATTTGTATGGTGAGAGTCACTAAATAACATTATTCTGAGAAGACAAAAAAGAAGAAGATGAAAAGTAAATGAAAAATATTCTTGGCTCTTGCTTCTTTCAACCAACATTTTTCTTGATTGTAATTTGCATGTGGAAGGTTATATTATTTTCATTGCTTTAATGATTTTTGTTGCCTTCAGTGCAACATGCCAATCAATTAAGAGAGGCTCCTCGTAAACCCATATGTTTGAAGACATTTTAAGTTGTCCGAATATTTGCTCAAATAAATAAACTCAATATAAAAAGAATTTTTTTTAATAATGTTAAAATATTAATTAAATGATTACTTTATTCATTTCTATTAAATTAAATTTTACAACAAATAATGATTTAACAAATAATCAGTGTGATGTAAACAAACCTATAATTGTGCAAAAAAAAAAAAAAAAAAAAAAGAGGTTTTCAAAATGCGGCCACTACAGTTGCATAGGAAAAGGAATATAATCGATATTTTATAAACTCTTCACGCCCCCACCATTAAGTCCATAACGACTAAACCTTAACCTTAACCCAAGGGTACATAAGGAGTACAGCTCATTTTGGATCAGAATGTGATTAAAGCTATCGATTTCGGGACATTGAAAAAAGTAGACATCATTTTCCTCGCTACCTTTCTTAATTTGCGCTTCTTTATTGGAGAACATCACATATTACTATTACCACTACTTCAGGGATAAGAGAACGAGGATTTCGATTATAATATATGGGGAAAATACTTTTATAACCTTCTCATTAAATAAATAAAATGATGTGAATTTGAAGACCGAAGCAAAAACATTATACATATTTTCTCCTAAAGTGTTCATCATTGATCTAATGTATATGGCAAGGTTAGTACTCCTTCCAACTCTTTTTTTTTTTTTTTTCTTTTCTTTTCTTTTTCTCGGAAAATTCCTGCAACTGCATTCAATCATTCTTAGTCATGACCCATGCCGTGTCCAAACAAAGCAAATTAACCCACATTTGCCGAAGGTGTTACCCTACCTACTTTTGGACCTCTTTATTTATGTCTGAATTGTGTCCAAAGTTTCACGTTCTTTAAATTTGCAAGCTTGTAAGATATTATTCATTTTAAATAAAAGGTTAAGATTTAAAGTTGATGTATCTAATTGTGTATATGAAGTCAATGTTGATAGTCTTTTAAAAATTTGAATCATCATGTGAATCATGTACACTATACCATATATTAGATGCATCAACTTTTTTAAAAAAAAAAAATAAGTATGACTTTACAAGAATTTATGAATTTTTTTTTTAGACTTTTAATTTGTAATTATTTTTACCATGATTGATGGCTTTAATTAAGAACTATTTATTAAACTTTTACCATATTAAAGTCTTAAAATTTGTTTTGAAAAATAACATTTATTTGTACAATTGTTAAGTGGAGGTCTTAATTAAAGAGTATTTTATTAACTTTTTACCATATTAAAGCCTTCAAATATTTTTTTGAGCCTTAATTTAAAAAAATATATATATATTTATTGTATAATTATTAATTGAGGTTTTAGGCAATCGCCTAAATCGCCTAAGGTTTGAGCCACCCATGGGTCAAGATTGTGACAACAAAAAAGAAAAAGAATAAAAGAAGGAAAAGTTGGCTTGTGGGTGGCTTTTGTGCGGTCGAATCACCTCCTTTGACAACAAAAGTGGTTCAGTCGCTTCCTTAGCCTTCATCGACTGATTTGAGAGGGTCGATAAGTGAAGTTAGAAGTTCATTTTTTAGGAGGTTGACTAAAATTAGTAAAATATAATAGTGAAACAATTTTTTTTTATTCTCTTTAAATACTATGTTTTATTGTATACAACATAAATGATAAATGCAATTTAAAATAGAACAAAAGAAATAATTAAGTAGAAAAAGAAATGCTAGTGAAAACGTGTTGTGTGTTTGTTTAAACTCCGGAAATCAAGAACAAGAAGAATATGAACGGAAGGGCAGTAAGAATATGAACAAAATCTATCGAAAACCCATGCTGATCAAAGATACTTCCATGAACTGAAAACTTTCTTTCTAGCTACTGGCCTATTAATCTTGACAGTTTATCCACAGTAAAAAGGGAGAAAAACAAATACATGTTTGAACCAAAAGCCTGCCAGTAGGTATACAAAATCTTATAATTGCTGGCGAGACCGGCAGAGTTGCAGAATATCAGAGAGGACCCTTTGAACAGGCCAGGGACCCTATTTACTCTAATTTGGCCCAACATCGCCGCTTCCCTGTGCAACAAACAATTATGCAGAGTTGAACAAGTAAGCTTATGAATAAATGACTTCGTTGACTTGGTGCCCCTTAGCTTTGAATTTCTTCGTGGGTTTTGTCTGCCCCGAGTTTCAGATCATGTTGCTACGGAGGAGAGCAGAATCCAAAGTACGTACTATTGCTGATAAAGAAATTTGCTCACGGATCCGAACCAGCAATTTATATATAAAATATGAGTGTTGATAAGTATTTATCCGAGTAAAGTCGGGTTTCAAGTTGTCGGATTCGCCTCGAATATATAAAACATGAGTTTGGTTTGAGTTCATATTTTATATATAAAATATGAGTTTTGAAAGTATAGGTCTGTATTTAAGGCAAGTTGAGTTTGAAGTTGTCAAATTCCGTCTCAACTACATAATATGAGTTCGGTTCGACTTCGAACCGAATTTTGAATGGTTGTTTGAATTTGACTGAGTAAGAGCATCCTTAACACGCGACATCCAATTGAGTTCGAGTTTGATTGGACTTTAATAATAATAATTTTTTTTTTAAAAAGAAGAAAAAAATATTAAAATTCAGTACAATTTTAACTTTGATCTACATTTCACATTCTAAATGGAACGTTTGTAGCATTACATATAGAGAAATGATTTTTCTACATCACATTACTCTATATCAACTCTAAACCAAGATACAGAGTGTGAAACTCATGCATGTGGGTCTTATATACATGAGTTTCACATCCAATGTGTCTTGGTATAAAGTTGATATATGATAATGTGATGTAGAAATAACATATCCCCTACATATATTATGTCTACTATGTTAATATTTATACACTAAATAGTAAAATTATAGGATTTTATATTTATAAAACTTATTTTTATACATATATATTAATAAATATGAATATTATACATATATATATATATATATATATATATATTAATATATACACACACAAGCGAGTTAACGATTTGAACCGAACGAGTTGAGTCAAACTTATACAAATTGACTTTACGTGCTTTGTTCAAACCGAACTGAAATTTTACAAATATCTCATTTAATATATGAATGAATTATTATATTTACAAACTGTTCATTTATTTTTTTTTTGAACGAGATGGAATCGAATTTAAACCAACAGAGTCGAACTGAATTTACGAAAAAACAAACTCATTTATCAGACTATCACCATTGAATCTAGTTGAAACCTCTCTCTTTGTGCAGGATCTACCAACAGTTTTGTTTCTATGCATGACAGACCCGATCAACAAAAATCTGAATTAATTTTTCTACCTGTGACATGATCAACACATATCATATTACGTAGGAAATTGAATCCTAAAGCAAAGCAACTGATTGATTTGATTGATGGATGTTGGGAAACCCCTGCCATTACCCAACGCGTTCCAAGTCCCTAGACGCTTACATCCACTACACGTCTCCAACACCTGTCCCTCAGGCCTCAGTGGCTAATTGCACGTTGCAGCCGGCCCTCCCTCCATCGAACCTTTGGGCTTTGGGTTCACTTGGTTCCGTTTGGTTTAAGCCATTTTAACGAGCCGTTTACAGGACAAAGTTGAAGGACTAGGAGTAGGAAGTCTAGGACTAGTCTAATTCGGTCCATTATACTGAGATTTAGTTGTAGAGCATGTAATTCTCAATCTTTAAAAATGCATGTAAAATAATGTGTTATATTTAATAAACTGATACATACCTGGATTTTACCCGTTGGGCTTGGACCAAGAAGCCCTTCCAACTTTCCAAGCAATAATGCGTAGTCCAAATTCAGAATCGACCCATTTTATTAATTGCACAATAATTAATAGGGAAAAGACATTTTTGCATTAAAATTTGTTTTTTTATCGTCCCTTATGTATTAGCTCTTATTACAATAAGACCTCGTAGCACCCAATCTTTTTCTTTACCTGAAAAAGAAAAACTCATGACGTATCATCAAACTATTTTGAGAAGCTCATTTGGCAAACGGAGCCATGAAAAAGGTTGTCAACCAAACGAGCCATGAAAAAAGTTGTCAAACGGGGCCATGTCACTCTCATCCGTTGCAATAATAGTTGTCACTAAATTTTGCCTAACCAGTAACAAAGGAAGGCTGCTAAGACACACCTTTAGCCAAAACCGGTGAACTACCTCACAAATTCATTACACAACACCCAACCGAAGGACGACTCGTGATTTAACTGTACAAGAAAAGCATGGTCTTCGACCGAGGGAAACAGGGTTTGAAAGGGAAGGTCAATACCTTGCACTATTTCATTCGAAATACACACTAGATCAAACCTTCTTCTACTTGAGTAATAAGAGTTTTTCCTTAACAGTCTTTTACTGACTTAGACATCGAAAGTATTCTCTACCGTCTCACCCCCGACATGTCTCTAAGCCTTTCTTTTCAATATTTGCAAGTCCCTCTACCGAAGAAGTAGCTGTGTAGATTTCGACTTCGCCAGATTGAATTAAATAAATTTTCTCGGAAAGGCACAAATCTTGAACCTTTTTCTTTTCTTGGGTTGAGCATTTTATCAATGGCTGCATCTGTAAGGGTAAAACTCCAATTCTGGCCATCCAATCTTACACCTATACTCTGGAACTGTCTTGTGGCAACCCACAAAGCGTTAACTTTATAGGCCCATAAACAGTCAGTCAACAGAACTCAGGCCTTGAGCTCTGATTGGGGTTCTTGATGACCCAAAATAGAAAGCCCACTTTTCCTCCTATCTCTAGGCCCAATGTCCCTTTCTCTTCATAGGCCCATATGGGCCATGGCCATATTACACCAACAAAACCTCACTTTTTTGATTGATTATATTCACTCATAGTCTAATATAGTTTTTGAGTAAGGCTAGAAACTATAATTTTATTTCACAACTATCTTATAATGCATAATGCTAACGTACAGTTTTAATTAAGTGATTAACCCTTGTATCAATTCTTATTAAAAAAAATAATTAAGAGTTAATTGTGACTGCCACGTAAACATTGGGAGATAGTTGTATAATAAAATGATGGTATATATCATTATTCATTGTTTCCCACTTCCTTGTTCACCATCGGTCGCTATAATTAATTGGATTTCTTTCTTTCAAAATTATGCTCAATATAAATTAGATGCTAGAGTATATAATTACTAAGAAGAGTGTTATTAGAGGCAATATAGTTTTTGTTACAAATTCCTTACAAACTGACGTGACAATTCACACACACAAATTTGTAATAAAATTGAAATAAAAACTGTAGTATCCCAATAATTTTTCTTACCAATAATATCCTTTAATTGTTAATTCAACATTATGGGATTTTATCTTTATTCTTTTAAGTGCATCACTTGCCAACCATAAATTGGTCCGTATTATATATACTTCTTTATTGATTTAATTCATAAGTAATGCTATACACCATATTTTTATTTTATTTTGCTATAATGTCAATCAGTATTTAGTTTTTTTTTTGTTTTTTTTTTTAAATAAAAATAAAATAAAGGGCTGGTCAAAGGGTGTATATTCTTAACTCACAACATGCAAACCATGTGGGCTGCAACAAATACATTGACCCACGGCGAAGAAAACATTCTGTGGAAAAGGTACACACGCAGTAACGCATGATCATATAAAATAAATAGAAATTTTGGAATTCTTTATATATATATATATTTTTTCAAATTTTGCCTTTCAGATTTCAATTTTTAATTTTATCTATTTAAGATTTGAGTTTATGAAATTTAAATTTGTCAATTTGTATCAATTTTTTTTTCTCAAACAAATAATAAAATAACAGCAAACATATTATGTCATTTCTATTAAAAATTGTAAGTTAAAAAATAATTTTATTAAACGAGATGACTGCAAGCCATTTCTCTTTGTTAGAGGTGGACGTGAACTCCGCTTGTATTTTTTTTTTTGACATGTTCACACAAGAGGGGGAGGGGGGATTCGAACTAGTGACCTCCGCTTTATGAGGCGTGGTTCCCAGCCGATTGAGCTACCCCTTGACGACAACTCCGCTCGTATTAAGGGTGGTAGTTGGACCACCCTTTTGTTTGGGGTGGCATGCACCTGATTGGAATTTTTTTTATTTTTTTAGAAAAATTTGTTTTTAAAATTTGAATAAGGATGACATAATAGAATTTTTATCTCATTTTTTGTTTTATTTGAATAAAAGATTAAACAAAAATCTCACATTTAAAATCTTTGTAAACTAAAGTCTCAAATTGATCAAATTAAAAATTTGAGATCTAAAAAGCAAAATCCAAAAAAAAAACGCAGGGTTCTTAAATATTTTTCCAAAGAGGCTCTTGGCTATGTTTGGCAATCATTTCTTCACATTATCAAACAATTTTCTATACACTTATAAAAAATAAAAAAAAACAAAAAAAAAAACAATTTTCTACACTTTTATGATTTTATCTCAACTTTATATCACATTAATAAATTAATTCCTCCTCTTTCTCCGCTCAAAATTGAATAACCCAAAGTTTCCATTTTGGGTAATGACGTGTCAACCTGCCTCTGCTCCACTCTCTGTCATTGCTTGTCATATAAGTTGCTGTCGTTGTCGTTCCATTTCGCGCTTCGCGTGAGTTTCCTCGAAGGTTTTGGTGCCCAGAAACCCCACTCTCAGAGTACGTTTCCCTCTCTCCCTCTCTCTCTCTCTCTGCAAATTTGTTCGCTTTATGTTTCTGAACAAGTAAGGCAAACAATGCGAGGAGTTTTGTGAATGGATTGCTTTGATTAAGACGATCAACTTTTTTCTTCTTAATTTTTTTTGGTTACTTTATTTTTTGGATTTTTTTTTTTTTTTGCCGCGGAGTTTATTGGGTTTTAGGGTATTGATCACTGGTCGATTAGGTTATTAGAATAAGAGAACTGGGTTTGTGCGATTTTATTGTCTACTTTCCTTTTCTTTATGTTACTTTTTCCATTATTGAGTTTTTGATGAATCCTTTCAGATTTTGATGAACCATAACTTTTTTAGCCATTTGGTACTTCTGGGGTTTATTCATCGGGTATTGAATACTATTTGCCTATTTCGCATTTCGTTTGTTTATTTGCTATGTGGTTTCTTAGGAACTATATGTGTGTAGTGGAATAGTGGGCTATATTTAATATGTTACTATTGATTTCTTCGCTTCAACATGTTACTCATTGTCAATGTGATATTTTTTATTTTATTTTATTTTTCATTTATTTGAAAGTATTATGCTTTTATATTTCTGTTGGCTGATATTTTAGAGCAATAATGTGGTTCACAGTGTTCAAGATCTTTTTTTATTTTTTGTGAATGATATTTGAAATTATGCTTCTTGTGGCATTGCCCGAGGAATGAACCTTCAAGCTCATAATATTTTCTCTGCTCCGAACCATTCCTGATTAAATGTTCATGAGCTACATAAGTTGCATTCAATGTGTCTCAGGCTTGTGCTTCATGTACTGAGTTAAACTGAGCTCAATACCTCAAAACCCTTATCATAATTAATTGGGATAACTCACATAAAACGCCATATTGTAAATTGTCATACAATTGTCAAAATTTCATTTTTGATCCCCTTTAATTTGGTTTAGTGACTTGCCTTACGAGGAAAGTCAATGACTTCATTTCAACTTTTGTCCCCTATAGTTTTTTCACCACTATCATGAATTAAATATGCTTAATTAATAGCTTCTTCTTTCATAGTTGTCTAGGTTTCTGATATAGTTGTCTGGGTTTCTGATATAGTTTTGCCTCTGAATTACAGAATGGTTTCAGGGAGGAAAACACAGACGTTTATTATTAATGAAAGTGCATCTTCTTCTCCAAATCCGTTGAGCAGCTCTGTCTCCACCAGAAATTTGGGGAAGAGTCACCTGGGTGGGGTCATTTTTGGTTGCAAGAACAGCACCATAAAAGAATGTTTCTTTAAACAACTCTTTGGTCAGTCATCTACCCTCGTTGTGTGTCTAGCAACTTACTTTTGATTTTGTCTTTCTCATTGGGCTTTCAATTTTCATTTTGTATTGTGAAGCTTTTCTTAGTACTTATTAAAAAAAAAAAAAAATGCTTCCTGAGCAAATTATGTCAAAGTTATACTGACTGTATTCCTATTAATTGCACTCTAATCGTAACTGCAATCTGTACCTTGAACTTCCTTCTATAAGCACAAAAGCATCATGATCAGAAGAAAAAGTGAAGCGCATTATTTGTGTACATTACAAACTATAAATCTTATTAATTTGTGAGCAGCATGTTTGCTGCTGATTTGTCATTTTCTTCATATATTTGTCTCCAACAAAATATGAAATATATTTTTCAACTTTGACAGGGTTACCAGCTCAACACTTTTCATATGTGAAGAATATTGATCCTGGCTTGCCCCTGTTCCTATTCAACTACAGTGATAGACAACTTCACGGAATCTTTGAGGCTGCTAGCACTGGCCAAATGAATATTAACCCATATGGCTGGACCACTGATGGTTCAGAGAAAACATTATATCCTGCACAGGTATCATATGAAATTTTCTTGTACGTGGTCTAATTGCAAATTGAAACATTGGGGAACATTGCAAAAATAATGGTAGTTAGAGGAGGGTAAATGTAGTTAACCTTATATGTTGAGTTTTGTTCAACAGATGGGTCTGATACTGATTTTGTGCTGCTTTCTACATGAAGGTTCAGGTCCGTGTCCGCCTGCAGTGCCAACCACTTCATGAAAACCAGTTTAAACCTATAATTGCTGACAACTACTACTCTCAGACCCATTTCAGGTTTGAGCTAGACCATGCTCAAACAAGTAGGCTCATTTCCTTATTAGCATCTTTAGCGGTTGCCCCAGGTACTTCTGTAACACAGAGTGCTGCAAAGTGGAGAACTAGTTTTCAAGCTCTTCCCCAAAATGATGCAGGAGGGAAAGTTAAAGGGTTTAAGGCACTTGCTTTGGAAATTGAGCATTCTAATCACTCAAATCAGAAATCAGATTCTACAGATGTTGCTTCTTCATTTGATGAAGACAACCGGCCGTTGGAAGCTCAATTAGATGCAAAGTTAGTCGAACAAGATGAGAAAAACGTCATATTAATGAAACTGAAAGAATTGGCTCTTCGCTGTGAACATCAAGACTTGCCTACGTTGGGTTTTGTAGATGATACTGCTGTTATGAATGGTATTCAATTGGAAGACGAAGCATTTCCAATTCTTCGCTGTGAACACCAAGACTTGCCTATGTTGGGTTTTGCAGATGATACTGCTGTTATGAGTGGTATTCAATTGGAAGACAAAACATTTCAAGGGAAGCCAACAGGTGTAGAAGAGGAAAAAGAAGAGAGCCCTCATTCATCAGCTGAGTGTCAGTCAACCATAGCTCAGGTAATTGAGGATGCCAGTTCTCCACATTCTATGACTTCTAAACGTGGTGTCTCTGTTAGGTCTGGTATTGTTTACAACCATTCTCATATGTTCTTATGTGCATATGTAGTTGAGTCAAGAGGTGCAAGAGCTAAAGGCTTTTATTGCAGAACAAACTCAGAAGATGGGTATTTTGGAGCAGAAGCTGGTATTCCTTGCTATGCTCTTAATGTTTAAGTTTTTCGATTTTCTATAACTATTTTTAGACCCTTATATCTTGGATTGTTAAATAAGCAAAGTAAAAAGCATGCACTGAGGGGTTGTTTGATCATCCCATGGGAATTTAGTGGCTTGATCTTATTCTGATTGGCATGTGAAGGAATGTACATGTGGCCATTTGAAAACTGCAGTTAGCTGTAGAGGATGGTATGAATTCAGTTTGAACTTTTCACGAAATGTTGCCATTTCAAATTTGTAATCTTTCTGATGTTGATGATTCTTTTTTTCCCCAGTAAATGCCCTATTTAGTATGAGATATTTCTGCATGGAGTTATAAATAAATGATTTTTTTTTTTTTTTTTGATAAGTAAGTTATAAATAAATGATGTACCTTGCTTTCGTTGTATACAATGATTTTGACTCATAAAAAAAGAAAGGAAAAGGAACAAAAGGTGTTTGACAAAGAAAAATGATAACTTGAATGGATTCTGTCAAAAATTAGGATTATTGAATTTAAAGATGCTTTTGTAAGGTTGATTAAAGTTGAAAAAACCACGTACAGATGATACTCCCACTGGATTGTGGAAAAATGAGGACAGAGAGTTGCTCTGATTGGTTGATTAGGCAACTAAATGAAAATTTCAGGCCCATGAACATGGAAGAAGCTTGGATGAGAAATTAGAAATAAAATTTATTTCAAAATCTAGATATTAAATAAATGATAACTGCAAGTAACGTACAGTTCATATGTCTAAACTTTTCATTTCAAATTAGAATTATAATCCATACGCCAGAGGCTTCAAGCTTATGCTGTGCCTCTTTTTTCTTGCAACTTGCTATTGCACACGCTTTGTAGGAGGTGTACACTCAACTTTCTATTTTGCTCCTGTACTTCATGTTTGGATGAACACCATTTACCCTGGTTGTGTAGATGGAGGCTGAAATAGAAATTCAGCAGTTGAAAGATTCTTGTGTGACGTTGGAACCTGTACCCAATCCTACTGAGGCACTTGTTAATGAGATGGTTATTGAGGCAGTTGATGAGCTCCATTTGGATCCTAATGAGTCAATATTTCTAGTCGGAGGATATGACGGTGAATCGTGGATGTCAGCATTTGATACTTACTATCCTTCTCAGGATGTGATAAAATCTCTTAGGCCAATGAGCTCTATCCGTTCATATGCTTCAGTTGCACAGTTGAATGGTGAGCTTTACGTATTTGGTGGTGGAGACGGTTATATGTGGTATGACACAGGTATGAGCTCCTACCGACTTTTCAAAAAAATGTTTTAACTGGAATTCAAGTTTTGCTAACATTTCTATCAACTTCCTGTGAAGTTGAGTCTTACAGCCCAGCTAATGATCAGTGGACCTTGCGCCCTTCACTGAATCAAAAAAAGGGAAGTTTAGCCGGAGCTACTCTAGATAACAAAATATTTTCCATTGGTGGGGGGAATGGTGTCGAAATTTTTTCAGATGTTGAAATGCTTGATTTAGACATTGGAAGATGGATCCCAACGCAGTCAATGTTACAAAAGGTAATATATATTGGTTAGCTTAAAAGGTAATGTATATTGCTTAGCTCAAGGTACAAGTTACTTGTGTTTCTTATCTCATGCCTCATTCATTATTTTATGTGTTTCTGGCCCTTACGGTACATCCTCCTGTTTCTCAAATGCTTTATGTTTGTGCAAATTGATTAAAACTTAGTCCTCAGACGTGTTTCTTTTATTTTTCCAGCGGTTCGCTCTTGCTGTAGTGGAACTGAATGGAGTGCTTTATGCTACTGGTGGATATGATGGGAACGATTACTTGAAGTAAGATATCACTTCTTTGTTTCTCAGTTTCTCTCTAAACCCGTGTTTACATATCCATGTGTTCACATCTAAATGCATGGACTCAAAAGATACATTCCGAAGAACATATCTATGTGTTTTTGGCCCGGCAAAATATTTGTGGATACACACCCGCATACACATAAGCAGCATGCACACCTACAAAAAAGGGGGTATGTACACACACACACACACACACACTACACAAATGAGGTACATAATAGTTTAAGAGGGCTTTAATACATTTAAAAAGAAGGAAAGCTGTAGAATTACTGCACCTTGAAGATTGTCTTTTTGTATTTTTAAATGCCTCTGTATCAAGGGCTGACTGGAATTTTCTTCTGCCTCAGGTCTGCTGAGAGATTTGACCCCAGAGAACATTCTTGGACCAGAATTGCGAGTATGAGTACAAAGAGGGGCTCCCATTCCCTGGTTGTTTTGAATGAAAAACTGTAAGGCTCCGTTTGTTAAAATTTTTGTTGTCTTTTGTTTTCTCTTTTCAAAACAAAAATATTACCACACAATCCAAACACAAATCACTCATAAAAGCACGAAACCCCCCCCCCCCCCCCCCCCAAAAAAAAAAAACACATTAACAAATAGACCTAAGTTTTTCATTTGTACTCTATCAATGGCCTTGCACATGGGTGTCCAAGGAAATATATGATGGTGCACTAGATTATTAGATATGAGTCTTGGGCATATAGATAATTATCATTCTGTCCAAAGTAAAGCTATATTTTTTCATATTCAGTTGTGGAACTCATAATACTAAGCTCTTTATTTGTTAATAATTTTGTTTAACAAGGATGAGAAATTTCACATAGAAAAACTTTGTTTGCTGTTGGGAAGTTGCCAAATAATCAACAATCTGACACCTAATTTTTAGATTGATGTGTTGATGAATGAGGGCTGCTATGAACAGATCCGCGAGCCACTTTTGAAAAGAATTATTGTGCCATTGATTGTGTTTGAAATTATTCTCTTCAAGCACACATTTTACTCCTCTCTAATTGTATTTTGATATTTAAATTTCGGCGCATTCATGTCTTCACTATGGATGTTTACTTTTACAGATATGCTCTGGGTGGATATGATGGAAGTGCAATGGTTCCAAGTGTGGAAATATTTGATCCACGTCTCGAATCATGGATGACTGGGGAACCAATGAAAAACCCGAGGGGGTATGCTGCTGTTGGTGTTGTCAATGAATCTATCTATGTAATTGGAGGGATTCAAGTTTGCCAAAACATTGTTGACACAGTGAGTTACATTTTGCTATGGTTTTTTCTGGTGCACAATTTTTTTTTTCTTTTTTTCGTCACATCAATTTGAACTGCTGATTTTCCCTTGTATTGTAATGACAGATTGAAACTTACAAGGATGGTCAGGGTTGGCAGGAAACCCCCACAAGGGCCATTGGGAAAAGGTGCTTCCTGTCAGCTTTTGCTTATAATCAGATATGAAAGGAGGCTTCACGTAGTTGATATTATTCAAGTTTATAGAAGAAGCTGCTAATTGATATGATGGCCCATTGACATAGGCAACTTCGTCTCAGCCTTTTTTTGAGTAGATTTTATGGGATGGAAATGCATATGCGGAAGAAATGTTCTGGATTGCATATGAATCTTTATCTGAATCAATTTAGGGGCCATCAGTTTTTGGGGCTTCTAATATTTTTGAATATTAATGCCCTATTAAATCTTGAAGTTTAGTAAGAAACACCATCAATTTGTTCGGAGTTTTGTCACGCTTCTGATGGACAAACGATTGAGTGGTAGCCATGATGGTCTCAAATCACCAATAGTTGAAAAGAATAGCAACTCCTACATGTTTTATTTCTATACCATTGAGAAGGGGAGCATGGAAGGATATATTTTTTTTTCCTCTCTCGTGACATCTTCTATTGGACAAAGTATTCCTCCAACCCAATCTATTAAATTGAAAAGAACACGTGAATCACATGATCCGATAATTCTATTAAAAAAGCGATATGAGAATTACATATTTTAAAGATAAACATCAATTTAATAGATTAAGCCGAAGTTGTTGATAGTCTTGTAATGGGCTTTCCAGCCATCAAGAGCAGCTTCAAATATGAAGGCTCTGCGAGTCTTGGAGCAATCCAAATTATCTCAAGTTAACCAATCTATGTGCAACATTTTTCTAATTTTTTTTTTCCCTGGTTTTACGACATACTAATACAAAAAAAAGAAAAGAAAATTTATCAAGTTGTCAGAAAAATATGGAAGGGAAGCAGAGTAAACTTTTAAGAGAATGAAACTGAGATAGTCAGCTTCTAATTCAACTTCCACTTAGCAGCCCAAATAAAGTACTCCCGTAAGCATCTTTGTAGTCGAGCTTCCCTTCCTTGCAGGAATGCTGCTCATAAATGGTCGATTCCTGCTTATAAGCTTCGGACTGCTGCAAATAAAGGAGATTCTTTTTCAATCCTGAGTAGCTCTTATTAGCCTCTTACTGTTCTTTCTTTCTTGATACCTTTCCATGCTTTTAACAGGCCCTCTTTTATAAGCAACTAGCTTTTATTTGGGAATAAGCTGCAAGTGAACTAGTATGAGTTGAGTAAGTATAGAGGAACAACACTTTTTGGCCGAACAAATGACGTATGAAGTTGTAAACAATTCAGCTCTAAAGATTAGGAAAATCCGTTCCCGTGGTTTTACCAAGTCGCAAATAGCTCCATAGAGTTTAAAAAGTGATTGAAAAATCCCTCCGATAGAAAAATACACAAATAAGTCTCTTGACGTGTTTTTTGTTAGCAAATTCGAAAGAATCTGTTAATGAATTCCGTCCAATTTGTTAACAGAAAATGTGTTCAGAAACCTATTTGTATTTTTTGCTTGCTCCAGAGAGTATTCAGTCACATTTTAAACTTCAAAAAGCTATTTACAACTCAGCAAAACCACAAGGACTAATATTGCACTTTTTATTCCAAAAGAGAAGGAACATGAACAAGGATGTGGATTGGGTAAGCATCAACGCACTGCTCTGCCTTAGCAAGAACCATTATATAACAAAAAAATACTGGCCCATATCCTAAAGGACAATTTCCTCCAAATTGGGTTCGAGAAATTTTCTCTAATCCAATTATTAACATGACACATATTCTCACATGCATTTTGAAAACATGTCAGCTTAATAGTCTGCGTTGAAAGAATTTCCCCCAACCCAAATTAAATAAAAATTGTCCTTAACTGAAAGCTTTTATGCTTTTCAGATTGTGATATTGACCTTTAAAAAGATGTTTGGAGTCTTATTTTCAGTGAGATCTAGATGTCCAATTTTGAAGATAGCATATGTTCTCCATGTGCAATGCCCACATTTAATACAGGGTTAACAGGACGGGGGAGAGAAGGGAGTGGCGTGAGCTTGATTTACTTTCGAAAAGTTTATGCTTTTGGGTCTGATGTTAAATAAAATCGATACTCCATCTGCGTTCAATTAATAAAATTCTCTTGCATAACTAGGCTGGGATGATTCAGATGGTTCCATTATTAACAAAAACCTCTAGATGTGATAATGCATTGGATATATCACAGCATCAAGAAAAGAGTACTTATTTATTTATTTATGTACTTGCGAAAAAGAAACACTAAATATGTGCTACCTCTGCACAAGTATAGCCACTCCGGCTGCTTTATCCCTTAACAACAATCCAACCTAGCAGACATAAAGGAGAAAAAAAAAAAAGTAAACAAATTTGAGGGGTCAAAACATACCATATTCAACAAAAATGCAGAGACAGGCATCTTTAAAGGGATTAGATACTAAAGAAGATTTTGGAACATCGGAGGAAGAGACAGTTCTTCCGTCTTCATCTTCTCAAAAGCTATCAGCTCATTCTTCATACTTGTAACGTGCTAATTTCCATAACAGAAAATATGTCAGTTCTTCGCTAGAAAATCACTGCAGATATGAAGGTTGGGGAAGAAAGGGAATCAAAATAAAAGGCTCAAAACTTTAGGGCCGAAACATACCTTTAGAGAAGATAAACAGAATATATAAATATTCAATTCAAAAGCTTCCAAGTCAGCAAACTTTGATGAAATTGCCACACAAACAACTTGAAAGAACAGAGTGGTAACCATAAGGCCTTCTTTGGTAAAATGTTGGAGGAGCAGAAATGAGCTGGTTCTCTATCTCCTTCTTTCAAACATCAGCCATACTCTTGTACTTGAAAATCAATGTAACTACGTCCATAACTTAAAAATAAGTCCACACTTATTCAAGACTAGCATATAAAGCAGGTCTAGAGCCTTCAGGCTGATGAATGCCATTTTCCATGGCCTTCCATATGAGTGAAATACTTCTAGGGTTTACAATCATTCAATCCATTGATTCTTGAGTAATGCTATTTAGTAAATTGTTATAAGATTGCCATACAATTCGACAATGTGGTACTGAAACTTAGTCCTTGGATCAGCACTTGTAAAAAAAAAAAAACTAAAGGTTGATTTTTACTACCACATCATCTCAGTTGTATGGCAGTTGTATAGCAATCTACTAAATAACATTACTCTTGATTATCCGATAGCAGATATCTTATATGTAAAGATAAAGAGTAATGTTTTGAACTGCCATAATACACTAAAACAAACAATTCAGTCTTAAATAATCATGGACAGATAAACTTCCTTTTCTTGGCAAAGGTATGTTAGCTCACGTTCTGGACCTCCATATCTTTTGACACATGAAACATCCTCAAAAAAACATTCCATACCTAGACAGACCCTCAATGTGAAAGAAATTGCATTTGGGGTTCTGTAAAAGGGCACGACATATGTAAATTCTCTGACCTCAGCACTGCTACCAAAGAGGTTCAAATCCAAAAAGACAAACTGAGTTGATTCATCATCCGTAGTCATTCTCAGCCACAACTTATTCTCGCTCGGTATATTATGAAGAGTAATCTTGCATGGTATACCAACAGGTAGTCGTGAAACAAAATGAAGAGGATTTTCAGAGTCATTATCAGGAACAACCAGTTCTGCCCTAACCTGATCGAGTCTTCCACAAAGCACAAACTGCTTAAGGGAGAAATGTTTAAGCAATTCCTTAAACAGAAATGGACTGCAAGAAGTTCCACTGCCAGAGGTTCCAATTAGGCACAACAATTTTCCAACTTCACTAACGAAATTGGATGGCTCAATAGATCCTGATTTGAGGACGGAATCTACATCTGACAGTGTAGCAGATAGCTTTTTCAAAGAAGCAAAATGGCAGCAGATTTCAACTTTACACAACCTGAGAGTACAACTCAGAAGTATCAGCTCCAAGATTTGCAACTCTTGTTCCAAAGACAAACCTGTAAACCTACTCCTCAATTCTCTAAGCCCAATGTCTAGTTTTCCCAACACAAGGTCCAATTCTCCGATTCCAGAAGAACAAAGCTTTTTTGCAGGCAGAAAGTGTTCCCAAACCTTTGCAAGCTGTTTCATTACCCGGAGATACTGCAATGTAAATGCTACAGCGCCACCAGATCCAAGTGACTCAGAGGTGAATGCTGCCAACTCTTCCTTAAAACTCCTGCATTAGAGAGGAGTGGGAGAAAGGATCTTATACTGGGAAGTTGTAAACAAATCTGGCAATCAATGGCAATCAAAACATGCAGAGTATTAGGTTATGAGGGCCATTCAAATATATATATATATATATATTATTTATTTATTTTTTTAAAAAAAAATCTAAAAAATGAAATCCATGTACTTTTTTTTTTTTTTTTTTGATAAGAAATTTCATTTCATATATGATCAGATAACAATAAATCATCAGATACAATATTAGAAAGACATAAAGGAACAGATGAAAACCAAACATGGTTGAAAGCATTAGAGACAGCATGCTGTGCAAGAGAATGGGCAGCTTGATTTCCCATACGACCCACATGATGAACAGTAGCCAACATAAAATCTTGAAGAATAGCTTTGGTCTCCAGAACCAGATTGCTATAATATCCATCAACCACATTTTCATGTTGAAGAGCAAGAACCACCTCCAGAGAATCCCCTTCCAATAACACTGATTGAAGACACAGAAATCTTCCGAACTCAGCTCCCTGTCGAGCGCCCATGGCCTCTGCCACAGTGGAATCAGATACATACGGGTGAAAAGAACACCTTGAAGCTACAACAATTCCGCTAGAATCACGGGCAATAATCCCCAATCCTACCATTTTCTTCGAACGATCAACTGCTGCATCCCAATTTATTTTGACAAAACCCACAGGAGGCTTGGACCATCGTGTTAATATTGGAACCCGAGGCCTAGACAGAGAGGCCACAATCATACTATTCGTGCTGCGGTACTCATCCAAAGACTCTTTTGCACATTTAATCGAACACGTTGGAGGAGTCAACAAACCCTCAAACACAAACTTGTTCCGGCGATACCAGATCCTCTGAGCAACCATTACAACTAGCTCCATCTCCTCTTTAGCCAATCGTTGAAATAAAGCACCCATCAAAGATAAGACATCATTAGCAGAGGATGAGGACTTACTTATAGGGGTGGGACATTCAGCCCAAATCGTTTGAGCAGCTGGACACCTCCAAAGTGCATGAAAACACGACTCTGCCTCCCTACCACACATTGGGCAAATAGGATCTTCCACCACTCGCCGATGACAAAGCTTCTCTTTAGTTGGTAGAATCTCATTACAAGCACGCCAAATAAACAACTGTACCGACCGAGGGATACTCAAGCTCCAAATGAATTGCCAAAATGGGTTAATAGTTGAAGCATTTGAACAACTCCCTTGAAACCTTGTCCTCCTCTCACATTCAAGATGGTAGGCACTACGTACTGAAAAGTGACCTGTTGTGGTGCCTGCCCAAACCAGCCGATCATGCATCAAATGGGGACAAATGGGAATGTTGCAAATGGTCTCCACTAATTCCACAGGGAAGATCCGTTCCAATAAAGGTATATTCCACCATTTTGACTCCATACTAATTAATTCACACACCTTTGCATCCGGTTGTAAAACATTTGCTGGAAGTTGGATTGTATGAGATTGAGTAGATGGGAGCCACCGATCCCCCCAGATTTTCACCTGTGATCCATCCCCAATGCGCCAAATTAAACCTTCTTGTAACACAGGTTTCGAATTCCAAATACTGCGCCATGCGAATGATGGCCGAGCACCAAGAGAAGACCCCTGGAAATCGCCATTTGGATAGTACTTTGCTTTCATAACCCTTGCTACTAAAGTTCCAGGAAACTTAGTAAACCTCCAACCTTGTTTTGCAAGCAAAGATACATTAAAATTGTCCAAATCTCGGTACCCCAAACCACCCGAGTGTTTCTTCCTTCCTAAACCTTTCCAAGCCATCCACGAAATTTTATGATCATTCTCCTTATGCCCCCACCAGAACTTTGCCAGCATAGAATTAATTTCGCGACAAAGAGTCTTAGGAAGCCGAAAAACACTCATAGTGTAGGTGGGAATCGCTTGGAGGACAGCCTTAATAAGGATTTCCTTTCCGGCATGTGATAAGAACTTTTCCTTCCACCCATTTATACGTTGCCATATTCTTCCTTTAATACCATTGAACGTTGAAATTCTCGACCGTCCAATTAAAGCCGGTAGACCAAGATAGTTTTCATAAGAATTAGTTGAACTAACACCCATTGCTTGAAGAATAGACTCTCGAGCATCCCCCTTAGTGTTGCGACTGAAAAAAACTGAGGTCTTACCACGGTTAAGTTGCTGCCCCGAGGCAATCTCATAACTATCTAAAAGTGCTTGAATAGACCTCCACTCCCTTAGATTTGCTCGACAAAATAATAGACTATCATCTGCAAATAGCAAGTGATGGATAATAGGCCCTCTATGAGATGAGGACACGCCCGTAATATCCCCTAACTGTGCGGAACGTTGTAACATTGAGCTCATAGCCTCCGCACATATGATAAAAAAATAGGGGGATAGAGGATCACCTTGTCGGATACCACGAGTAGGCACAATATTACCGTGAGGTTGGCCATTGATAAGTACTGAATAAGAGACAGTACGAACACAAGACATTAGAAGATGAATCCATCTATTGGCGAAACCAAGCTTCCTCATCGTGGCTTCCAAAAAATCCCATTCAAGGCGGTCATACGCCTTACTCATATCCAACTTCAAAGCCATAAAGCCCTCCTTTCCCTTCAACCGTGAATCCATAGTATGGAGTGTTTCAAAAGCTACCAAAACATTATCCGTTATAAGACGACCCGGGATAAAAGCACTTTGCTCCGGGGATATAATAGAAGGTAGCACAAGTTTTAGCCGGTTTGCAAGCACCTTAGCTATAACTTTGTAAAGCACATTACAAAGACTAATGGGCCGGTAATCCGAAACGTATGTGGGAGCGGAACCCTTAGGAATTAGACAAATATTGGTAGTGTTCAAACCTGATTCAAAAAGTCCTCCATTAAGAAAGTGGAGGGCTGCCCTTGTAACATCTGAACCAACAATATCCCATGACTGTTGATAAAAACCCGCAGAATATCCATCCGGTCCTGGAGATTTCAAAGGGTGCATATGAAATAATGCCAAACGGACCTCCTCCCCATGAAAAGGCTGAAGAAGCCTAGCATTCATCGCGGGTGTAACACGAGACTCCATAGTTTCCAAACAAAAATCCACCCCAACAGGACCTTGAGACTGAAATAAAAGCTCAAAATAAGAGAGAAATTTCAAGCTAACCTCCTTAGGATTCCTCCAAACCCGGCCCTCTCCATCAGTAACGGAATGAATCGTGTTCATTTTACGGCGCTGATTCGCCCAAGAATGAAAATACTGCGTATTCCGGTCCCCCTTAAGGTACCAATTCTGTTTTGAACGTTGCTTCCATCGCATATCATCCCGCTCCAAAATTTCCTCAATTTCAGCTTGTAAACGTTTAATAGACACAACTGAAGCCGGCCTTACACGCTGTTGAAGGAGTAGTAGTTGAGCCTTCTTCTGTTTGAGTATATCAGCATCCCTTCCAAATTTCCTTTTACTCCAAGTAGTGAGGGACCTTTGGCAATTAGACAACTTGGCTTGCACATCCACAATAGGTCTCACCCCCAACACTTCTTCCTCCCAAGCATTTCGAACAATGTTTTGATACTCCTCATCCTTCACCCATCCAGCCTCAAATTTAAAACAACGTTTGAACGGCCTTCGGTCTGGAGGATGCACAGAAAAAGACACCACCAAAGGATGGTGATCCGAGGCACATGCAGGTAAGACATGAACAGCAGTCGACTGGAAAAGAGAATTCCAACCTCGATCAGCTACTGCCCTATCCAAACGTTCTTTAGTAAACGTACCGTCGGAGTGATGGTTACACCACGTAAAACGTGGACCCGAAAACCCCAGATCACATAAACCACAAGCCTCCAAAGCATCACGAAAACCCACCATTTGTGATTCGCGCCGAAAAGCCCCCCCTTCCTTCTCCGATTGTTCCACGATTTCATTGAAATCTCCCGCACAACACCACGGTAGTGGAAGTAGCGTCTTCAAATGTCGTAATAAGGCCCAAGATTCCCCCCTTCGAGCTGAATCAGGGTTACCATAAAAACCCGTAAATTGCCAAAAAGGCAGTCCTTCAGCATCTTTAACCACAGCATGAATGTGAGATTTTGAATAATTAAAAATCTCGAGATCCCGGTTATGTCTCCAAAATAAAGCAAGACCACCACTTCTGCCAATAGGATCCACAACAAATAAACCTTCGTACCCAAGACGACACCGAACAGATTCCATCTTCTTTTGAGAGCAAAGAGTCTCCATAAGAAACACTAAACTTGGTTTTCTTTCCTTCACCAATTGATGAAGGACACGAACTGTCTGAGGGTTACCAAGCCCTCGACAGTTCCAGCTGAGGCAACTCATTGTGGCAGGCGGGGCTGAAAATCAGCCACCGCCATTGCCAACATATCAGATGGGATGTCTTCAAGCTTGAACTTCTTAAAACCCGACCCTTGAATAGCCGGGAGTGATAGGTGCAAGTCCTCATAGTGTCGTTTGCGCACAACCGCCGAAAAAGAAACCCCTTCTACCCCTTTTGACTTCCTCTTCCAAACAGCACAGTAACCCAATCCACATTTCAATGGGATCGAAGGATGAGAGGCATCTGGCGAATTGATGGACGGTACAGGAGGAGAGCTCGGGTTGGAATTTCTGGTATAGTAGGGGTGGAAACGTGTAGTCAAGGGTGAACGTGGTGACTTTCTACTAATTCGGGAATAAGGATTTATGGACAACATTGCTGGAGTGGAGCTGAGCTGAAATGGTTGGGTGAGAGGATTAGGTTGAAGCTGGATGGGCCGTGTATGATGAAGACTTGATGTGGATAGCAAGTGGTATGTAATGGCAGGCGTGCTACAAAAAGATGGGTTAAAATGATAGTTGGGTTTGTCAGGATTTAAGTAAATGGCCTCAGTAGGTGGTTTAAATTGAAACGGCCTGGAAGGATGAACCATTGGAGATGGGCTTTCGGCCTCGGCCACAGGGATAGGAAGTGGGTCGGGTGGGAAAATGGTTGGGTACTGGACAGCGCATATCTAATTATAAGAACTGAATTCAAAAGGGAAGAGATAGGATTGTAATTACCATAGGAGATAATATCTGGTGCAATGATCAATGGCCGATATTTTGGAGAACCGTCTGCATACGAGAAAGTCTGAAATTGCTGGCCCTTATCTTGAGCCTTTGGAGAGTGGACAAAACTGCCAGCTGGTAGAGTGATAACACCCGATTCATGCATCTCAGAAGATATGAGCGCCTGATAAGGTAAAAACTGAGGATTCACTTGAGTACGTGGCAGTGAAGGGGGCGACGACACGTGGCTAACAAAATCTGCTTGGCTAATTGGAGGGACGATTAGCAGGGGAGTCGACTCATCACCATGGCTGAAGCTGGATCTTTCCTCAGAACGAAAGTGATCGGGTCCCTCCGACAACAAACCTGAATGCAAATCAACCCGAGGTCCAAGAGAAAGCAAACGTGGATCTAAAAATGGAATGGATTGGAGTGGGATACTATACTGATTCTGCGTGAACACCTGTGGAGGAGCTGGACAGTTGAGATTTTTATGGCCTAAAAGACCACAAGTCTTACAGTAGACTCCAAGCCTTTCGTAACGAAAACTTATCCAAAGGGGCGCTTTGCCTTGACGAGGAAAAGTGAAACCCGGGGGTAATGGCTTAGCCGTGTTGAGTTCAACTTTAACATGTAAAAATTGACGACAAATAAGGCCAGATGTTTCTGAATTTTCTACCTCCAAAAGAGACCCGATAGCTTTACCTATCATAATCGCATTCCTCACGGTCATATTTTGGCGAGGAAGACCATGCACCTGAATCCAAAAGGCACAGTGCGATAACTCCACCTCGGCTAGAGCAAGCTCGGGAGACCATTGTTGAAGAAGAAGGAGAGAACCTCGTATATTCCATGGACCACGATGGAGTATACGGTCAACATGGTCCGGATTAGAGACTCCTAGAAGAAACTTATTCGGAGCTAGAAATTCTACTGTCAAAGGTGCTGCAAAACTCCAAGCCACAGCCAGTGTTGCTCTAACGGTCTGGGTGTTTAGGGGCTTCAGAGAGAGGAGTTTTCCAATAAGCGCAACCGGTTTTTGATTGGAAGGAAACTCGGCTATTGAATCAAGAACAGGAAAATCAAAATCAAGAGCTTCGGTTTCATCTAATAAAGCATGGAAATTTCCCTGGGAAGTCATGGCTAAATGATAACAGGAAAGAAGAGCTGGAGAGGGAAGGAAGTGTAGTCGAGGGAGACAAACAGTGAAGAACAAATAAATCCTAGGTTTTCTTTCCAGGAGGAAAGAGGGGAGAGCTCAAACAAGAGAGCGGATAAAACCCTGGTGGTAGCAGGATAAATCCATGTACTTAATAATTCATATTGTTGAACATGCAGGCCCCTGTGATGACAGATGTCACTCAATCCCATGAACCAGCCTACATCTATGGCTGAGAGTTTCCTATCTCTCCTTTACTATCTGTCTATATAGACTAACAATGGTATACAGCCCAAAACATGAAGGCTAAACAGAGTTTTAAAGGAGGCTTGAAGGCTTAGGACCCATATATAAAGCCAAACACCATAAATAGAAACAGAAAACATGTCAATGGAAAAGAAAACAATAATACAACCTTAGAGTCCTTAGTACTTCATTCGTAAATCCTGATAGTATTAATGGCCAAATAACTTTGACCTTTGAAAGGATAAGATTCATTGCCTCCATTACTTCATGATGAGCCTCCAGCTGGTATCCTACAAGCGGAGCTGCTACTTCCATTGTCTCCATCATTGTCCAAGACTGAAGTTTGGAGGTCCCATGCTCTTCTTCTTGCTGCAATGGTGTCCCAACAGTATCATTGCTCTCATTGCTAGTGCTATTTGGAATATCAATTACACGCAAGCCTGGGTCCGCCTCTCTGAAATTAAACTCCGTTGCAGAGAATCTTGTCGATCTACTGCATCGAGTCAAGTACGTCAAAAGAGCATCTTGACTCATAACATCAGTCAAAGCAGCAGAGATCCTTCCCAACAATGTAACTGCATAAGAAAATATTCTAGGTGGAATACTGCAAGCAAGCTGCTTATGTGAGAGAGGAGCTGAAATGGCCAAAACTAGCAATGCAGCCACTCTTGCACTATCAAAGCCCAGCTTGCCTTCAGAAGCCGGCTCTACCTGAAGTAAATGAAAAGGCAGAGAAAAGGATCAATAGTTGAATTAGATCTCATAGATACTAAAGTTCATAGTTGAGATAAAAAGGGGTTGCCAAAAAAAATTTCTTGAGAAATTCAATCCAATGATGAATACAGACAAATTTGAGAGACTGATATATATATTTTTTTAAAAATAATTGAAAGACTGAAATAATCATAAACAAAAAAAGAGATCAAACTAGAGAGATTTGAACTGTGATTCAAGGTTTGCTCTCATTGCTATTTAATGCCATCTTTATCTAACTTCTTTTTCAAATGTAACTAAAACAAACAATGGAATATGATGTATTCAGCATGTCGGACCCAACTCGACAGGACAACAGCTCAGCTAAGTTGACTTTTCAGTAGTAATCAGCATGGAAAAGTTTTTATTTACATGATAAATTCTGTTTTGTATTTTTTAATTTACTTTGCCAGATATCCAAGTTTTTAATTTCATGTCCTTTCAAAATTAATAACTGAACTATAGAGATGATTGATTCAAATGTTATAGTTGAAAGCTAGTCCTGATAACGCTTAAGTTCTTTACTTAAACCGGATTAACACATTAACTAAAATAGCAAACTCTTGTGAAATTTTGGTTTGGCTACATTGGAAGGAATGCATCTGGCTGGCTGGGTATGATCTTGGGGTTGGATGCTAATATTAACCTCACCAACTCAAAGTAATATAGTGAGTTTGGTAAAGAATTCTGTTGTGGATTTTTTGTTTGAATAGTAATAAGAAGTGATTGATAGGATATAAAGATGAAATTTGAATTTTTTTAGTGAGAGAAAATTGAAGAAAGTTGTTTGGTAATAGTTTTGAAAAGAGGTTGACAATTTTTTGGGAGAAGTGAAAACAAAGGCAAAGTTGGTTGTCAAGCGTAGCCAAAGCCCTAGAAGAACAGGAAAGGATTACATGCTTTTATCATGAAAGTCTTGCATTATGCATCATGACAGAATTTGTACAAGGACAAGTGAAATACAATTTTCTTAAAGGATGAGCACACACACAAGTTGTCCACTCCCCCCCCCCCCCAAAAAAAAAAAAAAAAAAACCCAACTTGGGGCATGGGTGATCCATGATTATCTAAGTAATGGATTCAGTAATAGCATACGAACCTCCTCAGACACCTTGTTGATGATGGACACCACAAATTTCCCATGATTACGGCCAATGTGAAACAAAGCAGAGAATATGCCAGCTTCATCCTGGAAAGAAGTAACATGAATCAGCCAAAGAAGTAACAGAATAAAGAAGAAATTTACATACATACATATATATACACGCTGGTCCAACAAAGCAAACCTGTGGATGTTTTTCCAAACTTTCAATGAGGCCATCAACAAATAATCTAAATAACTCTATATTTGGCAGCTTCACTAATTTAAGTATTTTCCGCGTAGAAGATCTGATGATCATATTACTGTCCGTTAGAGTGCCAAGAAACTGCAAGATCAAATTGTGTAGATAATCAGACCAGTATGCTACTCATATTTTCAACAGGTTACATGGTGCACAAAACAAAGTATAAATGGATATGTCACAACTTACAATGAACAAGTTGAAATTGTTAAGAATGCAACCAAACAAATGTTAAACAGAATATACCAAAAGAGGGAATATAATCACGATTTATTTGGACAAAAAAAAATTGGAAGAACAACCTTAGGAATATCCAAAGGAGAAAAAAAAAATCCTTATTGGTTAGGAGTTCAGAAAACTTAAGTACTTTATCCGAAGCAACTCCATCGGTATTCCACACTCAAAATTTCAGTCACACAGTCACTCCATGGAATCCAATCCTGTGAGATAACCTAGCCCTTTGCTAGGTTATCTCACAGAACCATCTAAATGGCTAGTTTCACCTCATTATAGAAGGTGCATCTTGCGTTCATAGACAGTATGCAAAGCGAATTCATCAAACATTTAATATATGGTATAATTGGAAATCTAGTCAGGGTCATCCTGAAGGATCAGAAATTTACCATATGCATGTGTGTTCCTTGCACCTTTAGATGGCCAAAGGTTGCCATATGCAGCATAGTCTCCAAAGCTTGTAATCGGACAAAAATTGAATCGTCATTTAGTACATCCATCAACAAATCTAATGCTTTCCCAGCGAACTCTGCAGAGATGATGGTGAGTGTCCGGAAGGAATGACAGGCAGACTTTCTAACCTTCAGATTTAGCACAAACACCAGCAAATAATCAAAGAACAATGTGTATAAGAAAGTGGATCTAATCCATATAGAACAAACACAGTCAAATTCAAACAAGATCTCTATACGTGGGACACAAAACTATTGACGAATATCACAAGTTTCCCAAAAGTGACATCTAAAATCACCAAATGGTTCCTAAACTAATAGGGAAAACTTCACTTAATCCCCCTGAATTATAGCCGCTTTTACAATTACCCCATAAACTTAAAAAACTCTCAATTTAGTGTATCCATCTTTCAAATTTTTTCAATTTCACCCATTCGTTAGGATTTTCTGTTACGTCCTTTCAAAATTTTCAAAATATATATATATATATATATTTCAAAGATTCAAGCGTGTGTATTTTTGCGAATTCCGTTAAATCATGACCTAACGCTTAAATCCTTGCAATTTTTTTTCTTTCCTAAAAAATTAGGGTTATTTTGGAAATTTTGACACCCATCCGTTAGGAATCCTAACGAAGTAGTGAAATTGAAAACAAATTTAAATATGAATATATTAAATTGAGAGTTTTTTAAATTTAGGGAGGTAATTGCAAATGTGACGAAAGTTTAGGGGGGTTAAAGTGAAGTTTTCTCAAAGTAATATATCTAAAAAATAGATATATTTATGATAGTGAGCATAATTGGATGAAATGTAAAACCAAGAATTCAGTCCAATCACAGTGCAAATTGACAATAAAAGCAATTAAGGGGGAAAAAAATCTAGGGGACTGGACAGCAGTCTCACAAACCATCATAGCATAAGCATCTCTAGAAAAAGGCCGTGGTCTGAGGTTATGTTGATTAGAAAACAAAAAAGATATCAAAGCTACATCTATAGTTAAACGTAATAAAAAGAAAGTGCAACGACAGAGGCAACAAAAGTTACCTCATAGAATTCATCCTCAAGCCCATGCACTAAAACTCCAGCCATACTCGATGCCAATATTTCAAATTGTTCAGCAGGGCACTGACCAAGAGATCTCATCTCCTTTGTGATCCCTAGCACTCTCTTAGATAAGGTTTGTAAAAGAATATGCTCAGACACCATTTGTATCTTCCCAAGGGCATCAAAAGCTTCAACTCGGACCTCCATGCTCATATCTCTTCCCATAGAACAGAGCTGCAAGTGTACAAAATGCATGAGATATCATGGTAAGAACTCCACAAAATGCTTAAAATAATCATATGAAATAACATACATTGAGACAATATATGACAGGAAGGGAATGTCCTACCATACACCTGATGCAAGGTAAGGGTGATGATTTATTTCCATGAAGAGCTCCTAGACAATATTTGACTCAATCAGATTAGTGCGCCTATCCAAAATTGCAAGCATGAACATCGCAGGGGGGAAAGAGAGAGAATATTAATGCCAGATTACAATAACAGTTGAACTCATGAGATGCCTAACACAAAAATCACAGGCACCTATGCAATAAAATTGGGTCAAATTTATGACAGTTCCTTCCCGTCTACTGCCTGAACAAAAGTATTCTTTATTTATTCTAACTTTTATAAGGTTACTTGATGGAGACAAAATTCTCAAAGATGCACGATAAAACTACAACAGCATCATGAACAAGGACAGTCAAGCTAATTCCACAGAACATAATTACTGACAATAAAGTTACATGAGCATTCGTCTGTTGATGCGCCAGGAACAATAGCGTGATCAAATTTAATGCACACAGCAGAAACAAGAGAGGACAACAATGTCATATAAATGACAAAGTAAAGTCTTGAGCAATACCTTGACGAATAAGTCATCCGACCAATGCAGTTTTGCCTCTGGGTTGGATGCTACGAGGATCAGACCCCATGCACTCACCTAAATTACAGCATAGAGAAAGTCCATTAGCATTAATCCCTTCCACAGGGTTTACATACTAAAACGTGAAAACCCACCGTTTTGTTGATCCCATGCAACATATAACAAACACGAAACTATAATTAAAAGGGGAAGGAAAAGAAATTGTTATCGTCATCATAGCCTTTGCACTCTACTTCTCATTGGTAGAACTCAAGAAATAGTGCTTCAGTTTAAATGATATAGCAATAATACATAAACCATTAAATCTATAAAATCTAATCTGGACGATGAAATGTTTTCCATAAAATAGAGAGATCCTAAATTTTAGATACAATTTACAATGACAAAGAAAAGGAAAATAAATTTTAGAGACAAATATCTTACAGCGCGAACCGCAGCAGATCTTACGCAATCTTCCATGTCACGAAGAAGCTCAACGGCACGGCAATAACAGCCCTGAATCATACCAGGGTCCTCGATATCACCGGCCTTGCTCAATCCAACGAGTCCATCCAGAGCGATCTTCCTCACGTACGGGTATGGATCCTTGGTAAACCCTAGAAACAGAGTGAGCAACACGTACGGCCCAATGCTAAACCGCTCGGCGTTTCTGAGAAGCCATGACCGTACAGACACGGAGGGACCGAAGCACAAAGAGACGAATGACCGGTCGTCGAGCTCCACTAGGATTCCGTCGCGTTCCGCTATCGAGGCGAGCACGTCGAGCGACTCAGCGGCGAGGCGGGTCGACTCAGAAGAGAGGGGCGAGTGGGTGCGGACCGAGTCGGAGACGAGGCGAGAGAGGTTAGGGCGGTGGGATGCGATGTCGGAGAGGAGCTTTAGGGTTTGGTGAAGGACGACTGGGTCGCGACTGAGTTGGAGAGAACGAGTTAGGGTTTCGAAGATTGAGGAAATCGTGGCTTCGGGAGTGGAGGGTACGATGATGAGGGATATGAAGGAAGCTAGGGTTTTGGTAGAGAGAGGTTCCTCGGGGAGGTTTGCTGAGAGGCTGCTAAGAGGTTGTGAGCACGTGTTGAGCACGTGTTGCGCCATTGAAGCAGAGCGAAGCTTTGGTCTGAAAGTGGTTTTAGGGCTTTACAGGAAGGGTGTCTCACCAGAGAAACAGCGTCATACTCATGTCGTCTGGTGAAAAGAAAACACACGTGTACTACATGTCGTTTGATTAAATAGTAAATACCATGACCCTTTTGTGGAAACTGTTAAGAATAATATTAATATATCACATTTTTATTTTACAATTATCTTATAACGTTGACACGGTTGTTTTAACCATTTTTTTTTTTTTTGAAAAAAATTTCAACTAATTCTTAAAATCAAAGAATTAATTAAGACTATCATGTCAATATTGTAAAATAATTATAAAATAAAATTTTAATTTCTGACATTTCTTTGAAAGAGCATCATCTCTAATTTCAAGTGAGGTTAATATTTTGCTTTGTTAGTGTCACGTTATTTAAAATTAAAAGTCTTATCCTTATAGCCATTTTACCATTTTTTTTTTATAACATGGTGATACGTATAATTACATGATTAGTGGGTGTTAATTTTTTTTAGTGGCTACCATATTTTTAGTTGATAAATGTTATATACCACACTTTTATTTTATTGTACTGATATGACAATGTTAATCATCACTTATATTTTATTTATTTTTTAAATAAAGACTGATCCAAAATTAATTGCAGTACCACATTAGTATAATGAGATTAAAATGTGATGTATAACATTACTCTTTTCAATCACATGCTGACACAAGTCGTAACAAAGTTGTAGCTATAGTATTACTCTTTAAAGAATTTAAAGAATATAGGGCTTGTTTGACAAAGAACAGAACAAAACAGAGTAGTGCGTTGTTAGTTTTGGAATTAGTAAAAAATGATAATGTGATATAAAATAAAAAGAATTTATATAAAAAATTGAAAAAGTTTTGTATTGTATTTAATTTTTTTATTTGAATAGTAATAAAAAATTATTGATGTGATATAAAAAGTAAAAAAAAAAAAAATGTTTTGATGTTAATTGTTATTGAAAAATGAAAAAAAAAAAAAAAAAAAAAAAAAAAAGTGAATAGTGACCGGCACTATTCTGTATTGTATCTGAGCTTAACAAACAAACTCATAAGTTTCTTACAAATTAGGTTGTGGGAATTCCAAAATTTAGTCTTTAAAAATGTCATGTCCCTTTAGCACAAGAGAATCACTTTTATTTTAAAAAAATTTATTAATGCTATTAAAAAAACATTTGAGAAGCATTATAAACTGAGTAAGATAAATTTTTATGCAATAATATTTGTAAGAAATTTATATCCATTTTTAAGTGACATAAAAATATATTGGATATGTAACCATTAGATTTATATAATCTAAATCTATTCTAGAAATGAACCGTATCTATTTCACTTCCTCGTTGTTACTTCTTTTCTTGCTTTATTTGTTTATTTTTTTTCTTTTTTCTTTCAGAGAGAGTGATTCTCGTTCTAATGAGGGTTTATCCTTTTTCATAATGAGATTAACTTGATCTATTTCGGTAAAGCTAATGATTAAGATTTTAATTAGGAGAGAGGAAAAAAAAACAATGTATATATATATATATATTATGTGGCAGAAAGTACCTATCATAGAGTTGGTAGAACAGACAAGAGAAAATGGGGCAAGTGTTTGTGGTACCCAACATGAGAGGGGTGGGTTGGAAAGCATCCAACTCAGGCTGGGTTTGTAAAAGCAGAGAATATGGAACAATAGATTGATGGACCACTAATAAGACCCATTCAACTATCCACTTAAGCATTTGTATAACAACCATCCCCTTAAGCATTTGTATATTCAAAAATGACTTCATTTAGTGGAGCGGTGAAACGCGTAGGGATCGAAAATAACACCGACACCAACAGCACTTTGATAGGCCAACATGGATATTGAGAGACAAAAGCTAGAAGAACGAATGAGATTGATATCCCAATAAATCTAGCAGTAAATGGTGGATACCATGCATTGACATTGCACGTTGTGCATATTGACCCGTGCAGCGCTTGTAGCTTTTCACCATCATAGCGTAAAACTTTACTTTTTCCAAGTGAAAAAGGTAAGAGAAGTGATTAGAGATTCAAACTATCTACCTAGAAGCAACCATAGTGGCATTAGGATATTAATCAAGAGGGATCTAGAAAGGCCAGCAACGTATGGATTCTAATCTCATCAAGGATACAGTGAAAGAAAGCTAGTGGACATGGATTAATGGACATTAGTTTCATTGCTTTAATAATAGCCTAATTTTAATTTTTGATGTGGATAGAATTCAGACAAATCAAAGCCCCAAGGAAGCCTAAAATAATAATTAATTAATTAAAAAAAAAAAAAAAAACTCTTCTCATCAACTCAGGTATATCTTCTCTTTTAGAAAAATTATCTCCACCCTATTTTCTTTCCTCGAGTCAAAAATATTGACTTGACCGTCGAAGATTTCCCCGCTAGCTAAGAGCCAGCACTAATATTACTAAACCAACCACTCCAATAATATCATCACTGTATGATTAAGTCACTTCAAGTTGATAATTAAACTATCCAAATTCAATTTCAAACATCTAATTTGGAAACATTAATTAGGGTATTTGATCATATCTAGGGGATAATCATTTTGATAATTTCAAGTTGATCCTGAACGTGCTTATCTTTATATCCACGGCATCTCATGATGTCCCGTTGTTCACCTAATACTGGCATTTAGTTGCTAAAATATAGTGGTAAATGGTAATATATCATTTTTCTATTGAGTTCAATAACAAAAAATACATCACCAAGACAATGAAGTGAGTGACTTTTGACGTAGTCAGAAGACAAGGAGAACTCATCTTCAACTAAGAACAAATGCTCACTCACGCCTATGCGTTTGTTTTGCTTGTCTACCACGGCATCCCAATTAACTTTATAAACAGCCTCTAGAGGACTTTTTTCACAATGTAATTGGCTCGAGATTCTTCCGTCCTTCCTAGCAATTGGGTTCATACTCTTTCGCTTTACATCTGTCTATCGTCTCCTTCAATGCATGTAAGAGACGATAAAATGTGCTTCACATTCTCCACTTTTAGATTAGATTCTCCTTAATTTGTTGGTAGTAAATTATTGCAAGCTCTTCAAAGTAACATCTTAACCGCATTTGTCACATTCGAATTCCAAAGCACTTTCCATACTCTAAATATTATACCCCAGTTGTCTTGAGCCCTCCCCTTTATTCGCAACTTGTCTTTCTTTTTTAGATGTTAGGCACTTCTCACAGTAAACTGACCACTAAAAGTGCCCCTCCAAATCAATTGATCCTCTAGAAAATATAGACTTGGTGACAAGTGACATATAACGGAAGCTTAATTCTCGTGAAAAATCTCCTTTATCAATGATGTATGTATTCCACCATTTGGTATCTTTATCAATGAGATATATCCTTCACTCATACATCTTCCTCTAAAATCTTTCTGAGTGATTGTAATGCAAATATATATGGTGGGGGCATGTAACCACTAATCTTTAATTTCCATATTTGCACTAATATTACTCCATCACCTATCCTCCATATTAGCCCTTCTTTGAGCAGGTCACGCATTAACCAAATGCTTCTCCATTATTCATTCTAAATTAATTTTTTAAAAATAGCAATAATAAAGTAATGGGTTGATTGCTAGCCTGCTAGGAGCTCGTTATAAGATCACAATAATTGATTTGATATTTAAATGTTATAAATTGATATTTAAATATTTTTCTTTTCTTTTCTTTCTTCTGTACTATTTTTACAAATACTTATTTCTTTATTTTATTTGGTATTTTAAATTCTAGCTTGGTTTTTTTTTTTTTTTTTTTCCTATCTATAAATTGATAATACAAAAATAGTGTTGTGATATTGTGGAATGAATCTTTTACTCTTATTTCTTTTGGTCCACACTTTTAGTTTAAGGGAATGGGGGATTGTTGGAATGGATCTTTTACTCTCATTTTTGTTGGTCCACCCATGTGGTCCAAGGGAATAAGGGCTACTGAAATTGATATTTTACTCTTATTTTCGTTGGCTCACAACTATGACTCAAGGGAATGGAGGGTTGTTGGAATGAATCTACTAGAATGGAGGCCCAACTTAAAGCCCTGCTCAAGACCTAAAACACAGCTTACTTGGAACATACATTCAGAAGAATCATTTATAGAAAGCAACATATAGCGAAAATTATAGAGAAACAACCCATTAATGGGTGATAGAATTAATGACAAATTGCCTTATAAAAGCAACATAAATGATACTTACGAAAGGTCAGTAACAGACTAGACCAAGTATTCTCTGTTGCCTTAATCTCTATCATTTTCTCAATCTTACCTTCATAGTTTTACGAACTTTAGCATCAGAGTTGGTGCCGCCGCCCTCTCCTTGTTTGGCGGCAAATCACTGTGATATTTGATTATCTTACAGAAATCTCAAATCGAGAACTAAACAAGAGTAATCATGGTAAATTTTTCGGCATTATGGGGTGTTTGGCAAGCATCTCATCCCCTCTCTATTTTTTCTCACTTGTACTAAAAAAAGTCAAATCCGAAACATTCTAATTTTTATTTTTATTTTTCACTTTTTATATCACATCGATAATTTTTTATTATTATTCAAATAAAAAAAACTCACTACAAAATAATTTTTTTTTCACTTTTCTATTAAACTATTTCAAATTTATTTATATTTTATATCACATCAATCACTTCTTATTACTATTCTAACAAAAACTTTGCAATACAAATGCTTGTCAAACACCCTAGGACCATCTAGAAAAAAATGCTTACCAAACATCCTAGGACCATCTAGAAAAAATGCATTTAGTGTGCAAAGGTAAAAGGACCCACGACCATTTATAGTGGGCATTTCGTGTTAGGCTTGCTATAATCGTACATTTTTCATAATTTGGTCGGTGTCAATTCCAAATTGGTCCAGTCGAAATGAAATCTGTGACATGTCGAATTCATTGATTCAGAAATCTCTGTCTCTCACTCATCCACAAAATAATTGTCCTTTTGTTGTAATTCTTTGAATCTAACTCCTAGACTTCACATTACATTTTCACCTTTTCGTTGGCCCTCTTTTTGTCCCCCACACCCCCTTTTATCGGGCATGCGTCCCACTCATTGTTCCCATGCGCTCTTTACTCTGACCATCCCCTAGTTGGAGTTGTAAATCTATAGGTGTGTTAGTGGTTCTTTTTCTTCTTCTTTTTTTTTTTTTCATATAAATCAGTTGGTTAATGTGTTTTATATGAATTTTTATTTTTAATAATTTGAAAAGTATTGTGACGTGGTATAAAAGTGTTTTTGTGTTTGAATTATTTATTTATATTTTTGGTTTCGAAAAGAGAAAACAAAAGACAAAAATTTTCTCTCTCCCCCCTCTTTCATGCCTCCACGGAGATGGCTAGAACTAAGGGTGAGCAAAAACTTGCAAACTCGCCCCAACCCGCACCCCCCTGCCCCGCCCCTAAAGATGCGGTTTTTTGTTTTTTTTTTTTTTACGAGTATGGGTTGGATTTTAACCAACCCGTGCAGGGCGGGGCGCGGGTTTATCTTTTTTTTCCCTGGATCCCAGCCCCTCCCCGCGCCCCCCCCCTCCCCTCATATATTTTCCTTTTCTTCCAGGTTCTTCTTCTTCTCTTCCTTCCTTCTTTTTCTCTTCTTCTTCACAGATTCACAACCCTCCTCTCATATATTTTTTTTTTCTTCCAGATTTTTCTTCTTCTTCCTGCACCATTCTTCTTCACAGAATCACCCCCCTCTCATATATTTTCTTTTCTTTTTCTTCCTGCACCATCTTTTTTTTTTTTTTTTTTTTGTTTAGGTGTTCTACACCCGTGGGGATCCCCGCCCCATCCCTACCCGCCCTGTGCGGGTGCACGGGGATTTTTGCGGGATGCGGGTTCTCTTTGGGAAACCCGCACTCCTGCGGGGCGGGGCCAAAAAATGGGCATCCCCGCCCCTCGCCCCATGCTCGGCCCTAGCTAGAACAGATGTCTCCTGTTTATCAACCACCAGGCACTTCTCTCGATGGCTATTGAATTGGAATTCCTCTTTTTGTGGTTTCAATTAAGTTGATCTCAGTGCGATATTCTTTGATGTGGCATTTTAGGATCTCTTGCTAGTACTGCATGCGTTACACCAAATAGCTCAACTTGTAGATTGCTTTTAAAAACTGATGATTCAGCGCATGCCAACCAGTCTGAAGGAAACGTCTACAAAGAAAGATTATAGTCAGGCCACATGTACCCTAACGTCCCAATATTCTTAAGGAATAAGGGAGCAATTACTTAACGGAATAGGGTCCAATAAATCATATTTGATTATTTCTGGACCTGCCTCTCTTGAAACGACCATCATGTGGGAAAACTCCTAAAATGAAAGAGAATAGTGACAAACACCATTCTTTCCCCAAATAGCTTTGTTTCCTTCCTCGCTAAGCAAAAACCCTAACTAGGCATTGAAGTATTTCCCTTCCGACACATCCCCCGAATTCACCTGTGCTTTTCCTTTTCATTATGAGTCCTATCAACCTAAGAGTATCTCCAGTAATAATAGTTAGAGTAGATATTGAAAAAGTACAATTCTCTATTTTAGCTACTTTTTTTTTGTTTTTTTTATACTTTCTTCTATGGCTGTCAAAACGGGTTGACCCGACCAGTTTGACCCGCGAACACGTTAAGGGTCAACCCTAACACGACCTGTTTAGATAAAAGGGTCAAATTCTTAAACCTTGACACGACCCTGCTAAATAACGAGTTGAGCCGACCCGACCCGTTTGACACGTTTATTAATAAAATCTATAAAAATAAAAATAATTTTTTTAAAAAAAAAAATCATATTGTTTAAATAATCATATTATTTCACAGTTGAAATATAAAATATTGAGTTGTTTTATTATTTACTTGTTTTGGTTCAACTTCTAAGTTCGAAAACTTGAAAGAAAAAAAAAAAACTCTGATAATTTTTTTAGTTTTTGCCTTTTTTGTTCAAGTTCTAACTCAATAAAAGAAAAAGACTAGTTTTTTTTTTTTTGGTGAGATTTTTTTTTAGTTTAGTATTTACTCTTTAGAGTGAGAGAAAGAGAGGGGTAATATGATTGTTTAAATTAAATTTTTAATATTAAAAAAAATGTTTAGGTATACGGGTCAAACAGGTCGACCCACGGGTCAAGCAGGTTGACCCTGTAACGACCCTTTTATTAAACGGGTCTAACGGGTCAACCCTTTTATGACCCAAACCCTTTTAAGCTTAACCCTAACCTTTTAACTTCGTGTCGGGTTCGCGGGTCGTGTCAAAAATTGACAGCCTTACTTTCTTCAACCGATTCTATATTCTACTATTTATTTTCTTTAAATATTATTTTGTGTGGAAAAGAGTGTGAAAGAAAGAGGGAGAGAGAGTGTGTGAAAGAAGGAAAGGAAGAGAGAGAAAACAATAAAAAATTATTTGTAGAGTAAATAGTGAATAAGCTCTTTTTCTATTTACTATTCGCACTAGAAATAAAAATTATATTCTGCCTATTCTGCTGTAAATGAAAATGACTCATAATAGTCAAATGTAACTATTATGAACCATTTGCTTATTTTGTTCGAGATGCTCTAAGAGAACTATTGACAATCTCTTACTCGTTTCACATGAGAGAACCGTCCTAATTTGTACGTAACGATTTTTGGATCTAACACGTAACAACAATGAAAAAAAAAAGAAAAAGAAAAAAGGTAGCTTGTAAGTAATTGTTGAGATGGCCGAATCACTTTTTTTTTATTATTATTATTATTTTTTTTTTTGTCTAAATCAATCATAAGGGGTGTGGCCAAACTACCCTAAAAAATCAATCATAATCTTACTGTATGATTAAGTCACTTCAAGTTGATAATTAAACTATCCAAATTCAATTTCAAACATCTAATTTGGAAACATTAATTAGGGTATTTGATCATATCTAGGGGATAATCATTTTGATAATTTCAAGTTGATCCTGAACGTGCTTATCTTTATATCCACGGCATCTCATGATGTCCCGTTGTTCACCTAATACTGGCATTTAGTTGCTAAAATATAGTGGTAAATGGTAATATATCATTTTTCTATTGAGTTCAATAACAAAAAATAGATCACCAAGACAATGAAGTGAGTGACTTTTGACGTAGTCAGAAACCAAGGAGATCGAACTCATCTTCAACTAAGAACAAAAGCTTGGAGTACTCTCTGTTTGTACATGTAGGATTGAACTCAAACAAACAGATTTGGTCGAAATCCTATCTGCAATCACACTCCTTTTGCGATCTCTCACAATAATGCTCACTCACGCCTATGCGTTTGTTTTGCTTGTCTACCACGGCATCCCAATTAACTTTATAAACAGCCTCTAGAGGGCTTTTTTCACAATGTAATTGGCTCGAGATTCTTCCGTCCTTCCTAGCAATTGGGTTCATACTTCTTCGCTTTACATCTATCTATCGTCTCCTTCAATGCATGTAAGAGGTATGATGGGAAACTCTATAAAATGTGCTTCACATTCTCCGCTTTTAGATTAGATTCTCCTTAATTTGTTGGTAGTAAATTATTGCAAGCTCTTCAAAGGAACATCTTAACCGCATTCGTCACATTCGAATTCCAAAGCATGCACTTTCCATACTCTAAATATTATACCCCAGTTGTCTTGAGCCCTCCCCTTTATTCGCAACTTGTCTTTCTTTTTTAGATGTTAGGCACTTCTCACAGTAAACTGACCTCTAAGAGTGTCCCTCCAAATCAATTGATCCTCTAGAAAATATAGACTTGGTGACAAGTGACATATAACGGAAGCTTAATTCTCGTGAAAAATCTCCTTTGTCAATGATGTAATATTCCACCATTTGGTATCTTTATCAATGAGATATATCCTTCACTCAAGCATAAGCCATATCCCTTCCTCTAAAATCTTTCTGAGTGATTGTAGTGCAAATATTACTCCATCACCTATCCTCCATATTAGCCCTTCTTTGAGCAGGTCACGCATTAACCAAATGCTTCTCCATTATTCATTCTAAATTAATTTTTAAAAAATAACAATAATAAAGTAATGGGTTGATTGCTAGCCTGCTAGGAGTTCGTTATAAGATCACAATAATTGATTTGATATTTAAATGTTATAAATTGATATTTAAATATTTTTCTTTCTTCTGTAATATTTTTACAAATACTTATCTCTTTATTTTATTTTGTATTTTAAATTCTAGCTTGGTCTTTTTTTTTTTTTTTTCCTATCTATAAATTGATAATACAAAAATAGTGTTGTAATATTGTGGAATGAATCTTTTACTCTTATTTCCTTTGGTCCACATCTTTGGTTCAAAGGAACGAGGGATTGCTGGAATGGATCTTTTACTCTCATTTTCGTTGGTCCACACATGTGGCCCAAGGGAATAAGGACGGCTGAAATGGATATTTTACTCTCATTCTCGTTGGCTCACAACTATGGCTCAAGGGAATGGAGGGCTGTTGCCTGTTGGAATGAATCAACTTAAAGCCCTGCTCAAGACCTAAAACACAGCTTACTTGGAGCACACATTCAGAAGAATCATTTATAGAAAGCAACGTATAATGAAAATTATAGAGAAACAACCCATTAATGGGTGACAAAATTAATGACAAATATAATTGCCTTATAAAAGCAAACAACATAAATGGTACTTACAAAAGGTCACTAAGAGACTAGACCAAGTATGCTCTGTTGGCCTAATCTCTATCATTTTCTCAATCTTACCTTTATAGTTTTACGAACTTTAGCATCAGAGGTGGTGCCGCCGCCCTCTCCTTCTTTGGCGGCACATTACTCTGATCTTTGATTGTCTTACAAAAATCTCGAATCGAGAACTACACAAGAGTAATCATGGTAAATTTTTCGGCATTATGGGGTGTTTGGCAAGCATCTCATCCCCTCTTTTTTTTTTTTTTTTTTTTCTCACTTTTCTCAAAAAAGTTAAATCCAAAACATTCTAATTTTTTTTTTTCACTTTTTATATCACATTAATAATTTTTTATTATTATTCAAATAAAAAAACTCACTACAAAATAAAACTTTTTCACTTTTCTATAAAATTATTTCAAATTTATTTATACTTTATATCATATCAATCACTTCTTATTACTACTCTAACAAAAACTCCGCAACACAAATACTTGCCAAACAACCTAGGACCATCTAGAAAAAATTTATTTAGTGTGCTAAGGTCAAAGGACCCACGACCATTTACAGTGGGCATTTCGTGTTAGGCTTCCTATAATCGTACATTTTTCGAAATCTGTGACATGTCGAATTCATTGATTCGGAAATCTTTGTCTCTCACTCGTTGGCCTTTTGTTGTAATTCTTTGAATCTAACTCCTAGAGTTCACATTACATTTCCACCTTTTCGTTGGCCCTCTTTTTGTCCCCCACACTCCTCTTTTATTGGGCATGCGTCCCACTCATTGTTCCCATGCGCCCTTTACTCTGACCATCCCCTAGTTGGAGTTGTAAATCTATAGGTGTGTTAGTGGTCCTTTTCTTTTCTTTTCTTTTTCACATAAATCAGTTGGTTAATGTGTTTTATATGATTTATTTTTTTTAATAATTTGAAAAGTATTATGACGTGATATAAGAGTGTTTTTGTGTTTGAATTATTTATTAATATTTTTTGTTTTGAAAAGAGAAACAAAAGACAGAAATTTTCTCAAATAGTGAATAAAAGCAATTTAAGATCTCTTGCTAGTACTGCATGCGTAACTCCAAGTAGCTCAACTTGTAGATTGCTTTTAAAAACTGATCATTCAGCACATGCCAACCAGTCAGAAGAAAACGTCTACAAAAGATTATAGTCTGGCCACGCGTACCCTAATGTCCAGATATTCTTAAGGAATAAAGGAGCAATTACTTTTCAGAGTGAGGTCCAAAAAATCAAATTGGTTATTTCTGGACCTGCCTCTCTTGAAACGACCATCATGTGGGAAAACTCCTTAAATGAAAGATAATAATTCATTCATAAGATATGCACCATTCTTTCCCCAAATAGCTTTCTTTCCTTCCTTGCTAAGCAAAAACCCTAACTAGGCATTGGAGTATTTCCCTTCCGACACATCCGCCGAATTCACCTGTGCTTTTCCTTTTCATTACGAGTCTTATCAACTTAAAAGCATCTCCAGCAATAATAACCAGAGTAGATATTGAAAAAGTACAACTCTCTACTTTAGCAACTTTTTTTTCATACTCTCTCCAACAGATTCTATATTCTACTATTTATTTTCTTTAAATATTATTTTATGTGAAAAAGAGTGTGAAAGAAAGAGGGAGAGAGAGTGTGTGAAAGAAGAAAAGGAAGAGAGAGAAAACAATAAAAAATTGTTTGTAGAGTAAATAGTGAATAAGTTCTTAAACTATTTACTATTTACGCTAGAAATAAAAATTATATTTTGCTGTAGATGAAAAATGACTCATAATAGTCAAATGTAACTATTATGAGCCATTTGCTTTTTTTTGTTGGAGATGCTTTAAGAGAACCGTTAACAACCTTTTATTCGTTTCGCATGAGAGAACCGTCCTAGTTTGTACGTGATGATTTTTGGATCTAACACGTAACAACAATGAAAAAAAAAAGAAAAAAAAAGAAGGTAGCTTGTGAGAAATTGTTGAGGCGGCCGAATCACCTTTCTTTCCATTCTTCTTTTTCATTTTCTTTTTTCTTCTTCTTTTTTTTTTTTTTTTTTTTTTTTTTTTTTTTTTTTTTTTTTTTGTCTAAATCGATCATAAGGGGTGTGACGGAACTATCCTAAAAAATTATCTTTTTTTTTTTCACATTACTATCACAATTTAGATCCTATCATATCTTTTTTCTTTTTCTGTTTTGTAAGGATCATCATCTCCTTTCAATCTTTACAATCTTCACACCTACCCCCCCCCCCCCCCCCCCCCCCCCGGCGCCTCCTCTCTATGAGAAGTTAATTTCTCATTTATATTTTTGTATGAGAAATTAAAGACAAATGATGGCGACATAAAAAAACGTGTATTTATATTGATCGAGGATAATTAACTGAGGCCTTCTTTTTATAAAAGCATATGACTTTCGTGAGAAGAAGATTAAGCCAGAATCGGAGCTCCTGTGGCCACCGAACATTTAACACGTACTCGACACAAACCAGTAGACGAAGATGCCTTGTCTTTACATCTCCACCAACGTCAGCCTGGATGGAGTTGACACCGATCCTATCTTTTCTGAAGCAACCAAAGCCGTCTCTACCATCATCGGAAGACCTGAAAATGTACAGTCTCTGTCTCTCTTTACTTTCTGCGATTTAAGTTTATTAATTATTAGCTTTTTATGCGTATCAAACCCCCACTTTAATAGAATCCTCCATTGATGCATATATTTCACGGAAACGGAAAAAGCTTCTTATAGCAGAATCTCTTGCCTTTCCCCCTCCTCCTCCTCCTTTTTTCTGGGTATATATATAACAACTTCTCGCACTTGTTTTAGCTGCATAAAATCTTCTTATTGTAAGTTGTCATCATTAATTGTTATTTTATCAGAATGTTTCTAAACTAAATCTCTCTATTTCAATTGGATGGATTATCATTTCATTCAAACAAACAGTAAATCTGCACAATACAGTAAAGAGAAATCAGAAATGCCTCTTTGTCATGCATTGAACGTTTGTTTAACTTAACCAAAAACAGAGTAGTTGTTCAGAAACTAAAGAACACAAAAGGAAAGCTTTTACATGATACAAGTAAACACAAGAAGGAATTGAGAGGAAATATATCTTTGGTTGCCGCGGTTGTGAGTTAGATTATGCTGGAAGAGAAGTAAAATACGGCTAAGGATCGAGGGCCTGCTGTTACAGGAAGCATGGAGACCTGTTTGAGGGCAAATCATGGCTGTGAGTTGGCTGTCAGTCTCTTGAATCATGGGCTGTCAATCAGCTTGAATCATTTGACTTTTTTTATCCTCAATTATTTATATGCCATTAACAGTAGATGTCTAAATTTTTTATTATTTTGCAATAGATTTGTCCGTGAGTCTGTCATCCAAGTTTACTTTAGATTCTTAGTGCCACGTTAGTATTTTTGCTTAAAATAAATTTTTTTGTTATTTTATTAAAATTTAAAATTTAAAAAATAAAACCTCAAAAAGGAAAAATGTTAAAAAAGAAAACAAAGAAAAAAAAAGTATTCCCCAACCTCTTCATCTTCTTCTTCAACGGTTAAATTTTTTCCTTTTTAGGAATTAACTATTATTTTAAGTAAAGAGGGGCTCTAATGGGTGTTCTTGTAATTTTTTTTGTGTATTGTTTAGACAACTGCTTTGTCAGACCGAGTCTGATTATGAATGAAGGGGTGTCTTGTACCCCTTATCTGTCTTTGTAATACCTTTTGGCTTGTTTAGTAATGAAAGGAGCACTAGCTTCTTGTTCAAAAAAAAAAAAAAACTATTATTTTAAGTAAAAATGCTAACGTGGCACTAATGGTCTACAGTAAACTTGGATAACAAACTTGTGAAAGAATCTATTCTCGAATAACTGAAAACTCGGGCATTTAGTTTTCAAAATTAAAAAATAATTAAATTCAAATCTCACGTTTACTCAAGAATTTATCATACATTTACACTTTTTTTTTTTTAAAAAAAAGTAATTAATATAAGAAAATACTTAAAATACGTTACATCATCGATCGATGTAAGATGGCTATGAAGAGTAAACATTATTTTTAGGACAGAAATTTCCTACAATCCACGTATAAGAGTGACATGTGTCCTTTAAGCATGTGAGAATTACATATTTTTTAATTAATGCTATTAAAAAAGATGTGAGAAACATGTCAATGGACACATGTCACTCTTATAAGTGGGTTGTAGAAAATTTCCTACAAACTGGTTTGTAGGAAATTTTTGTCCTTATTTTTATTAATTGTTTTAATTATCTCCAATAAATAAGCTACATATCAGTTAGTAAGGCTTCCTCTGTAAAAGTTTAAGTACGTATAGCATTTCTCTTAATATTTACCTAATTAACTCTATTTGTTGACAAGTTTTGAAGTAAATTTTTTTAAAGGAATTATTATTATTATTTTATTATTAGGGATAATTACACTTAACCCCCTGATTTATCCACGGTGTGGCGATTTACCCCCCAATGTACCAAAATTGGTACATGACCCCCCCGAACTTGCCAACGTGTGGCAAAATCAACCTTCCGTCCAATCGATCGTTCGTTTGGACGGAAAATCGGTTACGTGCAAGTCATGTGACCGTTTAAGACAGAGACCCTCCCCAAGTCACGTGACTTGCACGTGACCGACTTTCCGTCCAAACGAATGGTCGATTGAACGGAATGTTGATTTTGTCACATGTTGGCAAGTTCGGGGGGTCATGTACTAATTTTGGTACATTGGAGGGTAAATCGCCACATCGTGGATAAATCAGGGGGGTTAAGTGTAATTATCCCTTATTATTATTATTTTTAGTTTGAAAAAGTGTTTTGACTTGACATTAAAGTAAAAATAATTTTAAATATTTTATGAGTGTTTTGTATTCTAATTTATAGGTTGAATGTTAATATTTTTATTTTGAAAACAAAATAAAGAAAAACAAATAACAAACAAATTAAAGCAATTCATTCTCCTTAGTGATATTTAAGAGTAGATAAACAGAGATAAGATTAGGTGGCTACAAGCACCACAAGAAAAAAATTAGGAGGGGACTCACATACGGTCTCCACTCCTACCATACCATCCTTTCTTGGAGTGCAAGACAATTATAATTGATAGGGCTGTGATACATGCACTACAAGTGTACAATCCCAAGACACATTGTCCCCCACATTGTGTCTTGGAGTAATGCACTTATTGTTATTTTAGCATTTTCTTAATTAATAATTTATCACCATCAACCGAAAAGAACTTTTGAATAGGAAAAAAAAAATTAGAGAAAAAAAAAAAAAACCTGAAAAGAACGCTACCTTTACTGTTTTGCAAGAAAAAGAAAATCTCCATTTTGTTTTTTGATGCCAAATAACATAACTATAACCCATGATTTTTACTCTATAATGGTTGCAAAAAATCTATATATAACTGCCCCATTTTGTTTTTGTTTTGATTTTTTGTTTTTTTTTTTTGTTTTTATATGTCAACACTCAACACAATTACTTTATGAAAGTTTTTGGAGTAATATAAATTTTATTACAATTTTTTACAAACTTATGCTACAGTATATATTTTTGTAACTGCCGTGATAAATGATGCGTGAGCTCCCATGTCTATATGTAAATTTTGTAAGTGTTATGTAGACTACCATATGATCGTCTATATTTTACTAATTAGACTTAATAAGTGTCACGTAAATTGCGACATAGTCCTAATAGTACTTATCACTTTATCAGATGATTGTCACTTCATAATTGTTGCAAATTGTGATCTCTCATATTTTATTTAGGGCTGTCAATTTTTTACACGACCCGCGAATCCGACACAAACTCAACACAAAAATAAAGAGTTAGAATTGAGGAGTTTGACCCATTTAATTTAATATGTCGAATTATGATTGACCTATATATTCTTATACTTATATTTCAACACGACTTGAACCCGACACGCGAACACAAATTACAAATTCTATCTCTCTCCCAGTTATATACAGCACAATCGGCTCCTTTATACCTTCCCCTTTTTATTGTTCACACTTGATCTAACGGCCCATGTTTTTGGCAGAAGACAATATTTAAACCCTCTTTTTTTTTTTAATAACTTTTTGCAGTTTGTGATGGTCATACTAAAAGGATCGGTGGAAATATCGTTCGCCGGGAGCAAAGAACCGGCTTCATATGCTGAGATAGTATCAATGGGAGGCATTAATTCAGAAGTGAAGAAGAAGCTGATTGCCACCATCGGCACAATTCTGCAGAGCAAGCTGTCCATCCCCAGAACCCGATTTTTCCTCAAAGTCTATGATACGACTGTTGGGCGTAATTATTCCAAAATATGACAACCTAGTACAACCATTTACGCTAGGAACTAAATTTTTATTTCCCTATGTTATTGTGGTAATTGGAACAGTTTTTGTTGGAAGAAAAAAAATAAAAATTTAAATTCTGATTGACATTGCTACATCAGCAAGATGAAAAAAAATAATAAAATAAAATATGATTTCTATCATTACCTTTGGGTCTAAAGCCTTGCACTTAAAACACTTTCCCCTATTAACCCATACTTGCTTGTATGATGCTTAGGCTTTGGGGTGCCTAGTGCAATTGTTTTACAATGATATCAATAAGATATTCCATAAGCCAAGGTGATGAGAATATGCTTTGTTAGAGAGGGGGATTGATGAGGAGAAGGAAGGAAGCAAACACACTTAAATTATAGTGGCCCTATTTGATAAACCCCTTCAATTTTTTTTTTATTATTTTTTTATTATTTTCCTAAAATTAAGTCAATTTCAAAGCATTCTGACTTTTTTTAATTTTTATATCATGTCAATCATTATTTATTATTATCCGAATAAATAAATAAACCCATTACAAAATAAAACTTTTTTACTATTCCATAAAAAAAATTCCAAATCTTTTTCTATTTTTTTAGCATTGAAATGTTTTGAAGTTAATTTTTTTTTTTTTTTTTTTTTTTTTGGAGAAGTGAAAAAAAAGGAAGAGGGGGAGTGGAATTGTTTATCAAATAGTGCCCTTATATTCTACGGTGTAGTATATGGATAAAAATTTCCTACAAATCAGTTTATAGAAAATTTTATACAAATCAGATCTAAGATTGGCATTTGAGAAGTATATGTTGTTTTAATAGCATGTGCTTCTCACATGTTTTTTTAATGACATTAATAAAAAAAAACATGTTTCACAAGTTTAAAAGACACGTCACTCTTATATGTGGTTTGTACGAAATTTCCTATAAACCAGTTTGTAAAAAATTTCTGTCGGTAGTATATTTCTAACACAATCACATACATTTTTATACTTAAAAAAAAAAAAAAGAAAAAAGGCTCCAACCCACAATATTGAAGCCAACTCCAAAAATTTGGCCACAATAGCTAAATAAACCCAAGAAACACAACCAGGCATAAGGCCCAAGATTTGACATGGAGGCCCAGTACCTAAAAAATTTGGAAGACATGTCCTCAACAGGATATTCTTCAGAATTTTTAGGGTATCTATCATAGGGGGCAAAGACAAATAAAGCCTAAAGGAAGAGGAATGGTTCCAAAAAGCAAAAATAGAGGGGTATTTTCGGCATGTTGATAATGTCTCTCCGATTCTCAACCATTTTTATTTTTGTTTTTTAAATTATAAAAGGGATTAGATTTTTAGACACAGAGGGTTTCATTTTCATTGGCAGCAGCGATTGCTTAGCACCAGCAGAGACCAGAGACACAGAGAGAGAGAGAAAAGATGCCGTGCCTCAACATCTCGACGAACGTGAGCCTCGACGGCGTTGACACCTCCTCCATCCTTTCCGAAGCCACCTCCACCGTCGCCAAGCTCATCGGCAAACCTGAAGCCGTACGCTCTCTTTATCTCTAATATTTACTTTCTGTTGGAGATTTTTAAATTTGTTCAAATTATTGCGACTATTGCTCTCTCCTATTCCTGATGACTGATTTAGCTGTCGAACATTTCATTTTTCTAGTTTTTGTCAACCATTTTTTTTTTAAGAAAAAATAATAAATTCTGAATGAAATTTATGTTTAGTTGGATCTATATGTTAGAATGGGCATAGATAGATAACTTTCTATTCCTGCGAATTTGGGGTGGAGAGATTTTTATTACGCTTATATCTTTGCGATTTTGATTTATAACTAGAAAAATGATACAAATCCATCTCATACCCATCTCATTTGCAAATCTACCATTTGATTTGTGCGAACCACATTAGGTCCCACAAATCCAATGGTGAATTTGAAACTTGGTGGAGATGGTTAGGTGATGGATGTCTAACATGTCTCTAATATCTTTGCAATTTTGATTTATAACTATATTGTTAAAGTAAAAGGTTCGGGCAATGTGTGCCGAGTGTTCTTGAGTATGGTTACCCTTGAAACGAACTCTAATACCCATTTAGGACTTGTGCGTTGGAAACTCCTTAGATCGGTTATTTTGATTCTGGGCTAATAATATTGTGGGCTTTTATCAGCTAGGAAAAGATTTTAGATGGTTTAGGCAGGTTCTCTCCCTAGTTGTTAAATCATTTGATGGATGTATTCTAGCTGAAAATGGAAGTTGATAATGAATTTTAGTGTTATTTTAGCTGACTCCATACTGGTTTTGTTCAAGTAATAGTAAATGGAAAAAGGGTAAGAAGGATCAATCATTGAGCTTGTGAGTGAGAATCTTGTTTGTGGCTGTTAATAGTTGGGTTTCGTCATTTTCTCGAATGGTTTCCTGGGAGCATTGATAAAGTTATAACGGATGAAGAGTCTCAAAGTCTGCTTGCTTCTGTCTTTAGTGACTGAGTCATGATTGATGACAAAACAAACCGATTCATAATGTGGTCTGAAATTGGCTTGATACTAGGCATTGACAAAGGTAAAGTATGTTTGGTTAATACTTTTGCTTGCGCTATGCACGTCTTAAATTGAATTGATTATTGAACAGTGGTACAGGGATGAAAAGTCTTTGTGGATACTCCAACTTGGGTGTCTTTCCCTGTAATAAGGCTATGTAACCTGTAACTCATCTCGAGCATGCCCTAAGTTGTTCCTAAGTTCACTTGTGTTAGTGGTAGTCGAAGCATATGGACATACTTAGGACAAGTACAGTTTCCGTTAAAATGGTGAAAACCTAATATCGTGCACTTAGTCAGATATTGTTTGTGTGCTTTGATTAAGCTTACTTTAATGTATTTCTTCAATCTATGCCAGAGCTACTGGTGGCTTTATTTTAGATTGAAAATTTTGAGATCCTTTGGCGTATGTAGATTACCATTTCAGTTCAGTTTTTTTTGTAGTTGTTTTCATATTTTCGCTTACCTAACTAAAAGGAATGGTGGTTTTGTCAGCCTGATATATATATATATATTTCCTGTACCTATTCTCTAATTTTAACCATTTGGTATCTGTTAATGTGCAGTATGTGATGATTGTGTTGAAGGGATCAATACCCATATCATTTGGTGGGACTGAGGAGCCAGCGGCCTATGGTGAGTTGGTGTCCATTGGCGGTCTTAACCCTGATACAAACAAGAAGCTGAGTGGTGCAATTGCCACAATTCTTGAGAGCAAGTTGTCTGTGTCCAAGTCGAGATTCTTCCTCAAATTCTATGACACCAAGGCAAGCTATCTCAACTTCCTAAGTTGTCATGAAGAAGGGTTGTTGCTGTGCACTTCTTTCTTCTCATTGCATTTTTCCTTTTTGTTTAGGCACATCAAACTCAAGAATATGCACAGTGTTTGCATGCTTTACACCAGAACTAGATCATGTAAATAAATCTTTACTGTTTAAAACCATCAGCAAAACTCTTGTTAGCTTTTTCTAAATAATCCATATTCTGCCCCCCCGGAAAAGGATCCAATCATTTCATAGTTAGGATTTAATATTGTTGTATCTAACAGAGTAGATGATGATGCCATGTGATAAATATGTTGGCACGCTATTCAAAAAATTTAAATGATGTGTATCATTTATACCGTCGGATGCAATAACATTGAATTCAACCATGAAATGACTTCTCCCCAAATTTGAAATGGAGAGGATCCTTGCCGGTTGTTATGTCCACATTAGCATTCAGTTTATGCTATTTGCTCTCACCTTTGTTAGTAATGCCGCATTTTTATTTTTTGCAGGGTTCCAACTTTGGATGGAATGGGTCGACCTTCTAAATTCTGTGGGAATTCTAGCATGGTGTCGTGATTCCTAATAGACTTGATGCTATATATATATGGCTATCTTATATCCATCCTGTTATTTTTGGTATCAGAAGTTTATTTGGTATCAAAAGTACTTATGTAATGCTGGGAAGGACATATGATTTCCTCTCTATGTGCTATTAGTGTTAGGAAATGTGGAACATTTGTGGATCTTATATGCTGCCTTAATAAAGCTTTTATTTTTATTTTTTTTGCATTTTTGGGGCTTGTTCTCTGTATTAATAATTAGCTTGCTTCTTAGTCAACATGGCAATTTGCTTTCACCAATTGTGTTGAATTGGTGTTGTTACTTGTACTGCACATAAAATTCGTTGAAAGAGACGCGAGAGAGTGAAACGAAAGTGACTAAATAAGAGTACTAAGGTTTGCTCTGCAAATTTTCTCTCTATATAAACTAAAATTATATTTTCTATTTTAGTTATTCACTTTTTTTAAAGAATTTATATTTTATGTTTTATTTTAGTTATCAACTTTCAATATTTTATTGTAATATTTTTTTTTTTCAGAACATTCCAAAGTATATGTATAAGTCAAAAGTTTTTTCTTTTTCTTTTTTCTTTTATTTTGTTTTTTTAAGGTTCGGTGAGTATGATAGCCGCCCACTAATTTTTGAACTAAAGTAATTAGCGAGATATAGTTATATTTCTAGTATCATAATTTCTTACAATTTTATGTACGAGGAGATTTCATGCAATTGTGAAACCCCTAACGTGAGTTAAGTGGGTTTGATCAAGGCCTTCTTATAATTGTTTGCTCGAATGTACGAATAGACAATTACAAATAAGAATAATGTTAAATACTAAATTCTCGTCACACTTTCGTTCCACTATATTGATGGAAAATTGGAAATGTTGATCAAAAGGTTATTGTTATTATTTTTTAATAAGGGTTTAACCAAGAGCTAATAGGCATAAATGGAGTGAAGATGTAGTATTTAACGGTACTCTTACAAAAAATTCTCAATGGTAAGGAATTTGATGCAATTAGAAATGCAATATATCACACTACTATTGTATTATATTCACGTGACATTGCCAATTTTTTTTTTTTTTAAAAAAAAAAAAAAATCAGAAATTAAAATCTACCTCCCATTTCACTTTCACCCTTCTGTTGACTAAAGCGTAACTTAACGACGAAGCGAATTTAACACCATCGAAGAAACCTCCTCGTCTTCTATTTCCTCCCCACCTTCCTCCTCTCCAAAGTCCAATCTAACCTCACTCCTTTCTGTATAAAAATCTCATTCTCCCCCAAATTCCAATTCCTAATTACTCAGATCCACCGGCAACCATGTCATCCCCACCCATACTTCCGATCTCAAGCTCCGAATCCCAACCGCAATCCCAATCCCAAGCCCCAATCGCCACCCCGGCCTTCCGCTCCTTCATAAACCACATCTCCGACTCGGTCCGCCAAGGTCTCGCCCAGCGTCGTCCCTGGACGGAGCTCGCCGACCGCTCCGCCTTCTCCAAGCCTGAATCCTTCTCCGAGGCCACCCTCCGCGTGCGGAAGAACTACTCCTACTTCCGCGTCAACTACCTCACCGCTATCGCTCTCGTCCTCGCCTTCTCGCTCCTCTCTCACCCGTTCTCTCTGCTTGTCCTCCTCGGACTCCTCTCCGCCTGGCTCTTCCTCTACCTCTTCCGCCCTTCCGACCAGCCCCTCGTCCTCTTCGGCCGCACCTTCTCCGACAAGGAGACCCTCGGGATCTTGACCGTCACCAGTCTGTTTGTCGTCTTCCTCACCACCGTCGGATCGCTCCTCATATCCGCTCTCTTCGTCGGCGTCGCCGTTGTCTGCGTCCACGGCGCTTTTAGGGTTCCCGAGGACCTCTTTCTCGACGAACAGGAGAGTTCCGCCTCCACCGGTTTCCTCTCCTTCCTCGGAGGCGCCGCCACCAACGCTGCCGTTGCCGCCGCTCCCGTCGTCGCGGCCGCACGTGCCTGATTCGATGGATCAATTGGAAGTTTAGCCTTTGGTACACAAATAAATATGAAATTGATATTTTTTTTTTGTTTTCACAATTTTCTTATATATTACAGATCTGTGATCTTTGATTCCATTTTAGATAGAATGTGGAACTTCTGGTGGTGGATCTATAAGTTCTGTATTTTCTTAATTGATATAATGTGATACCAATTTGTTGATTCAGATCTTTGGGGTACACACAATTCTAAACTCTAATTCTGTGCAAAATTTGTTTAATATATGTTCTATAATTTCTACATTTGAAGTTCGATTCTGTATGCTGATATTCGTTCAGATCAATAGCTTTCAGATCTGTGAATAATCTGCTGCTATGCTTATGCAAGACTTTCATTTTTGTGGTGTTTATGTATATTTCAACACATTTTTTTTCCCAAATTGGCTGCGAGTGTGAGGACGTGTTTGATTCGTTGGCTGAATTGATGCATTGGCCATTTGTGCATGTCCTCTTGGTAGTTAGGTCATCTAGGATTTTGGTTTTGGTTCTTGCGGAACCTTTCTTGTTGGTTTGTCATTTGGATCCATTGAAGACCATCGGGAAAGAAACTTAGATCATTTGGATTTCTATTATGCTTAGGTTTAGGATCCATCACAGACCATTGTTGAGAAAAGAAAAGTTTCAGAGAGTTGAGCTGTATCAACGGTGAGGGTACTGGTGACATTCATTGGTTCCTGAGATTTAGCACGCTAAATTTGCTTTGTCTGATAGATTACCAATGTCACTTGTTATTTTGGGTAAGGGTGGCAATTTGTAGTCGCGTGTCGGATTCAGTTGTATCGAGACATAGGTATAAGACTATTTATGTCAATCATAATCCGACCAGAGACAAACCCCTCAACCATAACCCGCAAATTTTATGTTGGGTTTGTGGGTTATGTAAAAAATTATCAGTTTTTATGTCGCATGTCGGTTCATGTCCTGTTGAGACATGGGTATAAAGACTATATACATAGGTTGGCCCTCCTGCAGCATTGTCAAGCTTTAACTTCAAAATACCTTTCCGGATCATTAAATTGAATCCTAATTAGTTTACTGTAGCCTGGATTGACTATTGCAACAACTTTACTGTAGCATAATGATTTTTTTGCCATGTAATCTAGTGAAAACTTGCTAATTTAATATGAGAATTCACTAACATTGATATGTTCCTGAAGAATTTGGTTTTTGCACATTCTTCTATCGAAGTTCATAATGATATGATTATCAAAGCAGACATTGCTACAGTTATTTATGGGTTTCTTGCCCTCATTTTAATTTTGATATACTAGTGCTGATCCATGTGCATTTGAATGTCTAAATCTTGGAAATCTCATAAAGATAAGAAAGTGATTGGCTTGCCATTATGACCAAAAAAAAATAATGTTAGACTTACCACTCTTTTACAACTTATTAACACATGTCAGCATGTAATTTGAGTAAGTTGTAAAAGAGTTGTAGGAGCTCCATTTCATATTGGTTAGGTGTAATTTTTGTATAGTAGAGGTTATGGGATTATGATCATTCTTTGATACTACGGCTATATGTCAATTTCAACTTGCATACTTTTTGTTTGAGAGGCTAAAAGTTTGAACCGTTATCAAATCATCCATCATAGCAAAAAGAAGCATGCAAGACCCAAAAAAATCAATCAAGCAGGGCGTTTTTCAAACTCGGGATTTCTTTTTTTATTTGATAAGTAGGGGACAAATGTTTTTTAGTCAAAAAGTACATGAATCTAGAAAAACCTTTGTATTGGTTTGGAAAATGAACCAGATTAAGATGATTTATTATTTTTAGGGTATTCTATCAGGTATAATGTGACGATACAGATGTTCAGTCAGATTTTTCCATTGAAATTAAGTTGAGAAAAACAAAATCGTGAATAAGAAATGGTATTGTAGGTTATTGTTGTATCCTAGGCATTGAATTTCGATGAATGTGACTTTTCATCATTTTTTTTTTTTTTTTTTTAAGAAGAATAGTCATTCTGGCATTTCTTCATGACAATGAGAATGCCTAAAAAATGTTAGATTCTTATTATATACTTTAACACCATAACTATTTCATTTCACATTCTTTTATTTTTTTCCTCAAAAAACATTCTTCCATTCTTAATAAAAGTTATTTATTTTTTATAATAAAGTAGTCATTTTGTGTACCAAATGTAACTTAAGATTATATAATTTATATGTTAATGTATTAGGCATTAAATTTTTTCTATGTAAACGTTATTTTACCGTTAGAGAGCATGCAAAATGGATTTTAAATATATTATTATTATTTGGAGGCCTTATTTTACTGGAAGACCTTAAGCGACGCTTAGTTGACCCAGTGGAAGAGCCGCCCGGGGTGTAGCATTTTTCTATTATTTAAGCAACAAAATGTTTAGGTAGATTCCGGAGTAATTGTGGTGGACCTGATGGTAATGTGAGATTTAGGAAGGGGTTTGCCATTATTAAATTGGTCCACCTTCACTTGATAATATGCCCCGAGACCCAGCCATTGTAAACAACCCAATGTCATTTCATAATGGACAATTTTTATTTTTTTATTTATTTTTTTAATTTTTTCAAAAAAAAAAAAAATTGACTTGAAAGAATTATTTCAACTCAATTTATTAAACTGATATATGTTCTTAAAAAATGTATTCTCACATGTAATTTTAATAGAATTAACAAAGCATGTGACATATGTTCTTATATCATACTCTAAGAACACATGTCAATTTAATATACTAAATTATATAATTTTTTTCTACCCTAATTTGGAGGGATTCGAATCCCAATAATTTGTTGTGCAGATTTCTATCCAAGCAGCAAATGTGAAAGTCGAAAGAGCCTATAACAAGTCCACTTATCCTAACAAGTGGGTAGGTTGTTCGAGACCTGATCAAGCGAATAGGTCCTATTAGGGGTGTACAAGCGGTTATAACCGGCGGTTATTGGCTAAAACCGCTAATCGCCTAGCGGTTATTTTATTTTACAAACCGCAACCGCTAACCGCCTAGGCGGAGACGGTTATTTTTATAATTGCCGGTTAGCGGTTATAACCGGCGGTTTAAAACCGCTTTTGAATTCCGGTTTTGGGCCGGGTTTAGACCGGTTTTGGGCTATGTTTACACCAGTTTTGGGCCAGGTTTACACCGGTTTTGGGCCGGTTTTTGTACATATTTTAATTTTTTCAAGAAAAAAATTTAATACTTTTTGGGCCTTTTGTCCTTTGGTACAAAATTAACAAATCTAAATATAAAATTGCAAATCCAAAACACAAACATAACCAAATCCAAATCTAATTTTCAAATCCAAATAACCAAATTCAAAACCAAACAAATCTAAATAACCAAATACTCAAAGACATTACAAATCCAAAACCAAAAAATTACAAAATTTTGGTTTTTTATTTTATTTTATTTTAATATATATATATATATATATATATAAGCGGTTAGCGATTAGCTGTTTTAAAGCGGTTAGTGATTAGCTGTTTTAAAGCGGTTATAACTGTTCCGTTTGAACACCCCTAAGTCCTATAAGGACTCTTATCATAATTTGCTCTTCTAATTACTAACAATTTGAATAACAATATTGCTAGAAATGGGCAAAAACATTGCCATTTCGTAAATTGTGCTATTTTGGTTGACAAACGCGATCTTATTTATTGATTTTTTTATTTTTTTATTTTTGGATGGATAATTAACCACCGGCCCCAAGTCATGGACTTTTGTTGAATCTGAGGTTACCAGGGCAAGTAGCCTGCTTCGTTCCACCGCAGCTTCAGGCCCATCAGAAGATCCAGCACATGTGACCCCATGGAAATATAGCCGTTAGGAGAGTGACCCAATTTCAACCCAAACCGTTACAGATAAACGTGCAAGTAAAACTAGCCGTTGGCATAAACAAAGAGGAAGACTCTGACCCCATTTTTCCTGACTTTGGGGGGTCCGAACTTCATCTCTCCTCCAAACAATATTCCCTTTCAATAGTCAGTTCTCACATGCTTTATCAGACCCATCACCATTTCTCTTTCTCTCAATTATTTCTTCGTACTTATTTAGTTTTCCCTTCATTGTTTTCTCCTCAGGCATTATACTTTCCCCAAACTAGTTCTCCTAGAAGTTAAAGGAGACTAAGCAAAGGGGGAGGGAGAAGAAGAGGAATCAGATTCAGTTTTTCCAGAGTCTTTTACTTAGTTTTCTCTAAGCTCTCCCTCGTTCATGGACAACAAGTGTCAGTTTAGTAGTTCATTTGTCACAAACCCATCACAGGACTGGTTCCATTTTTCACATAAAAAGAAAAAAACATGGAAGTTTTTCGTTTACATTTTGTTGTTTGTTTTTACCTTTCAACTTGTTTCAGGCCACCAGTGGGATGGCGTGATGGTCACCCAAGCAGACTATCAAGCACTTCGGGCCTTCAAACGTGAGCTAATCGATTTCAAAGGCGTGATGCGCAGCTGGAATGACAGTGGCTATGGAGCTTGCTCTGGTCGGTGGGTAGGAATCAAATGCGTCAATGGACAGGTCATCGCCATCCAGCTTCCTTGGAAGGGTTTGGGTGGCCGAATCTCCGAGAATATCGGCCAGCTTCAAGCCCTTCGAAAGCTTAGCCTCCACGACAATGTTCTCGCAGGCGCCGTCCCTTCCTCCCTCGGTTTCCTTCCCAATCTCAGAGGGGTTTACCTCTTCAACAACCGGCTTTCTGGTTCTATTCCTCCTTCAATTGGTAACTGTCCTCTTCTCCAGACTCTTGATTTAAGCAACAATTCTCTCACTGGGTCAATCCCTGCTAGTGTTGCAAACTCAACCAGGCTATTCAGACTCAATCTAAGCTTCAATTCATTGACGGGTTCAATCCCAAACAGTCTCACTCAGTCCCCTTCTCTGACCATCCTTGCTCTCCAGCATAACAACATCTCTGGTTCTATTCCAAACACCTGGGGTGCAAAAGGAAACAATACTTATCATCTCCAGCTCTTGACTCTTGGTTATAATCTTATTTCTGGAACTATTCCAGTTGCTCTGAGCAAGATGGGTTGGCTCGGAGAGATTTCTCTTAGCCATAACCAGCTTGCCGGGACCATACCCAGTGAACTTGGGAGCCTCAAAAGGCTGCAACGGCTAGATTTATCATACAATGCTATCAATGGAAGTTTTCCTGCTAGCTTTTCCAACCTCAACTCCCTTGTTTCACTGAATCTAGAGAGCAACCACCTTGAAAACCAGATCCCAGAAACAGTGGACAGGTTACAAAACCTTTCCGTACTCAATCTAAAGAACAATCAATTCAGAGGCCAAATCCCAGCGACGATCGGGAATATCTCAGGCATTAACCAAATTGATTTGTCTGGGAACAATTTCACCGGAGAAATTCCGGCTTCGCTTGCCATCCTAGCAAATCTCAGTTCTTTCAACGTTTCTTACAACAATCTGTCTGGTCCCGTCCCATCTCTCCTTTCCAAAAAGTTCAATTCCAGCTCTTTCGTAGGGAATCTTCAACTATGTGGGTATAGCTCTTCCACCCCATGTCCTTCCCCTTCCCCTTCCCGGCCACCTCATAACCTTCCAGCTCCATCACAAGAGGCTTCGAAGCAGCATCGCCACAAATTAAGCACCAAGGACATAATCCTCATAGCAGCTGGCGCCCTCCTAGCAGCTCTACTTCTACTGTGCTGCATTTTGCTCTGCTTTTTGTTCAGGAAAAGAGCTGCTTCAAAAGGAAAGAATGGTAAAGCTGCCAAGCAGGCTGCAACAGGCAGTTCAGAGAAGGAACTCGCGGCAGTTGAATCGGGAGGTGAAACAGGTGGTAAATTAGTTCACTTTGATGGGCCTTTTGTCTTTGCAGCTGATGATCTGTTGTGTGCAACTGCTGAAATAATGGGGAAGAGCGCATATGGGACTGCATACAAAGCTACATTAGAGGATGGTAATGAAGTTGCTGTGAAGAGGTTGAGGGAAAAGAGTACAAAGGGTCATAAGGAGTTCGAATCTGAGGTTGCTGCCCTTGGCAAAATTCGTCACCCCAACCTTACAGCCCTTAGAGCCTATTACTTGGGGCCTAAAGGAGAGAAGCTTCTTGTCTTTGATTTCATGCCTAAGGGGAGTCTTGCATCTTTCCTTCATGGTAAGTAGATTCTCAGAAATCTCTTTAATTTCCCATAAATGAGTCATAACTCTTTCGTTATCCTATCGTCTTCACAGTAGGGTTTGGGTGTCTCGTAGAATTTAATTACAATTTTGGTGGCCCGTGATCCACCCAACTAATGATGCAAATGTTCACTTCTTATAGTAATTCAGAGGCCATGAACGTCTCATTACTGCACTAGTTGTTCATGCTAATTATTCCGTTAGTACTGACATATATAATCATTCATATGCAGCTCGCGGGCCGGAAACTGTCATTGATTGGCCGACAAGGATGAATATAGCCAAGGGCATTGCTCGTGGTTTATGCCACCTGCACAGTTTAGAGGATATGGTACATGGGAATCTCACATCGAGCAACATACTGCTTGACGAGCAGACAAATGCCCACATTGCAGACTTTGGCCTCTCGCGCCTCATGACGGCTGCTGCCAACACCAATGTGATTGCCACTGCAGGATCACTTGGCTATAATGCACCAGAGCTCTCAAAGGTCAAGAAGGCGAACACCAAGACAGATGTATACAGTCTTGGGGTGATCCTATTGGAGCTCTTGACCGGAAAATCACCCGGCGAAGGGGTGAATGGGTTGGATCTGCCACAGTGGGTGGCATCAATCGTAAAGGAGGAGTGGACAAACGAAGTTTTTGATTTGGAGCTCATGAGGGATGCACCTTCCATAAGCGATGAGTTGCTAAACACATTGAAATTAGCTCTGCATTGCGTTGACCCCTCACCAGCAGCACGGCCAGAAGTTCAGCAAGTTCTTCAGCAGCTGGAGGAGATTAAACCAGAGCTACCAGCAAGTTCAGTTGACAATGGAGGCGATGATGGAGCAGCCACAGGGGCATCAACAAGTGAATAAATGGTTTAATTATTTAGTTTCTATGATTAATTCGCATTGTTTATAGGAGATGAGAGATAGTTATTGCTCAAATTCTTTAATTCTTATTGTACGTATATACAAAGCTCATGTGGGTTTATTAGAATAAGAGTTAATGATGTATTCTTTCAATTCTTGCTTCTGATGTTAACCAGAGAAGAGTTCAATAATATTATGCAGTTGCAACACTTCCATGTGGTTTATGTGATGATCACTTCTCATTTCAATTCGTGCTTTCATTGATTAAACAACAGTTATTACCTCGATGATATGAATAAGAATTAGTGATACCCCAAGGATTTAGCAAACTTAGAGGTTGTACGTGCCGTGCGAGTGTGGATGCAGTGGCGGAGGAGGCGGGCTGAGATGGCCGAGTAAAAGTGTATATACTATCACCTTAATTTAGTGACTAACGTGATAAGTAAATCAATTTGTAAAAGAGTTGTACACACAATACACCTATTAGCTTAATGTCTTATAAAAAAAATACTATAAAAATCACAATAAGAAATTATTCTTTATCCAAAACTACTCATTGTCCATTGAGGAATTGAGAGAACCTAACAAAAGCTTAAGAAAAAGGAATTAACATATATTTATCCTGAATTTAAAGGTCAATATCAAATCATTTTTCAAATTTTTAATTTTTACAATCAATGTCACATGGTTTTTGTTAAAAACAGATGGAAAAACTAACAAAGAGACTTATTGAAGAGCAACAGAAATCTAAAAAAATAATTACAAAATTGAAAACCAAGAAAATAAATTGATATTGATATTATTAGTGTTAAAATGAGATAGATTAATTATGATAAGAAACACTTTCCACCAGCGAGAAAAACTACATGTCGTAGAGTTTGAATCGAAATCAGACGCCTTCTTTATCGCTCTCTCGCTCTCTCTCTCACACAGAGCAATGGCGGATCCTCCCATAGACAAGATAGCAATCTCCGGCCCAACCCTGGCCTCCCTGATCCAACGCTTCTCCTCCTCCTCCGGCCCCCTCGACGGCCTTCTCTTCGGCCACGTCGCCCTCCTCTCCCCCTCCACCCTCTCCGACGACGACCCCTCATCCTCCACCACTACCACCACCACCTCCACCTCCCAAACCCTAATCGCCACCATCACCTCCTTCCTCTCCCTCCCATTCTCCTCTCCCTCCGGTCACCTCCTCCCCTCCTTCCCCTCATCTCCCTCCCCTCTCGGCTGGTTCTCCGCTCGCCGTCGCTCCCCTCTCCGTCCCTCCATGCGCGAGTTCTCCGTCTCCCAATCCCTCTCCTCCTCCTCCTCCACCCCGCTCTCCCCTTGCCTCTTCCTCCTCCTCGCCTCCCCCATCCACGACCACGCCATCCACACCCACGAGTACCGCGCGTACCAGTTTCGCGCCTCCTCCGAGTCCTTCGATCCCAAATGCATCGACATCGTCAACATCGGCCCCGGGTTCCGCGGCCACTATGGCGCGTTCAGCCCCAACTCGCCGTTTCCGGCCTTGCCGTGTGAGGTGGGGGGCTCGGTGATGGTTGAGGATGAGAAGGAGGGGGGAGAGGGGGAGTTGGAGGAGCGGAGGCAGTTGGATCTGTGTGCCGAGGGGTTCGAGGTCCGGAGATTGAGGCGGCTGATTGGCTCCGGGGCCGCCGATTATACTGCGGAGCTGGAGGATTTGTATGAGAAAATGCTTGCCAAAGTCGAGAGCTTGGCGAGGCAGGTGGAGCTCAGCTCCGCTAAGGTTTTCGAGCAGGTCAGTTTTGAATTGGCTTATTATCCAACAAATTCGGTATATTTTTGAGAATGCTTGTAGTTAATCTACAAATTCAATAGATTTTGAAGAATGCTAATGAATCGGATGCGGTAGCTGAATTTGCTCAACTGAATAATTGTTGGCGTTATATGTATTCATGTGATTCTAGGCTTATCATACACAAATTATGTCATTCAATTAGTGTTTTCTTTTTCTTTTTTCTTTTTCCCTGGGGCAGGAAAATCACAATAGGAAGTTGAGACACAAAGCTGCTCGGCTTGCAGGATCAGAATAACTGCCACAACCTTGTTGTCTAGTTTTATTCAGCGCCAGGTACGTTTGTTTCTCCTATTTTAGTTTATCTTTCATTATTGATTGAAACCAATCAGTAGTTGTTAGGGAAGTAATTATACTAAATAGAGTATATGTTCAGAGACCATCATCGAGAAGTCCTGCTTTGATTACAGAAACTAGCGTGGGGAGGGCTTGATTTCTTGTGTTGATTGAGCTATATTTTAAAATGATATGTAACACCATGCTTTCATTCAATTAAACATTATACTTTGTTGTGTGATTTCGGGCTTGTTACTATGATTATATGTTTCCATAGAATTTAATCTCGTACTCATATCTAGCTGATGTAGTTGAAATGCTGTGTTTTGGGGTTCTGGAGAAAGAGAGGGAGTGCCATCTCCATTGGAGCGGCTCGCCATTTGGGGTGAAAAGATAAAGTAAAGAGACATGTGTGTAGTCCGTATGAGCTATGCTAATTTTGTCAGGTGCTGCAATTGATCTTGTGCTCTACTTTGCACTGAGTGATCATCCACTCAGAGGGGAAGGGGCTATTTATGCAGCTAATCTTTTGTTAATGAGAAATATTTGATGCCTGAATACCCTGATCGGACTTCTTTTGTAGAATTTATTGGTTCCCTTTCTTTTGAACAGAAATTTCCTACAAATCGGTTTGTAGGAAATTTTCTACAACCTACATATAAAAATGACACCTGTCCTTTAAACATGTGAGAAGCACATGTTTTTTTTATTAAAGCTATTAAAAAGCATGTGAGAAGTACATGCTATTAAAATAACATGTGCTTCTTACATGCCAGGAGACATATGTCAATATTATATGTGGGTTGTAGAAAATTTCTGTCCCTCTTTCTTTTTGAGTGTAATTGTTATAATTTTTACTACTTGTAAAAACAGAAAATCTTGCCTGACAAAATTCCCGGCATATATATGCGTATGCATTATTATGCACGTCTGAGTTTGTGTGTTTTGGGGGATTGGAGGATACAGGTAGAGGTGCGACCATCCTTCTAAAACTGCTCGCATGGGTTGAAAAAAGTGCTTTAAATTATTTTTTTACCCCCTTTTAAATACTGTGATTCTGTGAACTTGCCTTTGACTCTGCTTCCTTTGTTTCTCTGCTTCAGTGAACAACCTGGAAAGAGAAACGAGGGAAGGCTAGATTTAATATAGCAAAAAGAGGATGATAGCAGAAAGCCATTTGTTTGGATAGTCTATATATGGACATAACTCTTGTTGATGCGTTTCTTTATATTTTGAAACTCTTGCCGATTCTTAATGAAGGGAATATTTTTTATGTACTTGTATATACCAAGTAGGGTGGCATGATCGGTTTTGCATTTGATGATTAGCTAGATTTTGCATAGCAAAAAGAGGAGAGAAATAAGTAATCTGCCTTAACTTTTATCTTCTTGGTTTTCTTCTTGAATCATTCAAAACAGGAAAATGCACGATCAGATCTTGAAGCTTTCCTGAAAAAGATCGTGTAACCGTGGAATTGCTGTCAATGATCCCTGCAGTTTGATCTTTTGGTAACCTTTGAGCTGAAGGTGGTTGATAATCATGGATCCACAGTTTGTCATCTTGTTGGGGGTTTATGGTGATTTCTATGATAAGGATGGCAGAATTCTGCCTTTGGGTATATTGTCAAGTCCTGTGTATTATCCTTGCTTTGTTTTGCTTTTGTCGTTGAAATTTCTGTTTTCATTTCAGAAATTCATTTTGCTTTGTAAGACAATGAAATGAATATTACTGTATTTCGATTCCCTTCATCTCCTAAATCAGTATCTCATCTGCACTTTTAATATCTTCTGCTCTTGAATCAAACAGCTCGCTTTTAACTGCCAACAGAAGCTCTCTTGGCTGCTAAGGTTCTGGAAATTTCCCCATCATATGGCAGAAGATTGGACGTGTCAGTCAACTTGGTACAGCTTCTTCTCTTAATGATTGCAAGGAATTTTTGCAGTCAGATATTGTAGTCACTTTTTGCAAGTGAATTCTTGTACATGCCAAAAAACAGATTGCTTAAGATAGCATGTGCGTGCAAGGAAACCCATATAAGCATGACATATTAAGCCTTAGTAGACAAAGGTGATGTATTTCATTTTAGACAGCCAGAATTGCAGTCTGCCCAACTGTAATTGTGAGAGGCCTTTGATCCGTAGCAACTTCCATTCATGTTCAACTAATATAGAATCTTGATCTAGATGCGGTCTTTTGGAGCTGAAGAAGCCATGCCTCCTACTTGGGTGTTTTACAAGTGCTAAGTTTTTTTTTTTTTTTTTTTTTTTCCGATATAAATTGGTGGCTTAGTTGCTCTCTGATATGAATATGATTTTCCTCTGTATAAGCAGTCGGTGATAGAAAGTCTGAGCTGTGTCAAATTTGTTAATCTTTTCTATGAACTTTCTCAATGAAGTACTATTTTGTTTCCTCGTTCAAATTTGAAGTTGTTTAATTGATTCTCATTTTCAGGAAGTATTCCTTCACTCTAAACTTGATGGTATTTTTACTATTTTCATACTTGAACACCTACGCTGCTCGTTTCACAAGAGACAAACTAGCTTTTTGACATCTTGGTAATGTAGCAGGACTTGATTATGACCTATCAGAGGAATTGGTATGCTTATTTTTTCTGATCAAAATTGAAAAGAAAAGGCCATTTTGTAAAACGATATCAATTGTTATCCTCAATCTTATTAAACAGTATTTCAAATTTCAATGTCTCTGATTGTTATCCTTAATCTCATTTTAGATGTGAGAGAGAGAGAGAGAGAGAGAGAGAGAGAGAGATTGCATAGGTCTCAAATGTTATTTTCTTTGGAGAACTTAATTAGGGCTGACAATTTTTCATATGACTCATGAATTTAACATGAAATTATAGAGTTATGGTTGAGGAGCCTAACTCATTTAATTAAATAGATCGATTAATGGTTGACTTATATAGTCTTATACTTATGCTTTGACATGACTATAACCTGACACGCGACATTAGGGGTAGTAATTTTTTACACAACTTGTGAATCCGACTCGAAATTAACAAGTTAGGATTAAAGGTGAGATCTGATTAATTAAATGGGTCTGGTTAAAATTGATCTTAATAGTCTTATAACCACGACTCAACACGACCTGAGCCCAATATTCAAACACGAATTTCTACCTGTAAACTTAACCAATGCTTCCTTTGTTTCTATGCTTGTTCGGATATGTACACTCTTATGCACTATCTCATTATACTGTCAGATTGCAAAATAAGAGTGTTTGTTAATAACCTACAGAAGTGTTTGCAAAATTAGTGATTGCAAGACTAATATTAAGAGCTAAACAAAAGGTTTTTTTTTTTTTCATAGATATTAGTAACATAGAGGTGCCTCGACTTGGGTAAGGACAGAACAACTTGGAAAAGAGAAACGATAAAAGCCTAGATTTTACATAGCAAAAAGATGAGAGAATATAATTGACATATAATTAGCAAAAAGGGAAGCCTAGACTAATATATATATCCATACATATAGATAGTCTTTATTTGGACATAACGTCTAGTCTCTATTCATGTGTTTCTGTATATTTTGGCATCCAAATTCAGCGAACTTATCATGAACCTGCAGGAAATTCTTATCATATTTCTAGGAAGAAAATGTTCTTTAAGTACTTGTGTACTGATCACTATCCTCAAATTACAACAGAAAATTTGTTTAACAATTTTATGCATGATTCATATATACACTTTGTAATTGAAATGGTTGTTACAAATGGGTCAAACCAATCAGGATCGACAGTAACAAAAGCTCAAAGAAAATACAAAAGCTGTGATAGACATATTAGAACCCGATGAAGCCGAAAGGGGATGACATCTCAGCCTTGAAACCCTTGTTATAAATCTTTAGCTACCTCCAATAAGACATCCTACCTGTCACCTTATCAAACTAGCCAGACTTATATCCAGTAAGTTGTAAGCAGCTGACTTAAACCCACTCTGATTAATCAATAAAAGTACACCTCTCTCAGCACCTTGACGCGATTTTTTTCTGCGATTGAGGCACTGGTAAAAGGTCGCTTGATCGGCTTGAAAGTTAGGATAAGCGTACGTGTCACGTTCCATGATCTTGATGGCACTCAACATCCAAACCAGATGGCAGAAATTTTGGGACACAGAACTTGATCACATGTCAGTCAGTTTCTTGCTTCATCTTGGACCAGACCATTTTCCATGGACCAGACCATTTTCCATGGTCCACTTTTGGAGCTCAACCTGAGGGAATATTATCAAAACAGTCAAGGGTTGGAAGAAAAGAGCAGTCTGATAAAAACAGGTGGATATGACCCGACCCAATATGAAAAATCTTTTCTACAAGTCATGGTCAAAATGTAAACCGATTTTGAGAAAACTAAAGACCTTATGACTTAACCAATCTGCATGGTATAACCATTCAGTTATAAAGACGCAATGATTTCACACACCCTATATAATCATACAGAATAAGAAATTAGTTTACCTCCAAATTCCAGCTCCTACGCGCAAGACCATGAAGAGGAACAACCCCATCCAGACTCCAGCAAGACCAAATACTGGAGCAGCCACAAGTAGGAAGATTGAAGAGATCAATCCAACAAGCACCTTTTCATCACAACAAGGGAGCTAAGAAAGGAGAACAAATCAACTTAAGTAAATATCATTATAATAGGAACCAGAGAAGCACCATAGAGTAGGCAGCATATCCAAAGTCAGAAACCCCATAGTAGAGTCCATCAACAACAAATGCTAAAGCATTCATTGGTTGTGATCCAGCTACAAACTGCATAAGAGTGACAATGTTAGATATGCTTAATAGAATCATCGGCAAAGAAATTTATAGATGAAATCATAAATATCATCGTATCATCCAGGTTGTAGCCATTTTAGGTCCTATTTACAGGCATCTGTCAAACTCCAGTAGCCATTTAGGGCAAAATTGTAGGGGATAAACCTTGCCTAGTCCATTTTTGCATTTACTGATTATAAAAAACATATATATACTGGGAAGTGACAACAGCTATCACCACACAGGTAAATTAAAAACTACAACATACTGTTTTACAAGAAAAGTATAACATAATATTATTAAAGAGTCTACAACCAGGACATGAAAGGTCAAAATCACCTTCAACATCCATCCATGGTTTAGAATTTTCGGAAAAAGGAAGAGGGAACCATGGATTTTTTCTTGGAATAAGGAAGGAAGAGAGAGAGAGAGGGGGGAGGTTGTTTCAAAAGTTAGCCCTACCACATTTACAGTGGGTTTAAACCCTGTGGGTCCAATATCTACCTTACCAAGACCTGAAAGGACTACATATGCAGCATAAAACATCAAAAGAGCACAACCAATAGCACTCCTGGCATCTACCCAAAAGGAAAAACGCTTCCCAACTAGTAAAACTTTCAGATTTGTAGTTTCTTACCAGAATACCAGACCAGGCAATGGTCAGAACTTCCAAGTCCGTGCTGAACAAGCTAGAAAATGCCCCAAACCCAAGAAATAAAATAACAGCCAATGCAATTCCTGTTGCTAAGCCAATCTGGTTAAATGCAGAAGGAAAATAACATGGAAATATTGGGTCAGTTCTCATGTCTGTTGTTTTGGGGAAAAAAAATGAAACCAGTTCAGAATGGCAACGACACAGAAAGGGTAGGAAATTAGTATAACCTGAAGAACTCTGTAAATCACTTGACGTGCTTGTTCATAATTTCCTTGGGAGTAACCCCTGGCAAGAAGAGCCTGTGAAGAATAATCAATGTAATGACAACAGAAACAATGACGATTCAACTAAAGCATCTCACTCAGATGCAACTTATGTTTGAGAGAGAGAGCAGCACAAGAAATCCACCATGCTCTTATCCATAAGTCTTCTGTCTGAGCCAATTGGAATGCTAAATGACCCTACCATAGAAGTTGCATCAAACTAAAAATTGCCAATTGTTTGTTCTCATATGTTAGATTTGTTATTGTCTACTCAGCTACTGGATGTAAGGCCTGTGAGCGTAGAGTAAGGGCAAGACATCAAACAGCTTCTGTGTCTTGATTTATTTTTGTTTTTATCCCCAAGCTTCCCTGGACTGACCAGCCCACAATTTGGTCTTCAGCAAACACAACTAATTTTCCCACAAATTTCCAAACAATTACCGGAGTAACAATTCTTGCAAGTAAAAAACCTGGAAAAGTTTCCTACATAGCATGAAGTTATGTTTACAAAAAATAAATCAGTTAAGATTGGTGTGAACACACTTCAATGGATCTTGTCCAACAGAATTTCCTGAGTCAAACTTAGGATTCAGATATTTGATATTCTAGTTTTAGTAAAACATTGTTATTATTTTTTGTTGGTTGTAAATACGTCCCTAAATCAGGCAATAAACCCAGTAGGTACATCCCAAAAGCATCTCTAATGGCTGGATAAGATACTCATCATCTGGGGAAATTATGCATGTCCTCAAAAACTAATTCTACATAGATGTACTGGAGCTGCCAAGTTACTCCTGCACTATTATTTGGTCAAACACTCAACAACTTGATTACATTCGCAACACATTAATGTGTAAACATGCAAAGTATACCTGACCAGCAAGTGCTAAAGCATCAGTCAGCAATGACACTGCCAACCAAACTTGTACACAGATCTGATGACCTGCCATAGGTATAGGACCCTCTCTAGCTGCCATGGACGTTGCCAGTGTCATGGTTACAAGAACAGCTACGGTCCTCCCAATAAGAAGCCCACCTGCAGAATACAGCAACCATAATTTTTTCACAGATGGATAAATTTTCTGTTTAATTTCTCTTAGCAGCTTGTCTGTCAGGCCAGCAAGGCAACAATCATGAAGAGCGAGCATCACAATAAAAACAATGTCTAGAGTAATATCTAATCCTTGACCTAAGCTGAGAACATTAGTTGACCTAAGATTATTTAATGAGGCATATAAGACTTCCAAACCCAAAAAGAAGTTTCATCAAATTGATTGAATTCATCTATTATGCTTATCTAAATGCATAAATAGAAATTGCAGTTAATATATGGATTCAGTAACACTGCAACAGTTGTGCCAAAGTATTCATTCTATGAACTTCTGTAGTTGTACCAAACACATTGTTGACGCATGTCCGTATCTCTTTTCCCGCTTGAGCCTAACTCAAAAAACATACAAATAAATTTTCTGATCCTGCCAATAACATATCTAGCACAAATACAAAGCATGCCATATAGAAGATGGATAATATTTATTTTTTTCCACCAATTTGGCTCCCACTAGTTGGCTTCTCTCACCATGTACGGTCGCTTGGTGTAGTATCTATTAATTAGGAAACTTTCCTTAGCATAAGGTAGCCAACTGGGTTTGAGTTGATGCTTAACTGATAAGCCATGAGTTCCATGGAAATACATAAACACATGCCAATGTCCAGATACACATTGGGCCTGCTACCCATAATCTATGCATACAACAATGATACTGTTGAGAGAAGAATATCATGAGTCAATCGTAAATTCAACAAAAGCATCACAAGGCAATTGCCTATATCAATTATTCATCCAAATAGTTTTAGAAGAATAACACTCTTCTTTATATTTTCACCAAAAGGAGCCCAAGCATTGGAAGAGCAAAAGTACAGCAGACACCCATAGAATTAGTTGGCAATGAACGTACCAGATTTTAGATAGCTGGAAACTCTTCTCCCATCAATGTTTGGAGAAATTAGCGATAATTTCTTATTCAATTTCCAGAGAAGAATAAAAGCAATTAAGTATCTGGTGAAAAATGGACATGAAAGAATCTGTTAGGAGACGAAAGGTGACAACAGTATGTAACTCAAAGGAACATCAAGCATTATAAAGTTTACCACATTACTGACGTACTCAGAAATCACAGTAGAAATTGCAGCACCACCAATGCCAAGACCAAAAAGAAAAATCAATATTGGATCTAATAACGCATTGAGCAAGTTGCCAGCACCTGATATTCAATAGTCACTTGTCATACATACAACTAGCAGTCTCGTCTTGATGAAGAGAAAATCTACTATAATATTTAAGATGACCAGATTCATCCCACAAAGTAGAAGTTGTCTGCTACAACACATGTTCCAAAAATACTAGAACTTTTGGAATCCATAAAACTCTTCAAGCATAAGTCATTTAAAAGAGAGGCTGCTCAAAGCTCATTATTAAAAATGCAAAAAGAATAAAAAAAAAATCTGAATGTATGAGTTCACTTAAACTTAGAGTTGCAAGTCACAACATCGGTCATTCATGCATTTATACACGCACACCCAATAGGGGAGAGAGAGAGAGAGAAGAGACATGTTTCAACTTGCCAATGGCATAAAGAGGTGTCTTTGTGTCCATAAATCCACGAAAAGTGCCTTGTGCAGCAAGTGCAATGACAATTGGTGGAGCACCAAAGGCCCTCAAGGTAAGAAAATGCTCAGCTGGCACTCGCATTGGTGAGTCCTACAACATATCAAATCTCATTAAACACTTTCCAAACAATATCTTTAGTCTTAAAACAAACCCCCAAATAAGACAAAATCGTATCACATCCAAAATAAATTAACAAATATGGAAGGTACATATTTACATTGCAATACACTGGAGGCTCGAATGAACCCTTGTAGACATCATGATTATAAAAGTTTCATTCACCACTATAATTGCAAAAGGTATTAATAACTAATAACTAATGCTAAGCATCACTCTTTTTCTTGCATTGGAAAATTAATCATCATCTAATGGGTGTGTGCGCGCGTGTTCTGTGATCATGGACATGCATAGGTAGCTCTATGGGCATAGAGTAATGTACAGGACTTACCACATTTAAGAGTTCCACAAGAAGTTTGGTAATTTCCCACATAATTGATGACCATTCAGAACTTCCACTCAAAAGATCTCAAAATTGTGGTTACTATTGGACCTAGATTTTATGACGAATAGGCGCATTGGTTCACAACATTTCCTAATTGACCAATCAACTCTTTGTAAAACTAGATTTCTGAGTCCTACAACATATCAAACCTCATTAAACACTTTCCAAACAATATCTTTAGTCTTATACAAACCCCAAATAAGACAAAATCGTATCACATCCAAAATAAATTAACAAATATGGAAGGCACATATTTACATTGCAATATACTAGAGGCTCGAATGAACCCCTGCAGACATCATGATTATAAGAGTTTGATGTGTATAGTTCTTTATAAATTCACCACTATAGTTGCTCAAGGTATTAAAAACTAATACTAAAAAGCTAAGCATCACTCTTTTCTTGCATTAGAAGCTTAATCGTCATCTTCCACAACATTATTGTACTTCTAATGTGTGTGCGCATGCTTGAGTGATCATGGACATGCTTAGCTAGCTCTATGATATTTCTGACATAATTGATGACAATTCAGAACTTCCACTCAAAAGAACTCAAAAATTGTGGTTATTATTGGACCTAGATTTCATAACCAACAGGTCCATTGGTTCACAACATTTACTGATTGACCAATCAACTCTTTGTAAAACTAGATTTCTGCACCTATTGTTGCATTTACGAGCACAGTAATATCTAAATTAACCATCATTAACTTTTTATTAAAAATTAAAATCTTTTCCTCTAGATACTAAAATTTTCCTTCAAAAAATCAATACTATTCATCATGTGAAAGAGAGAAAAGTGCCTCACCAATTTCGTTATACAAATATTGACATCATCGTAGATCACTTAAATTTTGAGAATGATGCTAGAATATAAGAGAAAAAAATTGGTAACAAAGAACGCGTTGATTATTGAATTCATAATTTAGTTAAGTCTACGTACAACAGGTATGCCCATAACATTCATTAAGAAACCAGAGCCGAAAAAGAGCGCAACAGCTTCAGCAATGCCAACACTAGCAGCAAGTGCTAAAGAAGTTGATACTGAGGGAAGGAGTTTCTTGCCATCGTGCTCGCCCATGCCATCTTAATGACAATCACAAAATGAAAACCCCCATAAGATAATTGAAGAGAAAAATCCAAAACAAAATCGGGGAAATTCAAAACAAAGAATATCATAATATGCTAGATTACACGCAACAATATTTACCATTGTCAATTTGAGTGGAATCTTCACTGGCTCGACTAACCAATGCCTGCTCTTCAGCAACAAAGGACGTTGTGATGTTGAGCAATGGAACATTAAACAACTTTGACACCAAATTGAAAACTGAAACCGACACCCCAACAGCTGCCAACTCAACCGATCCTACACCAGAAAATCAATAACACAAAAATAAATCTTTTAGTAGTCATCAGATGCGCAAAACAAAAACAAGTCATCATCTACAGTATGGATGGGAAGTATGACACTAATATTTCCCATAAGAACGACTGCCCAAAATCAGAATCGAAACAGAAGTACCTAAATGGCCAACAAAGGCTGTGTCAACCAACGACGCAATCGGGTCAGCCGCCAAAGCCAGTGCAGCAGGCAATGCAATTGTCAATATCTCCAGCCCCAGTTCATCAAACTTGAGGCCATCTCTGCAATTTCCCAAAACTACAACCTCAAAATTGAAAAAAAAAAAGAAAAAAGAAAAAACTAAATAAAATCCAATGCACCAGTTCCAAATTGCGCATACCTCAGACGGTGAACAAGAGAAAAAGACGATTGTGAAAGAGACGAAGTGGGTGGCGGGTCCGGGTCGACCGGAGCACGAGAAGCTGCAGACTTTGGCTCTCGGGGCGGGCGTTCACTCTCCAGAGAGGAGCTAGCGTGCTTCCGAGGTGACGATTTGGGCACGGTTTTAAGACGAGCCGAGCAATTAGGGTTTCTGATGAGCGCTTGGAATTTGTACGATAAACAATTGGTGTTGGGTGAGTGTATGCAGAGCAGGTGGCGGTGGACGCAGAGACCACTCGCCATTCTCGAAGTCGAAGAGATAGGGAGGGAATTGAAGAGAGGCAGGCAACCATATATTTTATTATTTGTTACTTTTACCCGCCAACGAACTTAACGGAACTAATAAAATATAAGAGCCAGAATACGATTTTATACAATTATTTGTCTGACTTTAGAGTGATAGATTGTGAAAGATCATTTGTGAGATATATCTGATCAATTAAAAAGTGAGTTGTCTAACCACTTATCCGATGAAGTGAGTCTCATAAATGGTATAAATAATTGTAGAAGATCGTGATACCCATAAATCTCTTCTTCTAAGCTTCATCAATTTGGATTTTTAAGACTGGTAAATATAAGAAAATTTTTGTGAAGTTATTTATTTTAATAATGAGTACACTGTCTAAGACCTATTGAAATATGTATATTTTATAGAAATTTTTTTATAGTTATTGTCTAAATTACTAGTAATTTAAACAATAAAAAACAAAATTATTGAAAATTTATATCACACACCCATAGATATTAAAATCCATGTCCTAATGCATCTACTTCGCAATTGAAGTTTTTTTAACTCGTACTTTATTATTTATGGATACAATTAAAATAATTATTAATTAGTTTTAACATAAATACTAATATTTAGATATTTAGTACCGTTCTATTTGATTTATTTTTATTTGCCTATTGCAACTATCTACATTCTTTTTAGTATTTATTATATCTAAATTAATTCTTTCAATATATAAATACTCTTGTTTTTTATATAATTATTTACGAGTTATTTTAAAGATAATTATAACACGTGAGGTTATTGTATATATAATACATGTTAGATTAAATTGTGAAGCATTTACAAAGACATTTGCCAAGTCCCACATTTAGTGATTAGTGATTATATAATGTTTCTATTTACATTATTCTACATCATACTTCATAAAGCCAAGCTAGCAATGAAGCAACCTTTCTGTAATTGTCATAGAATGTCATTAGGACAATACTGATCAGGACTTTACTAATCAATGCCAACGAAGAAGCAAATCAAAAATAATTGAAAAACAAAAATGTTAAAAAAAAAAATGGATAAGTACGTACAAGGTTCAAAATTAAGACTTTTGCTTTGATATCATATTAAATTAACACTTATCTTAAACGGTTAAGCAGATAGGAAAAAGCAAAAATATAATCATTTAATTAATACTTTAACCGTTATGTTATAACACTACCAAAAGCTTTAAAACTTAGCAAGAAGGCTTATGAAAGTCAATGTCATGCTAGTTAGAAAGAAAAAAAAAGGGGTTTATGTCCTTCTAATGAAAGCTATAAACATAGTTCAATGGAAACTTCAAAAGAAGGAAAATGACAAAAAAATAAAGCTACTTATATATATATATATAAAACATGTTCATTCAATATAAATCTTACAAATCAAAGTTGAGTACAAATGTTAAATAGTGACCAAGGCAAGTGTGACAAGACGAGCAAGTTTTGACTTTACATCCCATGTGCTTCTTATATAGTCACCTGCAAATCCAATATCAGAAACATATTTCAATATTATATACATAGCTTGATAATATCAAATTCACTTAAGACCACATTCACATCCAATTGCATTAATTCTTTTTAATTTTCCTAATGTTCTAGAAAAAAAGAAAAAAAAGAAAAAAAAGGTCTAACCTGATTGCATTGCTCTTTGTATCTATTACTAATGCCTCCGTCCTTGATTTTGGTGTGCTCGTTGTCTTTGATTCCTCTGTACTCGTCTTTGGCGATTTTCAATTCTAATATATAGCCGAGGGAACATATTAAAAAAGATATCATCAACATGTTTATAGTAGCATATCCTCCACCTCTTCCAAAACATAAGAGGCCCAATAATGATTCCAAAGCCAAAAATAAATCCCAATTCGGCACTTAAGAAGTTCCAGTCAATTGCATTAATCCTAGAATTTGAATGAGTTTCTTTAGATGTTGGAAGTGACAATCCAGGCTCTTCACGTGTGCATTTTCTTTCAAAGGAAAGCCACATAATCCTATGTTCCCTTCATAGGAAGTTTCCAGGAATGTACCAAATTGCTTGATCTGTGGAATCTTTCCCACCAATTGATTGAACGAAAGGTTAAAGACTGATAGGAAAGTAAGACCTTCTGCAAGTTGAAATGGAATATCACCTGTAAACTTGTTGCTTGACAAGTCTAGTGACTCAAGATTACTCAATTTTCCTAAAGATTGGGGATCTGGCCTGTGAAAGCATTGTGAGACAAGTTGAGGATATATAGCAATTTGAGTTCTCCTACTTCTTCAGGTATTGGGCCGTCAAAATTGTTGCATGAAAAGTCAAGGGAGTTGAAGATAGTTAGGATCCTCTCTAACTTTGCCTCTAGCCCTTTCATGGTAACCGTTATCACATCTTGATAATAAATATCTATCACAAGATCCCTAACCCTTCCATAAGAATCACTCTTAGAACAACTTCCAAATTGATCCTCCCTTGCATAAATATTACGATAAGAACAACTTCCAAATTGATCCTCCCTTGCATAAATATTACGATTAGAACAACTTCCAAATTGATCCTCCCTAGCATAAATATTATGATTAGAACAACTTCCAAATTGACTACTATAAGAAACCTTAGAATAAATTCCAAATTCACTTCTATAAGAATCACTCTTAGAATAACTTCCAAATTGAAGGTGGTTGAGCTGAGATTCGGCCTCATTTTTATCATCTGTTATTGCCTTCCAATTGGAAAAGTGTTTTATTGGAAGCTTACCGGTGAAATTGTTTGCCGCTAGGTCTACAATTTGAAGCTTTGGCCAAGAGGCATTACATCCTCGGCAATCAATGGGCCCATAAAATTTGTTAGATCGCAGAATAAGGATATGCAACATGGATATATTCTTTAAGTAACATGGGAAGGCATCCTTGATGTGGTTGTTCCCAAGGTTTAAGACTTCCAAAGATGTGCATCTGGCAAGAGATTTGGGTAGCTTTCCTTTTAGTTGGTTTCCATTGAGACTTAAAGTTTGTAAGCCACAATTGTTTGGAAATGTATTAGAAATTGTGCCAGTGAGATTGTTTCTCCTTAGATTCAACACCGCTAAACCTTGATCCGAGCTCATTTGACCCTCACTCATCTTAAATAAGCATTGCGGAATCGTGTCACTCAAAAAATTATCAGACAAATCTAGAACACGAAGATTTGTAGCATTGCATATTGATCCAGGGATAGTCCCATAGACTTTATTGCTTGAAAGAGAGAAGAAATAAGCCTCAGATAGAGAGTCACCAATACTAGCTGGTATCACACAACTAAAATTATTCTTCGAGAAATCCAAGTATCGAGCATATTTTGGGAAAACTGAAAGTTGCCCTTGGAGCTGGTTGGATCGAAGATCTAGGGAGTGCACCGAAGACATGTTGAGTAAAGGCAAATCTAGAGTCTTCAAATAGTTATAGGAAAGATTCAATGAGTCAAGATAACGAAGATTCCAGATCCAATTGGGTATATCTCCGTGAATTTGGTTGGCTGAAAGGTCCAGATTTGATAGTGTGGATTGATTTATCAGGACCTGAGGAAATGTTTTCAATTTGCTAAAAGCCAATCCTAACTTGTTGTGGGAGAGATCGAGCCTTTCAAGACTTGGGAATTCAAAGACAAACATGGGTATTGGCCCTGAAAGATGACAATGTGACAAGCTCAACACTCTAAGCTTTGGTAGTGAAGATGATAAGGCCGTGCCCCACTCAGACCCTTGCACTGATATATTTACACGATCAAGATAAAGTTCCGTAAGCTCTGAAAGGTTCTGAACAAGCATATTCAGATTTGGATTCTCAAGTTTAAGTGAATCAAATACGCAGTGATCCATGTAACTAGTAGATAAATCAAGACTAACTAACCTTGTCAACTGCGAAATCGCAATTGGAATCTGCCCCGTAAAACAAGCATTCGATAGGTTCAAATAACCCAAGTTCGTGAGCCTGTCAAATTGGGACGGAATCTGGTTAGAAAAGTTGTTACAAGCCAAACCCAAGTGCTGGAGATACTGAAGACTAAAGAGGCTGCTTGAACTGTTAAATCCACCCGATATGGATTCGTTGGTCAGGTCGAGGCCGATAACACGCCCCTCATTGCAGGTTACACCTTCCCATGAACAACAATCGACACTTGGATTCCAATGCACTAGTTTTGTGGATGAAGCACGGTCAAATACGAGGCTATCCTTCAATTGGAGCAACAAGGATTGCTGATTGCCAAGACACTGGCCGAACACCGTAGAGATACAAAAGCTGATGGAAAGTAAGCATATGGATATCAAGAAAAGCCATGACAAGAGTGGAATTCTCATTGGAGGCTATCTGCAATAAGAGGCACCCACACATTAATAATGAGTTGAAGAGTTCATGAAATTAGTGATGGATTCAAGAGAGTAAGACAGAAGAGTACATTACATTTTGGGGCTGTACGTAGCTGATGTTTTGGTTGACAGAAAACTACTCAGATTTGGGAACTGAAAGTGTGGAATAATATTAGAGGTAGCAAAGGCTTTGCATGCTTCAACTGGAACGAAGAATGATGAGAGTTGATCTCAGAGTGTACATAAATTATATAGCCGAGGGAGGTCGACAGAACGTACTAATCACTCAAAAAGCCCACAATAATGGTTTTGTTTTATCTTAACGTGACTTGTCAAAAAGCAATATAGACAGTATAAAGGTGATATATATAGTATGAGAAGGTAATTGTGATGGAAAGTGCCGCTGTATCTTCCACTTATCTATTTTCACATTTCCTTTTACAAAGATTTCAAAAGTAGTCGGCACAATAATGCACCTAGGATAAACTGTCTAATAGCTTTTTGGAAAGCAAGCAAACCGTAAACCCAACGCTGAAGCCTCATGGGTCATGGGTCATGGGCTTTCTTTCCTTAACAAATCTAGCTTGTTTTGGTCTCTTATAGTCCAAGTCTAAGTCAATGGAGGGTTGTTGTTTGTGAAAGAAAGAAGAATTATTATCATGTTTGAAGCTTCCTTCGATGTATCAACCTAATTCTAAATATATAAAATATAAAATTAGACAGATTAATTGCTTAGTTCAACATGCGTTCAAATTCCCGTATGATTGGAATATATATATGCCCGAGTCTGAAAAATAGTTTGCATTAATGTTGGAAGTGCATTCAGTATTAATCCTTTCAAACAATATTCAAATTAAAGTACGTAGGTCTCAAATTTGTTTTGTTTGAAACCTATTTATTAATGTTTTAAATAAATCTGATCAACTTACTTTAATTCATGATATATAATTATCCGTATTGATCGATTTTGATTATAAAATGATAAAAACTTGGGCATAAGATCTCCGACTTTTTTATTTTTTATTTTTTTGCCGTTTGCAGAAATTTGTATGGTTATTCTTATTCTTATTTTATTTTAGGAGGTAAAAGGCCGAAATTGCAAGTTTAATAGTAGATAAGTAGGATTTATCAACTAAATTGAAAGAGTACTGTGGGAACAATATAAATTAAATGATAGATTTAGGATGACAAATATACTTGTTTTTTCGTTGGACATGTACATAGTTTTGGAAAAATGTTTGGGTTGAATCATTCAATAAGGGCTTGAATTATCTAGGCCTTTCATGAAACTTTCATTTGTTGAAGAAATTATTATGCACTTTTCCAATAAAATGCTTTAAATAATGTTCATTAAGGTGTTTCATTTAAAAATTTCTCCTGGTATAAGTTATTGTAAGGGTTAAACATAAAAATGCTCCTTAAACTAACAGCTTATTTTAGAATTGCCCATTGAATTTTTAAGTGTGTTAAAGAGACCTATCAAAATTACCACCATATTCCAAAAAGTCATTTTTTTTTTTTCCGATAATACACTTGTCCTCTAAAAAACAAAAATAAAAAACTATTTTTTAAACAAAAATAAAAAACGAAGCGGTGGATTAATAAGAAAAAAAAAACTATTTTTTTTTTTTGAATATATGTAAAATCAGTCACTGTAGTTGGTCGGATTTTCTTTAGAGAAAAAAAAAAATCAGTTTTTTAGAAAACAAATATTGAACTACAAGGTTTTATTACGGTCACAGCTTTTAATATTAGGTTGTTATAATGACTAAATAACTATAACTTCATTTGAAAAGATATATATATATATATATTTCATTCAATGTTTCACTTCTATTCAAAAGCTTTGAGGTCTTTTGCTTTGAAGCTTTGAATGAACCAATAAAGAGCTCAGTTCTAGTGCTCTATTTTTAGTCATTCTAAAAAAAATAAAAAATAAAAATCTAGAACTCTATATATATTTAAATTAGTCTACCTTTTACGTGAAATTAGATTGAATTATTTTTAATTATTATACTTCCACATTTAAATCTAAAATTGAGTACTAGTTGATCAAAAGGGTGTTTGGCGTCCTTTGCGTACGTCCTTTACATTCAAAAGGGAAGTCTATGAATTACTTAGGATTGAAAGAGAATATAGAAAACAAAATGGAGTTTTTAAATTTTCAGGATACCATAATGAAAAGGAAAATGTTTTGAGTACATTCTTACTATAATTTTCTCACAAATTCTTCTTATTTCTCGATAGTAAAAAAAAAAAAAATTAAGCAACAAAATTTGACAAGTAAATTTAATTATTTAATAATTAATGTGATAAGTATCAAGAGAACTGTTAGTCTGCTACATTAATTTGTAAATGACTTGTAGTAAAAATTAGAATAATACTAAAAAGATAACACTTTTATCTCACTACTATCACACCTCGTTGACATAACATGCAGTGTCAATCAACCTTTAATTTATTTATTTTTACTAAATAAGACTTATCTAAGGCTAATAAGCATATACAAATTTTCACTATGCTTTCTCGAAACATTGTAGCGGAGCGAATAGATAGGGAGAGACCGAAGAAAGGTCAACAACATCCATTCAATAATGGAGGACTATATATATATATATAGTGATCAAGGGCTAACAAAATTTAAAACTAGTTATACATAAAAATAGCTTCATTTAATACAAATCTTAAATTAAAAAGTTGAATACAAACATACAATAGTGAATTAGTGATCAAGGCAAGTGTGACAGCATGGGTCAGTTTTGCTTCCACATCCCTGGCTTCTTATAAAGTAACTTGCAAATCTAATATCAGAAAATTATTTCATTTAATAGAATTTTTTTTTGTTGTTGTAATTTTATTAATGTTGGATGGAAAAAAAGAAAAAGAAAAAGTCAAACATGATTGCATTGCTCCTTATATCTATCACTTATGTCTCTGTCCTTGATTCTTGTGTGCTCGCAGTTCTTGATTCTTGTGTGCTTGTCTTCCGCGAATATTTATTCTAATATAAAGCTAGGGAACATCTTGAACATCAATAAGTTTGTAGTACCATATCCTCCGCTTCTTCCAAAATATAAGAGGCCCAATAACAATTTCAAAGTTAAAAACAAAAATCCCATTTCGGCCGTTAAGAAATTCCGGTCAATCGCATTCTCATAATTCAAATGAGCTTTTTAGATGTTAGAGGTGATGATCTCAACTCTTCATGTATGCATTTTTCTTTCAAAGGAAAGTCACAAAATCCTATGTTTCCTTCGTAGGAAGTTTTTCGGGAATGTAGCAAATTGTTTTATTTGTGGAATCTATCCCACCAATTAATTGAACAAAAAGTTGAGAATTGATAGGAAAATATGACCATTTGCAAGTTGAACAGGAAAGAAGTGAAAGAAAGGGAATTACCAATGCTAGCTGGTATGACAATGCTGAAATTATTCATTGAGAAATCCAAGTATAGTTGAGCATTTTTTTGGGAAAACTGAGAGTTGCTCTTGGAGCTAGTTGGAGCGTAGGTTTAGAGCACTCAGAGAACACATGTTGAGTAAAGACAAATCTAGAGTCTGCAGATAGTTATAAGAAATAATTAATGGGTAAAGATTAGGAAGTTTCAAGATCCAATTGGGTATCTCTCCGTGAATCTGGGTGTATGAAAAGTCTAAACCTTCTAACGTGGATTGGTTTATCAGGAACTAATCCGGAAACATTTTCAACTTGCTAGAAGCTAAGCTTACTGTTGTAATTTGAGGAAAGGCGGATAACAAAGAATTAGCTCCATTACATTCAATCACCAAGTTGTTGTGAGAGAGATCAAGATATGAAAGATTTATTAAGTTCTGAATCACATTAAGTTGCAATGAGCCGTTAAAGTTGTTCCAAGAAAGTGAGGGTCTCTCAAGACTTCGTTCAAAAATAGAAATGGGTATTGACCCTTCCAAGTTGTTGCAGCTCAAATCAAGGTACTTCAATAGGTAAGAAGTGTAAGATTTGAGAATTATATATTTCTCCCCATGAATATTATAGGATCATTGTATAGATATTTATAACAACTACACAACCATTCAACTTCTACTAAAATTATGAATGGTTACAACTATGTACCTCCTATCTCATTATATATCTTTTAATGCTTTGTATTCAATGTATCGTGAGATCTCTTCAACGGTCTAGTTATTATTATCTTCAACTATGAATGACTTTTCATTGTTTTCATTGAGATGCTTGTTATTACTGATACGAGATGTATCTTTAACACGCCTCTACAAACTCATCGATTGGTAAGAGACGAACGTGGAGTTTGGAGCGAATAGTGATAAACCGAGAAGAAACACGAGGTTGATATTTAACACATGATATTTGATATGACGTAGCACAAGCGGATAGGTGTGAGAAGCTGTGTTCTCAAAGTACGAACAATCAACTAACACGTTGATAGGGATAAACGGAATACCTTCATTCAATAATCAACTTAAACTGTCTTTCATATTACAAATGTCTCCTATTTATAATAAAGCCTGAATGGCTACAAAAGAAATAAAATCTTAAATCTTCTAAGATTGGAAATAAAAACAAATAAGCATATTATGGAAATACTTGATGCCAAAGAATATTTCCAAAACAATTAGAATATTCTTGGAGTCAAAGAATTACCATGTTAGGGAAATACGATACTAATTATAATATTACTTAACAACAAAGTAAATATAATTAAATACGAGATTCCTTAAAAAGGAGAATCAGGAGAGTTGTCAATGATCTCTTATTTCCTTCTTAGTCTTTCCTCTTGATGGCAGCTGACAACTTAGAAGATCTTTCGCAACGTCAATATAGGAATCTTTATTATTCGACAATCTTCTTAATTAAGATATTCGGGATATTATGCTCATCTCGCCCTTGGCATATTATTTCCATCTCGGAATATTCTAATCGTCTGAGCCTCAGGATCTTTTGGTCGTCTGGGCCTCAGAAGGGTATTTCTGTCTCTGCTTCGACATATCTCAACCTCGTAATCTTTGAGTCTACTCGGGAAATTCCATGTCTCAGTCTCGACAACTTTAAGTTGACTCGGGAAATTCCATATCTGGGCCTCAGCAACTTTAAGTCGCCTCGGCCTCAGAATGCTCTTTCGGTCTCAGCCTCGAGGTATCTCGGCCTTGGTATCTTTTTCCTTTTGTACTTCTAGTGTCGGCAAATAGCTTTCCTCATGTCCACTCGGTGCCAACGACACAATTGTCAGTGAATAAGCCCGTTTGGCCATAATTCCAATGACACGTAGGACCCTCTCGGTAATAAGGGCATTTCAGGAACAAGATGGAAATCACGTCGTACATCATGATATTTTTTGGAGGGACACCATCTAGCTCTGCAAAAAGGAACTGCGATTATATTCCAATTATTAATATTGAAATGACCAAAGCCACTGGAAGCTCTCTGAAATTGAGAGAGGGGAGTTGAAGTAGAAAAAGAGTTTGATGTGTATAGTTCTTTATAAATTCCAAAACAAACTGAAAACTCCCATAAGATAATTGAAGAGAAAAATCCAAAACAAAATCGGGGAAATTCAAAACAAAGAATATCATAATATGCTAGATTACACGCAACAATATTTACCATTGTCAATTTGAGTGGAATCTTCACTGGCTCGACTAACCAATGCCTGCTCTTCAGCAACAAAGGACGTTGTGATGTTGAGCAATGGAACATTAAACAACTTTGACACCAAATTGAAAACTGAAACCGACACCCCAACAGCTGCCAACTCAACCGATCCTACACCAGAAAATCAATAACACAAAAATAAATCTTTTAGTAATCATCAGATGCGCAAAACAAAAACAAGTCATCATCTACAGTATGGATGGGAAGTATGACACCAATATTGCCCATAAGAACGACTGCACAAAATCAGAACCGAAACAGAAGTACCTAAATGGCCAACAAAGGCTGTGTCAACCAACGACGCAATCGGGTCAGCCGCCAAAGCCAGTGCAGCAGGCAATGCAATTGTCAATATCTCCAGCCCCAGTTCATCAAACTTGAGGCCATCTCTGCAATTTCCCAAAACTACAACCTCAAAATTGAAAGAAGAAAAAAAAAAAGAAAAACTAAATAAAATCCAATGCACCAGTTCCAAATCGCGCATACCTCAGACGGTGAACAAGAGAAAAAGACGATTGTGAAAGAGACGAAGTGGGTGGCGGGTCTGGGTCAACCGGAGCACGAGAAGTTGCAGACTTTGGCTCTCGGGGCGGGCGTTCACTCTCCAGAGAGGAGCTAGCGTGCTTCCGAGGTGACAATTTGGGCACGGTTTTAAGACGAGCCGAGCAATTAGGGTTTCTGATGAGCGCTTGGAATTTGTACGTATGATAAACAATTGGTGTTGGGAGAGTGTATGCAGAGCAGGTGGCGGTGGAGGCAGAGACCACTCGCCATTCTCGAAGAGATAGGGAGGGAATTGAAGAGAGGCAGGCAACCATATATTTTATTATTTGTTACTTTTATCCAACGAACTTAACGGAAAAATTCATTTAATAAAATAGAGGGTTAAATATTCTATTGGTATCTGAGTTTTACGTGTTTTTAAATTGAGTACTTCAGTTTTGTTTTGTATCATAAGTTGTACTTGAATTAGGGGTAAAAACTCATTTAGTACCTCTATTAGATTTTCTGTTCAAATTTTAACGACTCACCATGTGTCAACCGCTGAAGTTGACACGTGGCACTACATAAAAAAAAACAAATTAAAAATTAAAATCTTTAAAAATGATTAAAAATAATAAAATTAAAAAAAATTAAAAAAGAAAAAAAAGAAAAAAAAAAAAAGAAGAGGGGTGGCTGAGCCACCCCATGGTAAAAAAAAAAAAAAAAGATTATGGGTTTTGGCCCTTGGGGGTGGTTCGGCCACCCCCGTGGCCCATGGGCCAAAACCCATTAAAATAAAAAATAAAAAAATAAATTGAGGGTTTGCCCTTGGCCACCCCCGTGGGTCAAAACCTATAATTTATTATTATTTTTTTCTCCATTGGGGTGGCCGAACAACTCCCTATAGGGTGGTTCAGCCATCCTAGACTAGCCAAATCGGCCAAGGTGGTGGCTCAACCACCTTTTTTTTTTTTTTTTTTTTTTTTTTTTAAATTTATTATTTTTAATCATTTTTCAAAGATTTAATTTTTAATTTTTAATTTTTTTATGTAATGCCACGTGTCAACCTCAACGGTTGACACATTGCGAGGCGTTAAAATTTGGACGAAAAATCTAGCAGATGTATCAAATGAGTTTTTACTCCTAATTCATGTACCATATATGATACAAAACAAAACTAAGGTACTAAATTTAAAAACACGTAAAACTCAGGTACCAATAGGGTATTTAACCATAAAATCTAAGAATCGGATTAAGATTTTATATAATTATTTGTTTGAATTTACAGGTTATCAATTGTCAAAGACCATTTACGAGACACACCTAACCAATTAAAAATTGAGCTGTCCAACCACTTATCCGATTAGGTGGGTCTCATAAATGGTATTAGACAATCACCTCTTCGAATTCTCTCAAATTCGGACAAATAATTGTAGAGGATTGCGATCCCCATAAATCTCCTCTCCTAAGCATCATCGATCCGGATTTCTAAGATTACGGTCGGTAAATATGAGAGAATTTTTGTGGAGTTATTTATTTTAATAATGAGTAGACTGCTTAAGACCTATTGGAATATATAAATTTTATAGAAATTCTCTTATATTTACTGTCAAAAATTAATAGTAATTTAAACAATAAAAAGGAAAATTATTGAAAATTTATATCTCACACCCATAGATATTAAAATCCATGTCCTAATGCATCTACTTCGCAATTGAAGTTTTTGAACTCATACTTTATTATTTATAGATGCAATTAAAATAATTATTAATTAGTTTTAACATAAATACTAATATTTAGACTTTTAGTACCGTTCTATTTGATTTATTTTTATTTGCCTATTGCAACTATCTACATTCTTTTTAGTATTTATTATATCTAAATTAATTCTTTCAATATATAAATACTCTTATTTTTTATATAATTACTTACGAGTTATTTTAAAGATTGTTATAACACGTGAGGTTATTGTATATATAATACATGTTAGATTAAATTGTGAAGCATTTGCAAAGACATTTGCCAAGTCCCACATTTAGTGATTAGTGATTATATAAAGTTTCTATTTACATTATTCTACATCATACTTCATAGAGCCAAGCTAACAATGAAGCAACATTTCTGTAATTGTCATAGAATATCATTAGGACAATACTGATCAGGACTTTACTAATCAATACCAATGAAGAAGCAAATCAAAAATAATTAAAAAACAAAAATGTTAAAAAAAATGGATAAGTTCAAGGTTCAAAATCAGGACTTTTGCTTTGATATCATATTAAATTAGCATTAATCATAAACGGTTAAGTAGATAGAAAAAAGTAAAAATATAATCATTTAATTAATACTTTAACTGATATGTCATAACACTGCCAAAAGCTTTAAAACTTAGCAAGAAGGCTTATGAAAGTCAATGTCCTGCTAATTAGGAAAAAAAAAAAAAGGGTTATGTCCTTCTAATGAAAGCTATAAACATAGTTCAATGGAAACTTCAAAAGAAGGAAAATGACAAAAAATATAAAGCTAAGTGTATATGTGTGCATGTATATATATATATATAAACATGTTCATTCAATATAAATCTTACAAATCAAAGTTGAGTAAAAATGTTAAATAGTGACCAAGGCAAGTGTGACAAGACGAGCAAGTTTTGACTTCACATCCCATGTGCTTCTTATATAATTACCAGCAAATCCAATATCAGAAACGTATTTCAATATTATATATATAGCTTGATAATATCAAATTCACTTAAGACCACATTCCTATCAAATTGCATTAATTCTTTTTAATTTTCCTTATGTTCTAGAAAAAAAGAAAAGAAAAAAAAAGGGTCTAACCTGACTACATTGCTCCTTGTATCTATTACTAATGCCTCCGTCCTTGATTTTAGTGTGCTCGTTGTCCTTGATTCCTTTGTACTCGTCTTTGGCGATTTTCAATTCTAATATATAGCCGATGGAATATCTTAAAAAGATATCATTAACATGTTTGTAGTAGCATATCCTCCACCTCTTCCAAAACATAAGAGGCCCAATAATGATTCCAAAGCCAAAAACAAATCCCAGTTCGGCATTTAAGAAGTTCCAGTCAATTTCATTAATCCTAGAATTCGAATAAGTTTCTTCAGATGTTGGAGGTGACAATCTAGGCTCTTCATGTGTGCATTTTTCTTTCGAAGAAAAGCCACATAATCCTATGTTCTCTTCATAGGAAGTGGAATGTACCAAATTGCTTGATCTGTGGAATCTTTCCCACCAATTGATTGAACGAAAGGTTAAGGACTAATAGGAAAGTAAGACCTTCTGCAAGTTGAAATGGAATCTCATCTGTAAGCTCGTTGCTTGACAGGTGTAATGACTCAAGATTACTCAATTTTCCTAAAGATTGGGGGATCTGGCCTATGAAAGCATTGTGAGACAAGTTGAGGATATATAGCAATTTGAGTTCTCCTACTTCTTCAGGTATTGGGCCGTCAAAATTGTTGCATGAAAAGTCAAGGGAGTTGAAGATGGTTAGGATCTTCTCTAGCTTTGCCTCTAGCCCTTTCATGGTAACAGTTATTACATCTTGATAATAAATATCTATCATAGGATAAACCCTAGAATAACTTCCAAATTTGAGGTGATTGAGCTGAGATTTGGCCTCATTTTTATCATCTGTTATTGCCTTCCAATCAGAAAAGTGTTTTATTGGAAGCTTACCAGTGAAATTGTTTGCTGCTAGGTCTACAATTTGAAGCTTTGGCCAAGAAGCATTACACCCTCGACAATCAATGAGCCCATAAAATTTGTTAGATCGCAAAATAAGGATGTGCAACATGGATATATTCTTCAAGTAACATGGGAAGGCAACCTCGATGTGGTTGTTCCCAAGGTTTAAAACTTCCAAAGATGTGCATCTGGCAAGAGATTTGGGTAGCTTTCCTTCTAGTTGATACTTGGTTATCTCATGTATGACAAGTCATTATGGTAATGCCTTGTAAATTTTGTGGGTTTGATTTCAGCACCAAAAAGTAGAGGACTTGGCCTATATCTTTCTCATTATTTTCGTAGGATATTCAAACTTGATTATGAGAGTTTGAGTGTCTCGAATCAACCATGGCCAAGGGTTTCAGCTGGCTTAAAGCAAAAATCCCTATACCTCTTCCTCTCTTTTGAAATGAGTTGCACGCAGAATTGGCAGATTCAGTCCAATAAAAGGGAAGTTGCCGTATGTCTTATGAATTTTGCTCGTTTATTAGTAAGAGCCATGCTACCAGTTTTGTTCAATTAAATTTGCTTACTATTAACAAATAAATTGACTCATGAGTATTTTAAATTATTGGCATTTTGGACACTGGATTTTTGTTTTTTCAACAGTGTTGTATAATTCAGTGGGTACCTTTGTTGTTGAAACAATTTATTTGTAGTCAGTAGGTTATTTGCTTAATTCCTGTTGTAGTTTTGAATGGATTTGGGTTGAACTTGGTTCTGATTCAGATTAGTATACATGCGGGACAATTCATACATCTATACGATATGACCCTTATTGATGACAATTTAATGGTGGAATTGTTAGATAATTTTTGCGTCATTTACAAATTGGGCTGCGTTTCTCTTGCAAAATCAAAAATGGGCTGTCAATAGGCCTCTGGTCGTAGGAGTAAATACATTATGTTGCTTAAGTCAGTTCTGAGAACGTTGTTACCGTACACAACAATAATAAATAATACGAAATCGAAAAGAAAAAATAAAATAAAATTGGAACACATAATTAATTACGTGATTCGGCAATACCTTAGTTGGCGTTTAGGGCTTTCTAACCATTTCTTCTAATTTTGGTGTTGTGCTCGAGTTTCTCTCACCTCAGCGACACCATCGTTGGCAAAAGATGTTTTGAGCGCGAGGAAGTATGACACCAATATTTCCCAAATGAATGACTACCCAATCCACTCAGACAATTAACTAGTCAGAAAAACAAACATTACAAATACAATTCAATGAGATAAAAAAGTGGCATCCCAATGAACTTGGTATGGTGAACGTTTTATGTAACGTATCACTAGAATTATGAATTTGATAAGCGTAGAGTAATATTACAAGTCTTTGACCACTAATTAATTATAGAATGCTAGCTTATAACCCACTCTATGAGCGGGCTTTTTTATTAAAATTTATTCAAAAAGTCTTTTAAAGATTATTAGAAATCAATTTTCTTTTCTCACTCATTTAATTAATTGCTACAAAATATATATATAGTTTTTAAGATTATCTTGAACAGTTTGTCACACACGTTCTCTTCCGCCTCTTTTCTCGATACCTTTTATCAAAATATTTCAAGATGTTCTTCTAAGATCGAATAATTTGGGTAAGTAAATTTAAAAAGAAAGATATTTGGCATTTAGAGAGACCAATTCCCTACACTTAGCACACATCTATTTTAAATTAACAAGAACCTTCTCAACAACCTTAACATTATCCATTTCGCAAAATTCTAAATGAAAGTGTGAATCTTTGTAGAGTGCTTCAAAATTAGGGTTTACCTGACAAATGCATAATTAAATCATCACATCATATTCGATGCTTAATATTTCTTTATGTTTCGAATGTATATATATTTATTTTATGCACAACAATCAAATAAATTTTTGTATTGTTTTACTTTCAAAAGGCATAAAAACACTTTAAAAAAAAATGGTTAAAATTGGAGTAAAACACATGGTTTAATATAAATATTAAAGTATTAATACAAAATTAGTAGCAATTTCTTAGTGTGATAACTATTATATTTCAATACAAATAAAATGCAAATAATTCTGAATGTTTGAAAAAAAATACAAACTTTTTTTTTTTTATTTTTATGAAAATTTATTCTCATAGCTATACACGGTTGAAAGTGAAAGTAGAAAGAAAGAAAAAATAGCAAAAAGAATAACTGGATTCTAATTATAAAAATGTATAGCACACAAAGATACAAAAAAAAAAAAAAAAAAAAAAAAAAAAAAAAAGTTTTTGTTTAAATAGAAAACCTAGACCGAATGAATGTCAAATTTAACCTCCACAAAAGATAAAAATAAAAATAAAAAATTAATTGTACAAAATAATTTAAAATCAGAAACAGTTTATGGTCGATTAAAAAGATTGAAATATTATATGTTATAATTAAAATTTATAATTATCTATGTAAGAGAAATCATATAATTATTTAGTTTTGTTTTAATTAGCATACGATAAAGTTGAAGAAATGATATATTTTTAAGCATAAACTTTGTAAATAATATCATTTAACCTCATATTTCAACTAAAAAGTATAATTATATAACAATTCAATTTATAAATTTAAATATTTCTAAAATGGTATTTATTAAATAATAAAAGGGAAAAGTACACATAACCCCCTCAAACTACCATTCAATTGTCAATCTACCCCTAAACTACCAATTATGTCAATGTCCCCCCTAAACTACCAAAAAATGTTAATGTCCCCCCTAAGACCAACAAAAAGACAAAATGACTCTAATTTTTTTTGAATAAGACAAAAATGTCCTAATAAATTCAAAAAATTAAAACTAAAACTAAAAAACTTAAAAAAAAATAAAAAATAACAAAAAATAAATAAAAAACTAAAAATAAAAGCCAAAAAAAAACTTAAATTTATTTATTTATTTTAAAAAAAAAGAATGAAAAAAAAAACGATTTTTTAGTAAATTAAAAAACGAAAAAGAACAATTTTTTTAAAACAAAAAAAACTGAAATTTATTATTATTATTTTTTTAAAATAAAACAAATGAAAAAAAAAACCAGTTTTTATTAAATTAAAAAACGAAAATTTTTAAAGAAAAAAAAAACGAAAAAAAAAAATAACTGAAATTTATTTATTTATTTAAAAAAATAAAACAAATGAAAATAAAAACCTGTTTTTATTAAATTAAAAAAAAAAACGAAAAAGAACAATTTTTTCAAAAAGAAAGAAAAAAACTGAAAATTATTTTTTTTTTTTTAAAAAATTATTATTATTATTATTTTGGAATAAATTTTTGTTATTTTATATTTTTTTAATAATTTTTTTAGTTTTTATTTTATTTTAATAATTTTATGAAGGATATTTTTGTCATTAGGGGGACATTGACATTTTCTGGTAGTTTAAGAGGGAAAATTGACACAATTGGTAGTTTGGGGGTATATTGACAATGATATGGTAGTTTGAGGGGGTTATGTGTATTTTTTGGATTATACATAAAGTACTTTCAAGGGTTTTTTTTTTTTTTTTTTTTTTTTTTTTTTTTTATTTGTTGCTCAATGACATGTTGTACAAAATCAAATCTAATATTTCAAGAAAAAATCAATTACAATTCAGACAAATTTTACTTGGTAACCAAACTCAATTCTTAGATATATATGCACGCAATCAAAAATAAAAAGAGAGAAGCTAGGCAGTCAATTTTTTATTTTTTATTTTTTATTTATTTTTTATTTTTTTTTCAGATATGCCAGTTGTTCTAAACAACCTAAAGAACAAACATCAAGGCTATAGCTAGGCTAGAAGAGCTAAACAAAATAAATAGAGTGACAAAATAAAGAAGAAAAAAAATGTATTAGTTGAAATAAGTAAAACATGATGCGAAATGCCTAATTAACCTCTAGGTAGCACGTGGAACGATCTCCTACTTCAACGAAATATAAAAATATATAAGTGACGTTTGGTTATATTTTTTTGCTTGATTTTACAAATGAAACGAAATTCAAAACAATATGAATTAATATTGAGCATGAAATTCGGTTTTAGCCATACATATCATATGTTGATTAAGTATTAGAAAAGGGCCCAATATTTAGATCTGGGCAGTTGGGTTAGCACTTAGCACGTGAATACTAACAATATTAGGAAGCGCACGAAAAATGAACACCAAATTTAACCTCCATAAAACAAAAAGGAAATAAAAAAGTAATTAATAGTACAAAAGAATTTAAAAACAGAAACAGTTTATCATCTGTTAAAAAAAATTGAGATATTGTATGTTATAATTAAAATTTTAGATTATTTATGCAAGAAAAAACATATAATTATTTAGTTTTGTTTTAGTAGACAATAAAGTTGAAAGAATAACATAATTTTAACAATAAATTTATAAACAGTATTATTTGACCTTATATTTCAATTATAAATTAAAATATTTATGTAGCGAGAAAATTCATTGCAAAAATAGTAGACTTAAAGAACATATAATTTTATTTGTAACAAACAATAAAATTAAAAGATTGATATATTTTTAATTAAATAAAAATTTACCCATACATATCATATGTTGTTTAAGTATTAGAAAAAAAAAAAAAAAAAAAAAAAAAAAAACTTTTCGAGAATTATGGGATACATGCATAATATGATTTTTAGACTCATAGCTTCAAATAAACCTATCTACTATCACGTCTTTTGACTCTTGTCTTCTGAAGAAATTTTTTTTTTTAAGAAATGATTCATGCATAACTTATATTACATAATCATCTCACAACCAAGATATATAAGGTGAGTCCATGCATATGAATTTCACATGTAAGTTTTATCTTATGTGTCCTAAAGTTATAGGATAATTGTGTTAGGATTGTAATTTTATTATTTTTCATTTTTTTTTTTGTTTTTTGTGTTTTTTTTTTTTTTTTTTTTTTGTCTTCTCAAGATTTTTGTCAACCAGACGGTACAAATAAATTTGATCTCCTACAGGTGTGATCTACGGTGAACTCTTTCTATTGCTGGTCGCAACATCTATCTCAACTGTTTTGGTTGATTTTGCACCTTCATCCGATGGTGCACAGAAAACAAAAGGCTGCCAAAGTAACGCATATAATGCTGTCCCTCATCTCGAGTGCTGAAAAAGTAAGGAATCAAGTCTCAAGATGTGTCAGTGCAGTCATTTCACACGGCAATGCATTTATAGCAAGCAATTCAACTTGAATTATTCAAGTCTCTAGACGAGCTGTGATCGATCTCCACAACCGAGACCAAGGGCAAGGGCTTGTTTGTCAAGATTTTTTTTCACATTTTTTTTTTATATTTTTTACTGTTAATCAATATCAAAATATTTTTATTTTATTTTTTCATTTTTTTATATCACATAAATAATTTTTTATTGTTATTCAAATAAAAAAATTCACTACAATATAAATTTTTTTCACTTTTTTATACAAATTCTTTTTATTTTATATCACATCATCACTTTTTATTAATTCTAAAACTAATAACCCACTATTTTGTTATGTATAAATTTTTTCCAAACAAGCCCCAAACCTCTACACTTTGAGAAACAAATAAACTCTTTTAGTCTTTTATAAACTAAACATAGGTTACACAGCAGCCTTGATCCTCGTCCTCAAGTGTCACCTTCGTCCTCAAGGGTGTCGCATGTTCTTCAGCTCTTCGTAAACTAAACACAGGTTACACAGCAAGCCTCTTCTTTATAAACTGAACGTAGTAGATACAACGACTGTGACAATGTTGTTTCCTAGTTAGTTTCTCATCTCTAAATCTTGCAAACTTTAGCATATGATTTGTTTGTTTCCTCTTAAAATTTTAGAGTGTTGTTTTTGTAAGTGAAAACCCAGAGTTGCAAATCAACCACACGTTCACAGCAAAATACATAATTTTAAAGATATAATCATCAGATAAACAACATAAAACCCACAAATGAATAGAAAATAAATCTAACTTATCAAAAAAGAATATAAAAGAAATCTATAAAAGAGAATTTATAGAGACAGCGAGAGGGACGGCGTAGAAGAGTAAACAAAGACAAAGAGACTATAAATTTAATTTACTGGGGAAAGTAGAGAGACAATGTAAACGAAGAAAGAGAGTGATAGTAGAGAGTTTTAGAGGATAACTAGTTTTAATGAAAATGTGAGTGAGAGTTAGAGAGAAGGGTGAGACGGGCAGAGAAAGAAAAGGAAATAGAAGAAACGCACGTTAAATTACTGTTTAAGTCAACATTAAAACATATAAATTTCAGCTTAAAACGTAAAGTTTAACTAAATGATACGGTTTAATTTTAAAAACAATGGGTTCAGTAAAAACACACATGGTTCAGTATTTCAAAATAACCAGTTCATGCCACGTGTACAAATTTTAGGCTCTCTTCAAGAGAGAACTCAGCTTTTTTATATATATAATATCATATAAGATTACAAGGCAAGTGTTAGAGCATGAGTTAGTTTGGGTTCCACATCCCATGAGCGTCTCATAAGCCACATGCAAATCTGATATCAGAAAGGTATTTTAATAATATATATAGACTGTTAATTACAAACTCACTTGAGAAAACATTCACAGCCAATTGCATGGATATGTATATATATATATATTTTTTCATTCAACTTTATATATAGATTGTTAATTACAAACTCACTTGAGAAAACATTCACAGCCAATTGCATGGATATGTATATATATATATTTTTTCATTCAACTTTATAGTGAAACATAAAAGAAAGTCAAATTTGACTGCATAGCTCCTTGATCATATCTATCACTAATGTCTTCGTCCTTGATTTCCGTGTGCTCACTGTCCTTGATTCATGTTTGCTCGTCTTTGGCAATTTTCTATTTTAATATATAGCTGGGGAAACCTTAAAAAAGATGTCATCAACATGATTGTAGCAGCATATCCTCCACATCTTCCAAAACATAAGAGTTCCAATAACGATTCCAAAGCCAAAAACAATTCCCAGTTCGGTACTTAAGAAGTTTCAGTCAATCGCATTAATCCTAAAATTCGAATGAGTTTCTTCAGATGTTGGAGATGGCAATTCAGGCTCTTGACGTACGTGTGCATTTTTCTTTCAAAGAAAAGCCACGTAATCCTATGTTCCCTTCATAGGAAGTGTATAAGAATGTACCAAATTGCTTGATCTATGGAATCTTTCCCTCCAATTGATTGAACGAAAGGTTAAGGAATGATAAGTGTTGAGAGAAAAGTATTATATTGAATCACCCATCAGCTGTACATGAAAGGCCTATATATATAGGCTAGTAATGAAAGAAATATACACTAACCAATGTGGGACAATATATATATATAATCTAACACCCCCCTTCAAACTCAAGGTGGAGTGTAAATGATCATCTTGAGGTTGGATACAAGATCGCAGAACCGTCCTGGAGGATGAGACTTGGTGAAGAGGTCCGCGAATTGATCATGAGACGTGACAGAATGAAGTTGTAGAGAGTCTTGAAGAAGATGATAACGAACAAAATGACAATCAATCTCAATATATTTGGTCTGTTTATGAAAAACATCACTGTAGGCAATCTAAATAGCACTTCTATTGTCACAGTAGACAGGAGTGGCGGAAGAAAAAGAGACACTCATATCTTGTAGAAGCCATCACAACCAAAGGAGCTCCGAGGTAGTGTTAGCTAAAGCACGATATTCTATCTCAGTACTAGAGCGAGCAACAACAGACTGTTTCTTACTGCGCCAAGAAATAAGAGAGGTGTCAAGTAAGAAACAATAACCGGTGGTGGAGCGATGGTCTGTAGGATCACCTGCCCAATCTGCATTAGTATAAACATGCAACTCAAGCGAAGATTGAGAGGAGAAGTGGAGCCCATGAAATAATGTTCCCTTGAGGTAGCGAAGGATGCGAATGACAGCAGAAAAGTGAGTAAAATGGGGAGTAGTCATAAACTGACTCACCTGATGGACAGCATATGAGATATCAGGCCTAGTAACAGTAAGATAGACAAGGCTACCAACCAAATGCCGATAAAGAGTGGGATCACGGAAAGGCTCGCCATCCTATAAATTAAGACGGGCATTGAGCTCAGTCGGTGTGTCGACGAGCTTACAATCTGTGAGATTGGCCTGTGAATGTAGATTAGATATATATTTAGCCTGTGTCAAAAAAAAAAAAAAAAAAAAAAAAAATCTCAAGGCCAAGAAAATAACTGAGATTGCCAAGATCCTTCATCTCAAAATGTTGATTGAGAAACTGCTTGAGCTCAAGAATACCAATAGAATCATTGCCAGTGATGATCATGTCATCAACATATAACAACAAAAGAATGATGCCTCAATCTGTGCGGCGAATAAACAAGGCAGAGTCATACGAGCTGATGAAGTAGCCAAGACGAGAGACAGTGGTGCTAAATTTAGCAAACCATGTCCGTGGAACTTGCTTTAGACCATAGAGAGCTCAACGAAGACGACAGACCTTGTTTGGAGGAGAAGAGGCCAAGAGGTGGCTGCATATAGACTTCCTCACTGAGATCGCCATTAAGGAATGCATTTTTGACATCCATTTGAGAAAGAGAAATGGACCAATGGCGAGAGGCAGCAACAACCAATAGTGCATGCACAGAAGATAGGCGAGCAACAAGAGTAAAGGTCTCCTCATAATCCACACTATACTCCTGAGTAAAACCCCTGGCCACAAGGCGAGCCTTGTATCTGTCAATAGTACCATCAAAACAAGTCTTGATTTTGTAGATCCACTTACACTCAACAACAGACTTCTCTTGAGGCAAATCAACCAGATCCCAAGTATGGTTCTTGTGTAAAGCATCAAGTTCCTCTTTCATCGCGTCCTGCCAAAGAGGGTTAGTGGAAGCCTTACGATATGAGTGAGGTTCATGTAAAAAAGCAGCTAAGGCATGAAAACAATGAAAATCCTGGAGATGAGATGGAAGAGACTTTACGCGAGTGGATCGGCGAAGAGTAGGTGGGGAGGTATGAGCTGGAGCCTCGGATGGAGCAGAATCTGGAGACTCAAGCGTAGTGACACATGAGCATTTGAAGATTGCTGCTCAAGTGAGGAAGACTCAGGACAAATATCCCCAGTGGTAGAAGAAGACAGAGGCGACTCTAGGAGTGTGGTAAAGGGAGGGAAATAGGGCATGCTAAATTTCCCTCATTCGTGAAATAACTTATGCTCCTAGAAGACCACATAATGGGAGATGCGGAGACGGTGTGACACGGGATCATAACACTGATAACCTTTTTGTTCCACCCCATACCCAAAAAAGCAACATAACCGAGAATGAGGCTCAAATTTGGTGCGATCATGAATTTGGAGCAAAACAAAACAGGTGTAGGCAAACAACCGCTTGTGAGGGGTGCAATGGGCAAGAATAGGTGTAGGCAACCTGTTGATAGTGTAGACAACTGTGAGAGTGGCTTCACCCCAAAAAGGAGTAGGAACCAAAGAGGAAAGGAGAAGAGTACGAACAGTGTCTAGAATATGCTGAAGTTATCATTCAGAATCTTCCGTTTTGCTGAGAAGTGCCTAGACAAGAAAACTGAAGAGCAGTGTCATAGTGTTTTAAGATATTTTGAAAAGCCTGTTGAGTATGTTCTAAGGCATTATCAGAACTAAAAGCTTTAATGCGTTTTGAAAATTGGGTCTCAATCATTTTTGCAAAATTATAATAGATATCCAATAATTCAGAACGTGATTTCATTAAAAACACCCAGGTATAACGGAAAAAAATCATCAACAAAAATTACAAAATAACGTAAGCCACTCATACTAGGAACATGGGAAGGCCCCCAAACATCAGAATGAATTAAATCAAAAGAAGCAGATGCAATAGACTCACTATTATTAAAAGGCAAAGTTGGTTGTTTCCTAAGTTAACAAGAAATACAATCAAAAAACTTATTGGACACTGAACCTAATACACCCTTAGAAGCTAAAACTTGTACCCGAGACACAGATGCATGACCAAGACGTGAATGCCAAAGAGCAAGAGATGGTGGTGACGAAGCAGCAGCGGCAGAAACACCAGGGATGGAAAGGTGTAAGGATGAAAGCTCAAACAGTCGCCCAACTCTATGCCCGGTCCCAAGTGTCTGGCCCGTCCGAGGATCCTGCACATACACGCCAGAGGAGTCAAAAATAAGTCTATAACCCAATTCACACAGTTAGCCAACAAATAAAAGGTTAAAGGACAGTTTAGGCACATGAAAGACATTAGAGACAGAAAGAGGCGGTGTATGGACAGTGTCTATGGTTTGAACAGTTATAGAAGAGCCATTCGCTATGTGAATTAAAGATGTATGTAATGGAGGGGCAGAAATGGTAAATGAGGAGACATATGGCGCCATATGATTGCAACAGGCGGAGTCAAAAAGCCAAGAGGAAGATTTACCTAGCAAAACGGAAAGGACAGAGGAAGATGTATTACCAGAACGAGCGAGGACCTGGTTGATAATTGCCTCAAGATCAGCTGGAGATAAGGTGAGAGCAGATCCTATAGAATCGCCAGAGGAGGCAGCTGGAGCAGCTGAAGAAGAAACACTCTCAGTAGTGGTAATGATTGCGGCAGATGCAGAAGATTTGACCTTGCGCCAACACTTGTCAATAGTATAAAGACCAAGAAAATAAATAGGACATTTAACAATTAATCAATTTTATTTATTAAATAGATGAGACTAATAATTATGTTCTAAGTGATAATACTTATATTATAGAAATAAAATGAATCTAAGATAAAATAATAGAGTTAGAATAATAATGTGTCTTAATGAAATTAATAATTAATTGTATCGATGAAATATAGTTAGATTAAATGTAGGGTTAAATATTAATTGTCAAAAGATAGGATCTTTAAATTAGTAGGGTCCTACAATAATTTATAAAAGCTGGGGACTTTAAAAATAAAAGGGGATTCCCCTTGCCATGTGTCAGCACACAATTGGGTAGGTGGAGATAACATTATCTCCACTCCACTACCCACATGGTGACATGTGTCCCCTTATCCTTCATTCTTTTCTTTCTTTTCCTTTTCTTTTTCTCTCTCTTTCCCTCACGCACATTCCTTTTCCTTTTCTTTCTTCTTTCTTCCCCTCTTCTCCTCTATTCCTCATGTTGCCCTCCTCTTCCCCTTTTCTCCTTAACCTCGTCTTACACACACGTTGAGAGAGACCGAAGCTTGAGAGAGATGGTGCAGAGTTTGAGAGAAGAAGAAGGATCTGGCCGTTGAAGAAGATGGAGATGAAAAAGTGGAGTTTCCGGCCATGGGTGTCAAGGAAGGTAAAATCTCTAGATTTTCTTTGTAATTTCACCCCACCCATTGATCTTAGAACTATAAAATTGTATGGGCTGTTATTGGTTTTGTATGAGTTCAAATTTAAGGTTATCTTTGGGCGAAAATTTATGGGTTCTCTCTTGTTTTGGTTTCTACACGAAATGGGTATGGATTTCGTGGGTTTTGAAGCTTGATTTAGTTCATCTACTTTGATGTTTACCGGTTGAGGGAAGGAATGATTTTTAGTTGTGATTTTGGAAGAAAAACTGTTACGTGCCCTGTTATTACTTAATTAAAATTAGCTCTTCGAAGGGCTAATCCTCCACACACAAGCACACGGCTTAGATGTTTAACACTTCTAGGTTTAACTCACAAACACACGGTAATATGATTAAACTCTAGAAGATGATTCTCCCTTTCACTTCTCTAGTTTAAATCAAGTAGCCACAGCAAGGAAATAGGGAACTGCTAGTAATGGCTGAACCCACTACTTAGTAACTGACCCACTAAGATAACTGACGCAACTGACCCACTAAACATGTTCCAGAACACCCTGAAACTGTCTTAGGAAATTAAACGTAATACAGGAAATTACAACAAGACCCATACAAATAAACATAACAACTCTAATACCCTTCTACAGCTTGCAACCACATCTGATCCTGTTCCTGTAGAAGAACCACGTGGCAGCCATCCAAAGTACCTTGAGCCCTGGTATCAAGGTACCCTTGTCCGAACCAGACACTCAGCTCCTTCAGTCGGATGCATAACAAAACTGAATGGGGGCTGATTTGGGATTATTGGTGGAACTTGTGGGTTTGAAGTGCTAAGTGGATTGGTTGTGTTTAGGTTGGCTTTGTGTTGAATTTGTTAATACCTACTGATTTAGGGATTTATTTGGATATGAAATTCATTGATCTTTATGGTGTAATAATGAAATGGGTTATGGAATTGGGTGAAAATTAGGTTATGTGGTATATGGGATTTTGAAGGTAAAAGTATGGTTTTTAAATAATTATAGTTAATCATTGGTTATTTGTTGAAGGATCGATCCTATATTGTAATTGTTAAAACATAGGGATTTGAGTATTTATTTTGAGATTAGAGTGTGGTTTGCCTATGAGTTGTGTTTTGAAGTTTGGACTTGGTGATTTCTTGTATTGGCCATTGTTGTTAGAGATTGAATTTAATAGTTGGATTGTTATTTAGATTGGTGTTGAATGTCTAATGCTAATTGAAAATGGTAGAAAGGTTTGATTAGTTTCTTGTGGTGGCCATGTATGGAGAGAGTGAGATTTGTGGGTATTCTTGATGAGATTCAAATCTGGATTTTGGATTTATAATTGGATGACGTTGGATTTTTGGATTAGGCTCCTCTAATGTTATTTTATTGATATAGGAGTTGGCTTTGGGCATTTGATACTTGTGGGTGCCTAGACCCTTGAATGAAATCAATTTTGTGGATCCCTTCTATATGGTAGTCGAATAGGAAGAGAGAGACATTGAAGGGTGTAGTGTTATGAAGTGTGTAATGTTTATGGTTGATTGCTTGGCATTTTGGTGGTGATTTGATAACTTTTGATTTCTATGGCTAAGTGATGTATGGGTTGAATTGTGTAGATTGGTTAAGGGTGGATTTTCATAGAAACTTGATGAGTATGTGTTAGGCCTTGGTAAAAATTAGATTATGGCCATATGTGATCTTGAAAGGGAATGGTGGTCATAGAATGATAATTGTTAGGAGATATTAGTAGGAGTTATTGTTGATGGGGTTATTTAAATTGGAGGATTGCTATTGTAGTTTAAGGCTAATGCTTTGAGGTGAAGTAAAGGAAGTTAGAAAAAGGATTTGAGGGTTTGAAGTTAAAATGTTATCCTTGTTATATAAATGGTATATACGGTTGAAATAGAGAATATGTTATTGTGATGTCTAAAAGGATATATTATGGAAAGGAAATAGTTAAAAGAGAGAATAAAATGGTAAAGTGTAATAAGTGGGGTGAATAGATCCACATAATAACAAATTAAGCCTAAGTGTAGTGCTCAGCTTTGAGGTTAATGTATATGCCTCAAGCTTTAAAGAATGTATATTACAATAGGTGATCGTAAGCTAGTTTAAAAAGAGTTATTAGACTAGGTTTAAGTAGTGTATGTGTACATGTATATAGGTATATATATGCATGTACATGTATGTGACTTAAATATATATATAATGTTAACTTGGTAAATAAACAAGAAACTATAAAAAGGGACTAATAATGGTAATGTGACTTAATGATAATTAGTAGGCAAGTAAAATAGTAAACATGTTTTAAAGATAATAAGCGAGATAAAATGTGAACCTAAGCCTAAATGGTAACCTAAGAATAGTTTAGGATACATAACTAGACTTAGACACGGGTAATGCGACGTGTGAACACGCGGGTAGTTATGCGTCATAGTGTAGAGTTCAATAGCGTAGTCTAACGATACCAATGTTTGCAAAATAGTGTCCAGATTGGAGACTTCAATGGGTTCTCCAATGTAGATTTCGAGTCATGAGTCCAACGCAGCCCAGGTGAGTATTCTACTCAATGAGAAAAGATATTTTTATGTATTTTATAGAAATGCAAATGATATATGATTCTTTTACTGAACCAACGATATGTTAACATGTATGATTTGGATGTTTTAAATAGTTTCAATTATGTTGAAATATCAATGATGTTATGAAATGATGCATGAATGAAAGGTTTTGAATTGATTGAAGTATTTGAAAGTGTGTTGTAGTTGGGATTTAATTATGCAAAGAAGAATGATGAAATTTCATGTTGATTGGTTCATGGTATTTGAAGAAAGCATGATTTGCAAAGAATAGGAATATAGAGGTAGAAAGCATGATTTGCAAAGAATAGGAGTATAGAGTTTGAATTGTAAAGCATAAAGCATAAAGCATAAACTCATAATAACGAAGAGAACGTGAGGCTCATAATAAAGAAGAGAGTGTGAGGCTCATAATAAAGAAGAGAGCGTGAGACTCATAATAATGAAGAGAGTGTGAGGCTCATAATAACGAAGAGAACGTGAGGCTCATAATGAACAAAAAGACTATCATGAGCATGCATAGCATTGTTTAAATTGTGTAATGTTTTCATGATAAGTATATTATATTTTTGCTAGACGTATTAGTATGCATAAGAGTCTTGATAGAAAAAAAACTTATGTATATTGGTATTGGATTGTGTAATGTTTTTATGAAAGTATATTGTAGTTTTGCTAGACGTATTAGTATACATAAAAGTTTTGATAGAAAAAGAACTTATGTATATTGGTATCGGATGGTTGCATAGTTTAAATGCCATTATGTTCTATAACGAATCTTTTACGTATAATACTAGTTGCCCAGTGTATTTAAATGTTTTCTATTAGTCGTTGTTTGTTATATCAGCAATGGGGGTTTTTCAAACAAAAGTTTATAAAATTGGTAGCTGTTATAGTGTACGCACGACTAAAAAAATGAAAAGTTGGTTCTTTACGAAAACTCAGTGAATAGTATACCTTTGAGGTCTTAGTGTATTTATTTATGCTAAGACGGTGGGCTCATAATTCCACCTATACGGATGTGGCAAACCCCCACAACCGTATAGATGATGTTTCTTTGGCTGCAGGTATTCCGGTCGTAGTATATGGTGTTGTAGAAGTATACTGAGGATATTATGACTGAAGCTCAATGCGGCGGTTGTAATGTGTTAGACCGCGGAATGTCTATTCCTTTAGGTATTTTGATTATGGCTTGTGACGATTGTGCCACATAATCTTTGTTAAGCCATTTATGTCATGTATTTAATTTGAGGAAAGACCTAAATCATATAGTTATGTAATGGCTCTTATTGTAATTAATTGTGATAGATGTATAGGATGTGACTTCCGCTATTAGGTTTATATTTTTCGTTGCATAGTAGATACATGTTATACTCTGATATACTATGTACATGTTATGGAATATGTACATATGTTGGCTTTGCGACATATCGTCGTGCCACTATGAAGATCCGTTTATATTTTAAGGGGTTAATGATTATGAAATGTTTTGTTTATAAAAAAATAATAATAAAAAATAAATAAATAAAAAACGGGTCGTCACAAATAGTATGTCCACAACAGCGACAATAGCGACAAAAAGGATTGTCACGGTTTTTGGAATGTCCACGGCCAGACTTGTCAGAGTGCTCAGGCTGAGGCGATGGGACAACTAATACTGAATGAGTATGCGAAGTATGCTGAGAGCGCAAGATAGACAATCGGGTCTCCTTTCAAACACAGACAACCTGGTCCAAAGTAGGAAGAGGAGAACGGTGTAAAAGTTGCCCCTGAACAGGCTCAAAATCATCCCTCAGAGCCATCAGAAACTGATAGAGACGATGTTGGTTCCAACAATCAACATACATCTGAGCATCAATAGGATCCTTCCAAGCAGGATCAGAAAAAGCCAATTGGTCCCATAAGAACTGCATGCGAGCAAAAAAATCAGTAATAGACTGGTCGAATTCTTGCTTCAAACGAAAGAGATCAAGGATAATCTGGTACTCCCGAGAACCATCAATCGAGAAGTAGCGAGAAGCAAGCATATCCCAAGCACCCTGAGCATCATCAAAACTGCCAAATAATGCCGCAATAAAAAGAATAGTGGTGTTACGAAACCACGTAAGAATCTGATGATGTTTGTTGTCCCAATCAATAAGACGAGTGCGAAAAGCATCATCACTTTCAGCAGTGACTTTAGTCGGCTTGAAGATATCCCCAATCACATAGAGCCAGAGCTTGCGGCCTTTAAGAAAACTCCTCATAGACTGAGACCAAACAGTGTAGTTGGTGCCATCCAATGTAACATGAATATGAGCAAAAACCTCTTTTTGGGCTATCTGGAGATGCTAAAAGCAGAAACAGACCAGAAAAATGAAATCCGAACAAAAAAAATAAGTAGGAAACACCTGGTCAACTGATGCTGAGTCAACGGTCAACGGTCAAAGGAGCTGACGTGGTGCTAGGACTCACGTGGTACCGTGCTGACGTGGCACAAAAAGGATTGGCGCGTGATATGCACGCGTGGAGGAGGCGGCGCGTGGGCACATGAACCAAAAAGGCCGAATCTTCAACTGGCGTGTGGCTGCGCGTCCACAGTCAGATGGAGGCGTTCCCGGTGGCCCTGAACAAATAAGAGGCTGGGCTATCAAACTGGGCTGCAAAAAGAGTGATCTGACGGCGGCATCGGCGGCGGAACGATAGAAACCAGTGGCGGCGGCAGAATCTTCAGGCGGCGCGTGTGGGAGCGTGGAGGCTCCGATTGGGCTGTTCTCGACGTCTCTGGCACAATTGTCTCCCAAGGTTTTGATTGGTATATGAACCAGCTCTAGACAAGGACTGGGAGAAGGAGAACCGAGGAAGACAGAGCAAAGAGGAATGGCGGAAGCAACGGCGGCGCCAGAAAAATTATGGGAGGAAGCCGAAAAAAAAAAATAGAGGTGATTCGAAACCTGTGCTCTGATACCATGTTGAGAGAAAAGTATTATATTGAATCACTCATCAGCTGTACATGAGAGGCCTATATATATAGGCTAGTAATGAAAAAAATATACATCACACTAATCAATGTGGGACATATATATATATAATCTAACAATAAGAAAGTAGGACCTTCTGGAAGTTGAAATGGAATCTCACATGTAAGCTTGTTGCTTGACAAGTTTAGTGACTCAAGATTACTCAATTTTCTTAAAGATTGTGGGATCCGGCCTGTGAAAGCATTGCGAGACAAGTTGACGATATGTAGCAATTTGAGTTCTACTTTTTTGTTGGTTGTAAATACATCCCTAAATCAGGCAATAAACCCAATAGGTACATCCCAAAAGCATCACTAATGGCTAGGATAAGATACTAATCATCTGGGGAACCTATGCATGTCACCAAAAACTAATTCTACATAGATATAAGTATCGGAGCTGCCAAGCAACATCTGCAGTATTTTTTTTATCAAACATTCAATAACTTGATTACTTTCGCAACACATTAATGTGTAAACATGTAAAGTATACCTGACCAGCAAGTGCTAAGCATCAGTCAGCAAGGACACTGCCAACCAAACTTATACACAGATCTGATGACCTGCCAGGACCCTCTCCTGCTGCCATGGACGTTGCCATTGTCATAGTTACAAGAACACTAATGCTAAGCATCACTCTTTATCTTGCATTAGAAACTTAATCGTCATCTTCCACAACATTATTGATAATTTGTGCGCATGCTCGAGTGATCGTGGACAAGCTTATGATAATTTTCGACATAATTGATGACCCTTCAGAACTTCCACTCAAAAGAACTCAAAAATTGTGGTTATTATTAGACCTAGATTTCATAACCAACAGGTCCATTATTGGTTCACAACATTTACTGATTGACCAATCAACTCTTTGTAAAACTAGATTTTTGGACCTATTGTTGCATTTACGAGCATAGTAATACCCATTGTTCCAAATTGCGCATACCTCAGATGGTGAACAAGAGAAGAAGACGAATGTGAAAGAGACGAAGTGGGTGGCGGGTCCGGGTCAACCGGAGCACGAGAAGTTGCAGACTTTGGCTCTTGGGGCAAGCGTTCACACTTAAGGGAGGAGCTAGCATGCTTCCGAGGTGACGATTTGGCCATAGTTTTAAGACGAGCCGAGCAATTAGAGTTTTTGAATAGCACTTGGAATTTGTACGATAAACAATTAGTGTTGGGTGAGTGTATGTAGAGAAGGTGGCGGTGGAGGCAGAGACCACTCGCCATTCTCGAAGAGATAGTGAGGGAATTGAAGAAAGGCTGGCAACCATATATTTTATTATTTGTTACTTTTATCCATCAACGAACTTAGCGGAAAAATTCCTCTAATAAAATATAAGAGTCGGATTAAGATTTTATACAATTATTTGTCTGAATTTACGAGTGATCGATTGTGAAAGACCATTTATGGGACACACCTGACCAATTAAAAATTGAGTTGTTCAACTACTTATCCGATCAAGTGAGTCTAAAAAATGGTATTGGACAATCACCTATTCAAATTCTCTAAAATTCGGACAAATAATTATAGAGGATCATGATCCCAATAAATCTCCTCTCCTAAGCATCATTGATCTGGATTTCTAAGATTTTAGTTGATAAATATGAGAGAATTTTTGTGGAGTTATTTATTTTAATAATGAGTAGACTGCCTAAGACCTATTGGAACATGTAAATTTTATAGAAATTCTCTTATATTTACGGTCCAAATTACTAGTAATTTAAACAAAAAAAGCAAAATTATTGAAAATTTATATCTCACACCCGTAAATTAAATTGTGAAGCATTTGCAAAGACATTTGCCAAGTCCCACGTTTAGTAATTAGTGATTATATAAAGTTTCTATTTACATTATTCTACATCATACTTCATTGAGCCAAGCTAGCAATGAAGCAACCTTTCTGTAATTGTCATAGAATGTCATTAGGACAATAATACTAAGGACTTTACTAATCAATGCAAATGAAGAAGCAAATCAAAAATATTTGAAAAACAAAAATGTTAAAAAAATAAAAATGGATAAGTACAGGGTTCAAAATTAGAACTTTTGCTTTGATATCATATTAAATTAGCACTTATCTTAAACGATTAAGGAAATAGGAAAAAGAAATAATATAATCATTTAATTAATGCTTTAACTGTTATGTCATATCGCTACCAAAAACTTTAAAACTTAGCAAGAAGGCTTATGAAAGTCAATTTCCTGCTAATTAGAAAAAAAGAATAAAAAAAAAGAAAAAAAAAGGGGGTTATGTCTCTCTAATGAAAGCTATAAACATAGTTCAATGGAAACTTCAAAAGAAGGAAAATGACAAAAATTAAAAATAAAAAAATAAAGCTACTTATATATATATATATATATATATATATATATATATATATAAACATGTCCATTCAATATAAATCTTACAAATCAAATTTGTGTACAAATGTTAAATAGTGACCAAGGTAAGTGTGACAAGACGATCAAGTTTTGACTTCACATCCCATGTGTTTCTTATATAGTCACCTACAAATCCAATATCAGAAACGTATTTCAATATAATATATATAGCTTGATAATATCAAATTCACTTGAGACCACATTCACATCCAATTGCATTAATTCTTTTTAATTTTCCTTATGTCCTTGAAAAAAAGAAAAGAAAAAAAAAGGTCTAACGTGACTGCATTGCTCCTTGTATCTATTACTAATGCCTCCGTCCTTGATTTTGGTGTGCTCGCTGTCCTTGATTCCTCTGTACTCGTCTTGGGCGATTTTCAATTCGAATATATAGCCGAGGGAACATCTTAAAAAAGATATCATCAACATGTTTATAGTAGCACATCCTCCACCTTGTCCAAAACATAAGAGGCCCAATAATGATTCCAAAGCCAAAAACAAATCCCAATTCGACACTTAAGAAGTTCCAATCAATTGCATTAATCCTAGAATTCGAATGAGTTTCTTCAGATGTTGGAGGTGACAATCCAAGCTCTTCATGTGTGCATTTTTCTTTCAAAGGAAAGCCACATAATCCTATGTTCCCTTTATAGGAAGTTTCCAGGAATGTACCAAATTGCTTGATCTGTGGAATCTTTCCCACCAATTGATTGAACGAAAGGTCAAGGACAGATAAGAAAATAAGACCGTCTGCAAGTTGGACAGGAATCTCACCAATAAGCTTGTTGCTTGACAAGTCCAGTGACTCAAGATGAATCAAATTTCCTAGAGATTGTGGGATTTGGCCTGTGAAAGCATTGTGAGACAAGTTGAGGATATATAGCAATTTGAGTTCTCCTACTTCTTCAGGTATTGGACCGTCAAAATTGTTGCATGAAAAGTCAAGGGAGTTGAAGATAGTGAGGATCCTCTCTAGCTTTGCCTCTAGCCCTTTCATGGTAACAGTTATCACATCATGATAATAAATATCTATCACAGGATAAAAATAAGAACATGCTTCCAATACACTTCCAGAAGTAGGAGTAGGAATATCAGTAGCACTATTTAGTACACCACTTCTAGGTGTACATCTATCATAATCATTCTTAGAATAACTTCCAAATCGAAGGTGGTCAAGCTGAGATTCGGCCTTATTTTTACCATCTGTTATTGCCTTCCAATCAGAAAAGTGTTTTATTGGAAGCTTACCGGTGAAATTGTTTGCCGCTAGGTCTACAATTTGAAGCTTTGGCCAAGAGGCATTACACCGTCGGCAATCAATGGGCCCATAAAATCTGTTAGATCGCAAAATAAGGATGTGCAACATGGATATATTCTTCAAGTAACATGGGAAGGCATCCTCGATGTGATTGTTCCCAAGGTTTAAAACTTCCAAAGATGTGCATCTGGCAAGAGATTTGGGTAGCTTTCCTTCTAGTTGGTTTCCATTGAGACTTAAAGTTTGTAAGCCACAATTGTTTGGAAATGTATTAGAAATTATGCCAGTGAGATTGTTTCTCCTTAGATTCAACACTGCTAAACCTTGATCTGAGGTCATTTGACCCTCACTCATCTTAAATAAGCATTGTGGAATTGTGCCACTCAAAAAATTATCAGACAAATCTAGAATACGAAGATTTGTAGCATTGCATATTGATCTAGGGATAGTCCCATAGACTTTATTGCTTGAAAGAGAGAAGAAATAAGCCTCAGATAGAGAGTCACCAATACTAGCTGGTATCACACAACTGAAATTATTCTTCGAGAAATCCAAGTATTGAGCATATTTTGGGAAAACTGAAAGTTGCCCTTGGAGCTGGTTGGATCGAAGATCTAGGGAGTGCACCAAAGACATGTTGAGTAAAGTCAAATCTAGAGTCTCCAAATAGTTATAGGAAAGATTCAATGAGTCAAGATAACGAAGATTCCAGATCCAATTGGGTATATCTCCGTGAATTTGGTTGGCTGAAAGGTCCAAATTTGATAGTGTGGATTGATTTATTAGGAACTGAGGAAATGTTTTCAATTTGCTAGAAGCCAATCCTAACTTGTTGTGGGAGAGATCGAGCCTTTTAAGACTTGGGAATTCAAAGACAAACATGGGTATTGGCCCTGAAAGATGACAATGTGACAAGCTCAACACTCTAAGCTTTGGTAGTAAAGATGATAAGGCTGTGCCCCACTCAGACCCTTGCGCAGATATATTTACACGATCAAGATAAAGTTTCGTAAGCTCCGAAAGGTTCCGAACAAGCATATTCAGATTTGGATTCTCAAGTTTAAGTGAATCAAATACACAGTAACCCATGTAATCAGTAGATAAATCAAGAGTAACCAACCTTGTCAAGTGCGAAATCGCAATTGGAATCTGCCCCGCAAAACAAGCATTTGATAGGTTCAAATAACTCAAGTTCGTGAGCCTGTCAAATTGGGACGGAATTTGCTCAGAAAAGTTGTTAAAAGCCAAACCCAAGTGCTGGAGATACTGAAGACTAAAGAGGCTGCTTGAACTGTCAAATCCACCCGATATGGATTCGTTGGTCAGGTCGAGACCAATAACACGCCCTTCGTTGCAGGTTACACCTTCCCATGAACAGCAATCAACACTTTGATTCCAGTGCACCAGTTTTGTGGATGAAGCACGGTCAAATACGAGGCTATCCTTCAATTGGAGCAGCAAGGTTTGCTGATTGTCAAGGCATTGGCCACACACCACAGAGATACAGAAGTTGATGGAAAGTAAGCATATGGACATCAAGAAAAGCCATGACAAGAGTGGAATTCTCATTGGAAGCTAGCTGGAATAAGAGACACCCACACATAAATAATGAGGTGAAGAGTTAATGAAATTAGTGATGGATTCAAGAGAGTAAGACGGAAGAGTACATTACATTTTGGGGCTGTACGTACGTAGCTGATGTTTTGGCTGACGGAAAACCACTCAGATTTGGCAACTGAAAGTGTAGAATAGTATTAGAGGTAGCCAAGGCTTTGCATGCTTCAACTGGAACAAAGAATGATGAGAGTTGATCTCAGAGTGTACATAAATTATATAGCCGAGGGAGGTCGACAGAACGTACTAATCACTCAAAAAGCCCACAATAATGGTTTTGCTTTATCTTAACATGACTTGTCAAAAAGCAATGTAGAGAGTATAAAGGTGATATAGTATGAGAAGGTAATAGTGATGGAAAGTGCCACTCTATCTTCCACTTATCCATTTTCACATTAATTTCCTTTTACAAAGATTTCAAAAGTTGTCGGCACAATAATGCACCTAGGATAAACTGTCTAATAGCTTTTTGGAAAGCAAGCAAACCGTAAACCCAACGCTGAAGCCTCATGGCCGGGTCATGGGTCATGGGTCATGCGCTTTCTTTCCCTAACAAATCTAGCTTGTTTTGGTCTCTTATAGTCCAAGTCTAAGTCAATGGAGGGTTGTTGTTTGTGAAAAGAAAGAAGAATTATTAGCATGTTTGAAGCTTCCTTCGATATATCAACCTAATTCTAAATATATATATATAAAATTGGACAGATTAATTGCTTAGTTCAACATGAGTTCAAAGTCACGTATGATTGGAATATATATATGCTCAAGTCTGAAAAATAGTTTGCATTAATGGGAAGTGCATTCAGTATTAATCCTTTCACACAATATTCAAATTAAAGTACGTAGGTCTCAAATTTGTTTTGTTTGAAACCTATTTATTAATGTTTTAAATAAATCTGATCAAGTTACTTTAATTCATGATATATAATTATCGTATTGATTTTGATTATAAAATGATAATCACTTTTGCGTGATTCCTACACTTATAACCTCTTTAATCTACAACACAATTTGTAACGTGATTCCTACCCATCTTGCAATTTGGTCAATATTGTATTATTCTGATTTACCATTACGATTGCAATGTTTCACTTTTGCGTCAAAATGGCCAAAATATTCGATGGGTAAAAAATCTCCAATTTTTTGTTTTTTTTGCTGTTTTCAGAAATTTTTATGGTTAATTTTTTTTTATTTTATTTTAAGAGGTAAAAAGCAGAAATTGCAACTTTAATAGTAGATAAGTTGGATTTATCAACTAAATTGAAACAGTGTGGGAACAATATAAATTACATGATGGATTTAGGATGATAAATACACTTGTTTTTTTGTTGGACTTGTCAAAAAGGCAATGCCACTTTTGGTCAGTAATAATTGGGTCATTTTCCCAGGCACAATATATATATAACGGTTTGCTTGACTCAAGTCTTCCAACGAGTCTCCACGCCCACGCAGAAGCAGAAGAATTGGTCGCATTTCCTTTAGAAGCTCACCAACCGCGTCTAAAAGGCAAGCTAGATGGGGTGGTTTATGCACTGTCATTTGGAAATGCACGCCAGCTAGCTGGGGTATGGGCACTGTCGTCATTGTGAGGAAGGGGACAACGGAGGAAACAAGCATGATCCCACCTCCAGATAATTTGCCTAGCTACTTGTACATAGTTTTGGAAAAATGTTTGGGTTGAATCATTCAATAAGGGCTTGAATTATCTAGGCCTTTCATGAAACTTTCATTTGTTGAAGAAATTATTATGCCCTTTTCCAATAAAATGCTTTAAATAATGTTCATTAAGGTGTTTTTGTGTTTAGAAATTTCTCCTTATTTAAGTTATTATAAGAGTTAAATATAAAATAACCCCCTAAACAAACAACTTATTTTAGAATAGCTTCTTGAATTTTCAAGTGTATTAAAAAAATCCATCAAACTACCACCGTGTTCCAAAAAGCCATTTTTTTCGATAATACGTACACTGGTCCTCTAAAAAACAAAAATAAAAAACTATTTTTTAAACAAAAAAAAAAATAGAAAAAAAAAACCAAGGGGTGGATTAATAAGGAAAAAGAAAAAAACTATTTTTTTTTTTTTAATAAATGTAAAATCAGTCACTGTAATTGATTGCAATTCCTTTAGAATTGGTCGCATTTCCTTTAGAAAAAAACTATCAATTTTTTAGAAAAAATATTGAACTACAAGGTCTTATTACAGTCCCAGCTTTTAATATTAGGTTGTTATAATGACTAAATAACTATAACTTCATCTGAGCAGAAATATATATATATATAAAAAAAATTTCATTTAATGTTTCACTTCTATTCAAAGGTTTGAGGTCTTTTGCTTGAAGCTTCACTACAAAAATCACTACAATTGGACGCGTGTCTACAGTACCGGTTACTGTAGACACGCGTCCACTTAGACACGTGTCTTCTGAAAAACGTGTCTATTTGTACCATCTTCACAGTTTGACACGTGTATTTAATACACGTGTCCAATTAGACACGCGTATTTAATACACGTGTCCACGTGTCCAACTGTTATTTTTTTTCAAATATATTTTTTTTTTAATTAAATAGAATTTCAACAATTGGACACGCGTATTTAATACGCGTGTCCAATTGGACGTGTGTATTTAATACTCGTGTCCAATTGGACACGTGTATTAAATACACGTGTCAAACTGTTATTTTTTCCCAAATATAATTTTTTTTAATTAAATAGAATTTCAACAATTAGACACGCGTATTAAATACGCGTGTCAAACTGTTATTTTTTTCCAAATATAATTTTTTTAATTAAATAAAATTTCAACAATTGGGGACGTGTATTTAAATACACGTCCCGGATTGGGACAGTTGCGCGGGAGAAATGCTGGCTTATATATGTGTATATATGTAGGGCTGATCAAATACCCGCATCCCCCGCCCCAACCCGCCCCTAAAATCTCGGGTTTTAGGTGTTTTTTTGCGGGTGCGGGTCAAAAATTAATATACCCGTGCGGGGCGGGTTGCGGGTTGGGGTTTTAAAAAACCCTGGAGACCCGCCCCGCCCCGCACAGTTAAAAAAAAAAAAAAATACCCTACTATTACTAACCCTAGCAGAGCCGCGCCCCCCCCCCCCTTTCCCATTTTTTCTTTTCTTTTCTTCCTAATCCCTAGCGCCGCACCCTTCCCCTCTTCTTCTTCTTCTTCTTCTTCACGATTTCCGTCGTGCTGCGTCTGCTCCAATGGAAATATGGAAGTCAATAGGCCTTGCCGAGTCACCGGTTCTGTGGGAACGTCATGAACGGTGGGAACGTTAGGGTTGGCGAGGAGACCGGGAACGGTGGGAAGATCGTCGACGTTCGCTTCAAGAGGCCTCGCCGAGTCGCCGATCCTGAGGTCAGTGGCCTCTCATCCCTTTTTCGTGATTTGTTTGAGTCTGGTTGTTGTGATTTGTTTGTGATTTTCCTGTTTGAATCTGATTTTGTTTGAATTCGGTATTGTTTGGATTTGATTTTCTTGTTTGGTTCCTGAGAAAATCTAGCTTTGGTTTGGTTTATCATTTTTTTAGATCTAGGTATTAAACCCGCATATCCCCGCATAACCCACACCCCCCGCCCGCATCACCCCCACCCCGCATCACCCCGCACCGCACGGGTTCTCCCCATTTTGTGCGGGTGCGATTTTCGCAACCCGCAGGGGTGCGGGGCGGTGCCAAAAAATGGGCATCCCCGCCCCCCCCGCCCCATGCTCAGCCATATATATATGTATATATATATAATTTTTAAAATTCAAATAATATAATAATATAATAATAGATTAAATATATATATATCGGAAATGGGTAGCAGGAAGCTACCCATTTTCGATCTGAATTCTCTCTCTCTCTCTCTCTCTCTCTCTCTCCGTCACAGCCGCACCGGCCAGCTTCCGGCCACCGCACATCAGCCCTTCCCGCCGGTGAGACGCCCTCTCTCTACCTCTCTCTGCTCGGTTCTCGGTCTCTCTCTGCTCGGTTCTCGGTCTCTCTCTCTCTCTCTCTCTCTCTCTCTCCCTCTCTCTCCCTCTCCGTCACAGCCGCACCGGCCAGCTTCCGGCCACCGCACATCAGCCCTTCCCGCCGGTGAGACGCCCTCTCTCCACCTCTCTCTGCTCGGTTCTCGGTCTCTCTCTCTCTACCTTTCTCTCTCTATCTCTCTCTTCCTCTCTATCTTTTTTTCTCTCTCTCTCTCTCTCTCTCTCTCTCTCTCTTTCTCTCTCTGTGTATCTCTATGGCTCTCTCTCTCTCTCTCTCGCTCTCTTGCTCTCTCCCTATCTCTCTCTGCCGCTCTCTGTATCTCTATGTCTCTCTCTCTACTCTCTCTATGTCTTTATTTATTAACCCAAATAAATTTAAATAAAAAATAACAGAATTTAATTGAAAAAAAATTCTAAATTGAAGTTTTTATTTAATTAAATAAAAAATTTATTTAAAATGCACATTTCAATTTGAATTTTTTTTTTAAAAAAAATCGGTTTGACACGTGTATTTTAATACACGTGTCAAACTGTGCAGTTAGTGACTTGCACATCTGACACGCGTCTCACGCGTGTCAAAATGCACGTGTCAAACTGTTTGACACATGTACGACATTGTACACGTGTCAAAATGCACGTGGCAATTTGTAATTTTTTTTGTAGTGCTTTGAAAGAACCAATCAAGAGCTCAGTTCTAGTGCTCTATTTTTAGTCATTCTAAAAATAAAAAATAAAATAAAAAAATCTAGAACTCTATATATATTTAAATTAGTCTACATTTCATGTGAAATTAGATTGAATTATTTTTAATTATTATACTTCCACATTTAAATCTAAAATTGAGTACTAGTTGATCAAAAGGGTGTTTGGCGTCCATTGCGTACGTCCTTTACATTCAAAAAGGAAGTCTATGCATTACTTAGGATTGAAAGAGAATATAGAAAACAAAATGGAGTTTTTAAATTTTCAAGATACCATAATGAAAAGGAAAATGTTTTGAGTACATTCTGACTATAATTTTCTTACAAATTCTTCTTATTTCTCGTTAGTAAAAAAAAATTAAGCAACAAAATTTGACAAGTAAATTTAATTATTTAGTAGTTAATGTGATAAGTATAAAGAGAACTGTTAGTATGCTACATTAATTTGTAAATAACTAATAGTAAAAATTAGAATAATACTAAAAAGATCACACTTTTATGTCACTATTACCATATATCGCTGACATAACATGCAGTGTTAATCAACCTTTAATTTATTTTTTTTACTAAATAAGACTTATCTAAGACTAATAAGCATATACAAATTTTCACTATGCTTTCTTGAAATATTGTATCCGAGCAAATAGATAGGGAGAGACTGAAGAAAGGTCAACAACGATATAAATATCCATTCGATAATGGAGGACTATATATATATATATATATGTAGTGATTAAGGGCTAACAAAATCTAAAACTAGTTATGCATAAAAATAGCTTCATTTAATACAAATCTTAAATTAAAAAGTTGAATACAAACATACAATAGTGATCAAGGCAAGTGTGACAGCATGGGTCAGTTTTGCTTCCACATCACTGGCTTCTTATAAAGTAACTTGCAAATCTAATATCAGAAAATTATTTCATTTAATACAATATTATTTTTGTCGTTGTAATTTTATTAATGTTGGATGGAAAAGATAAAAAAGAAAATAAAGTCAAACATGATTGCATTGCTCCTTATATCTATCACTAAAGCCTCTGTCCTTGATTCTTGCGTGCTCGCAGTTCTTGATTCTTGTGTGCTTGTCTTCGGCTAATTTTTATTCTAATATAAAGCTGAGGGAACATCTTGAACATCAACAAGTTTGTAGTACCATATCCTCCACTTCTTCCAAAACATAAGATGCCCAATAACAATTTCAAAAACGAAAATTCCAATTCAGTAGTTAAGAAGTTCCAGTCAATCGCATTCTCGTAATTCAAATGAGCTTTTTAGATGTTGGAGGTGATGATCCCGACTCTTCATGTTTGCATTTTTCTTTCAAAGGAAAGCCACAAAATCCTATGTTCCCTTTGTAGGAAGTTTTTGGGAATGTAGCAAATTGTTTTATTTGTGGAATCTATCTCACCAATTAATTGAACGAAAGGTTGAGAATTGATTGGAAAATATGACCATTTGCAAGTTGAACAGGAAAGAAGTGAAAGAAAGGGAATTACCAATGCTAGCTGGTATGACAAAGCTGAAATTATTCATTGAGAAATCCAAGTATAGTTGAGCATTTTTTGGGAAAACTGAGAGTTGCTCTTGAAGCTAGTTGGAGCGAAGGTCTAGAGCACTCAGAATACATGTTGAGTAAAGACAAATCTAGAGTCTGCAAATAGTTATAAGAAATAATTAATGGGTAAAGATTAGGAAGTTTCAAGATCCAACTAGGTATCTTTCTATGAATCTAGGTGTTTGAAAAGTCTAAATCTTTATCAGGAACTAATCTGGAAACATTTTCAACTTGCTAGAAGCTAAGCTTAATGTTGTAATTTGAGGAAAGGCGGATAACGAAGGATTAGTTCCATTACATTCAATCACTAAGTTGTTGTGAGAGAGATCAAGATACTGAAGATTTATTAAGCTCTGAATCACATTAAGTTGCAATGAGCCGTTAAAGTTGTTCCAAGAAAGTGAGGGTCTCTCAAGACTTTCGTTCAAAAACAGAAATGGGTATTGACCCTTCTAAGTTGTTGCAGCTCAAATCAAGGTACTTCAATAGATAAGAAATATAAGATTTGAGAACTATATATTTCTCCCCATGAATATTATAGGATCATTGTATAGATATTTATAACAACTACACAACCATTCAACTTCTACTAAAACTATGAATCATTACAACTATGTACCTCCTATCTCACTATATATCTTTTAACGCTTTTTATTTAATGTATCGTGAGATCTCTTCAACAGTCTAGTTATTATTATCTTCAACTATGAATGATTCTTCATTGTCTTCATTGATAGGGCTGAAAAGCCGGTTACGGTTACCGGTTTTTGGACAAAACCGGCAACCGTAACCGGCTGGGCGGTTAGCAAAAATTGCTAACCGCCTCCGCCAACCGCCTAGGCGGTTGGCGGTTTACAAATAACCGCCGGTTGGCGGTTGGTAACCGGGAACCGGTTTTTCATTTTTTTTATTTTTTTTATTTTTTTTTTGGTTCTTTTGTTTTCTTTTTTAGCTATTGGACCTGTTTTGTTTTGAACCTTTTTTTTTTTTTTACTAGTTTTCTATTATGCAATTTGTTAAATTAGGCTATTGTTTAAAATACAAAATTACAAATTTGCAAGCAATTATGCGTTTACATAAAATCAATTTGCAAGCAATTATGCGTTTACATAAAATCAAAAATTCAAAACACAAGTGGACACACCATATTCAAAACACAAGTCAACTATCAACAAACCTCTTAGAAGTTAGACCCCTACATTCACAATATCAAAAAATCAAACCATATTCAAATAGTTCATAATCCACACACCCACACTCACAATATGGTTTGATTCACAACATCAAAAAATCAAACCATATTCAAATAGTCCATAGTTCATAGTCCACACTCCCACACTCACAATATGGTTTGATTCACAACATCAAAAAATCAAACCATATTCAAATAGTCCATAGTCCATAGTCCATAGTCTACAAGTCCACTCACCCACTCACAATATTGTTTGATTCACAACATCAAAAAATCAAACCATATTCAAATAATCTATAGTCCATAGTCCATAGTCTACAAGTCCACTCACCCACACTCACAACATTGTTTGATTCACAACATAAAAAAAAAACCATATCCAAATAGTCCAAAAGTCCACACACCCACACCCATCAATTATCAAACCATATCCATAGTCCATAAGTCCACACTCAAGAACAAAACCATCTTGTGGAAATAACAATACGACTCCTATTCGGTCTTCTAGCAAAATCTTGTGGAAATAACAACAATAAATATTATAAACTTAAAAAATTGACAAACTAAGCAATTGCATTGTAATATAAATATAATGACAAGTCAAAAAATGATAACCTTCCTCTAGGAATAAGATGTGTCAGTCGTCATTGAATGAGAATGTTGATTCTTAGGCCCATCTACAATAGAAAAAGTTTGAGTTAAATAAATAAATAATGAAAAGTAAATGAAATGAATTTATAAATAACTAATTCATAAAAATTTATCAGGTTCATCATAGCTTTCCATAAAGTCCTGAAACACTTCCTCATAGATCATTGGGCGGTTCTTTAACCAGTCTTGTGTGCAAATCAAGGCCTCAACGGTAAGCGGAGACAATGAACTCCTAAAGGTATCCAATACACGTCCTCCGTTGCTAAAGGCAGACTCAGAGGCAATGGTGGAAATAGGGATGGCCAATACATCACGAGCTATGGCTACGAGAGTAGGATATTTTGGTGTATTAACCTTCCACCAATTTAAGATGTCAAAATCTATAATATTTGTTTCACACCCATCCAACAAATATTGATCCACATCCGACCTACATTCCAAGTCATTCTCTGCGACAAGGTGTTGGGAAAACATATTCCTATATTGTGTCTCTTTATCTCCATCACCACAAATAGGATTGACATCTACTCTTCTTGTATCTTCAACAATGTTAGATGACTCCCCTACTACCCTCCCATGAAACTTATTGTATTGCTCAATTAAACGATTCAGGAGGTCTCTCACTTTTGCCTCTATATGATCCGCCCACATAGGCCCATTACATTTTTTCAACCAAAACACCAATGCCTTCATCTTGTTGCGTGGATCAAGAACAAAACCAACATACAACATTAAATTGATCATATCCATAATCCCCCAATACTTTTCATATTTTTGTTTCATACTAAAACTCACAGAACTCAAGACCTGATCTTCACTGAGACAACCATCATTCAAAGTATTTTGAATAATACAAAGTTGCAAAAAATATGAATTGGAGGTGACATGAGTTGAACCAGAGAACTTCAATGTAGCTTCATAAAAAGTTTGCAAAAATGTCGCAAATGCCCTAGCATTTTCACAATCAATAGGTTGAGGAACAACAAAATGATTATGCTCATCCTCCCCCAATAGGTCAAAAGCTCTTTGGTACTTCTCAGCAGTGGTCAACATCAAATATGTAGAGTTCCATCTAGTTGGAACATCTAAACACACCATGTTTTTACATTTAATTTTTTCCCGCTCTATACACTCTTTAAACTTTGACATCCTCTCCGGTGAAGACCTCACATATCTCACTGCGTTCCTTATATTAGTAACACAGTCACCTAAGTCTTTCAAGCCTTCATGCACAACAAGGTTTAAAATATGAGCGGCACAACGCATGTGAAGAAAATCTCCTCCTAAAACAGTATGACTATTGTTCTTCATCCTCTTTCTCATATACTCAATCCCCACATCATTGGCTGAGGCATTATCGACTGTAATAGTGAACACACTATCAATCCCCCACTGAGTCAATGCACTCTCTATCATTCTTCCAATAGTTTCACCCCTATGATTGGGAATTTGGTTAAACTTGAGAATTTTTTTATGAATCGTCCAATCAGAGTCTATGAAGCTAGCGGTAACACACATGTAGTTTATATTTTGCAGGGATGTCCATGTATCGGTAGTGATGCATACCCTTTTACCGCTCAAAAAAGTCCTCAACCTAAGCTTTTCTTCTTCATACAGTTTCAAACAATCTTTTTGTAAAGTGATACGACATGGCACTTTGAACCTAGGTTCAATTCCATTTATCAATTCCCTAAACCCATCATTCTCCACATGCCTAAAAGGCAGCTCACTTTTGATGAAATACCGAACAATCAAATTTCTTATATTGTTTGAATCATACTTCATGAATCTAATTTGGTTACCACTACCACCTTCTACCGGTTTCTTGAATGACATTTGCAACATTGTTTGGTTTTTGGGTAGTGTTGAATCTTTTGATTTCTTAAGTGGAGAGTCTGGGCAATTATAGGTAAGGTGGTGCATCATGGCTGAAGTGCCATTCCTCTTATAATGACACCCTATTAACCTATTGCAATAGTTGCACATAGCTTTAGGGTTTTCCTTATCGATCGGTTCCACTTTTTTAAAGTGACTCCACACAATGGATTGATTCACAGGTGGTTTTTTACATTGTGACTGTTGGGAAGGTGTGGGGCTTTCAACATTTGCAGTGGAAGGTGTTTCAGAATTGTCATCTATCATAATAGGGGTGGTTGCATCACTCAAAGTGTCTGTCATCTGTTATTAGATAAACAATAAAATTTATTTAATAACCAAAGGAAAGATGAATCACTCAATCACACCTAAAAAAAAGTAAATCTCATCTCAAACTAATCATAGATTTAATAGCTAGCTGTAATTTGACATGAAAGATGAAAATAAAAATCTATCCGCAAACTGTCTTCGGTAAACAAGCAAGTCCAACGCATAAAATATTTCAGTTCAACAAAATTTCAACAAAATTAATTAATAGTTCAACAAAATTTCAGTTCAAGGCTAGCCAGAATTGCATATCTCTCGGTCTCATCATTCATACTTGACCTCTTCTCCACCTGGAGGTCAAGTATGAATGATGAGACATTCATACTTGATACCTCCAACTTTCCAAATAAAAATTGAACATGGTCCCATCCCCAACTACCCGTTTCTGATCCCAAATCGTATTACAGTAGACATTAGATTTCAAGGAAACCAATCACATGAACCACGGAAACCAAATTTGACATATCCCAGCAATTAGGCCCACAGTTATTGAAGATTGGCATATTGACTCAAGTACATCCAGAATAACACAAGATGAAAGATAGACAGAGATCATGTTGCACACAATGCTGTTTTATAAGGAACAGCGAATCCTATATATCAAACTGCATCCTACAATAAATTAAGAAAAAGAAAACAGAAGTGTTACTATTGTAACAAAAACCATTGGTGGAACATGAAAGCTATTAGAAAATAGAGCAATAACTTGAATTTTATCATGATGTCCATCCTGTTATGGTTTTACCATCCATAACAGGATGGACAGAGAACTAGAATTTGAAGCAATGGATGATGTTATCAATTGACACACGATTACATCCGACGATACCAAGTGTTTCATATGGCAGCACTTCTATTCATATCCTCAATAAATTCATGAAAGTAGTATCTTGTAACAAATATGGCATAATAATTCAACCGTCGTCTTGGTTTGCGATCAAATTATACACAAGTTTCATTATTTTTAGTGATTTGAAATGAAATCAAAGAAAAATTTTGAACTGAAACTAAAATAAATCAAACAAATCAAACAAATAATCATAACAGAAACCCAAAACACAGCCTATTAAGTCTAATGATAGAAGAAGAAATAAAGTTTACTAGCAAAGTCGTAGAGAGGACGGAGAGTAGCGGATAGAGGTCGATGGTGGCGTTGGAGCTTCTGTGCGGAGAGAGAGAGAGGCCGGCGAGTGGCGGAGAGAGGTCGGCGAGTGGCAGAGTGTTGCGAGAAGGGAGATTCGGAGAGATTGAGGGCTGAGGTAGGGAGGCGGCGCACGGCGCAGTGAGAGTAGGGAGTTGGGAGAGTCGGGACTTAGGGTTTGCTTAATGCCTTAATGGCTTAATGCTTAACGCGTGAATTGAAACGGCGCCGTTTCGGTGTTAAACACCAAAACGGCGACGTTTTATATATAAATTTTTTAAAAAAATATATATATATAATAAGAAAGCCGGTTACCGGTTATAACCGGTAACTGGCTTTCTTAAAACTGGTAACCGCCTTTTTAAGGCGGTTACCGGTTACCGGTTTTTAGGCTGTTTTAACGGTTATTCGGTTATCCGGTTAACGGTTAGGGACGGTTAGCGGTTAGCGGACGGTTATTACGGACGGTTATTTTCACCCCTATTCATTGAGATGCTTGTCATTACTGATGTGAGATGTATCTTTAACAGGCCCCTACAAACTCATCGATCGGTAAGGGACGAACGTGGAGTTTGAAGCGAATAATGATAAACCGAGTAGAAACACGAGGCTGGTATTTAACACATATGATATTTGATATGACGTAGCGTAAGCGGATAGGTGTGATTGAGAAGCTATGCTCTCAAAGCACAAACAATCAACTAGCACGTTGATAGGGATAAACAGAATACTTTCATTCAATAATCAACTTAAACTGTCTTTCATATTATAAACGTCTCCTATTTATAATAAAGCTCGAATGGCTACAAAAGAAATAAAATCCTAAATCTTCTAAGATTATAAATAAAAACAAATAAGCATATTATGGAAATACTTGACGCCAAAGAATATTTTCAAAATAATTAGAATATTCATGGAGTTAAAGAATTACCATGTTAGGAAAATACGATACGAATTATAATATTACTTGACCACAAAGTAAATATAATTAAATACGGGATTCCTTGAAAAGGGGAATCAGGAGATTTGTCAATGATCTCTTATTTCCTTTTTGGTCTTTCCTCTTGATGACAGTTGACAACTTAGAAGATCTTTCGCAGCGTCAATATAGGAATTTTTATTATTCGGCAATCTTCTTAATTAAGATATTCGGGATATTCTGCTTATCTCACCATTGGCATATTATTTCAATCTTGGAATATTCTAATCATCTCGGCCTCGGGATCTTTTGGTCGTCTCGGCCTCGAAATGATATTTCTGTCTCGGCCTCAGAATCGTTGAGTCGACTCGGGAAATTCTATGTCTCAGTCTCGGCAACTTTGAGTCGACTTAGGAAATTCCATGTCTGGGCCTCAGCAACTTTAAGTTGACTCAACCTCGAAATGCTCTTTCGATCTCAACCTTGAGGTATCTCGGCCTCAGCATCTTTTTCCTTTTGTACTTCCAGTGTTGACAAATAGCTTTCCTCATGTCCACTCGGTGCCAACGACACAATTGTCCGTGAATAAGCCAATTTGGCCATAATTCCTACATCATGATATTTTTTGGAGGGCATTTCGGGAACAAGATGGAAATCACGTCCTACATCATGATATTTTTTGGAGGGCATTTCGGGAACAAGATGAAAATCACGTCCTACATCATGATATTTTTTGGAGGGACGCCATTTGGCTTTGCGAAAAGAAACTACGATTATATCCCAAGTATTAATATTGAAATGACCAAAGCCACCAGAAGCTCTTTGAAATTGAGAGAGGGGAATTGAAGTAGAAAAAGAGTTTGATGTGTATAGTTCTTTATAAATTCACAACTATAGTTGCTCGAGGTATTAATAAATCATACTAATGCTAAGCATCACTCTTTTTCTTGCATTAGAAACTTAATTGTCATCTTCCACAACATTATTGTACTTCTAATGTGTGTGAATGCTCGAGTGATCATGGAGATGCTTAGCTAGTTCTATGATAATTTCCGACATAATTGATGACCCATTCAGAACTTCCACTCAAAAGAACTCAAAAATTGTGGTTATTATTGGACCTAGATTTCATAACCAATAGGTCCATTGGTTCACAACATTTACTGATTGACCAATCAACTATTTGTTTGATCAAAAAACAAAAACAAAAAAAAAAATCAACTATTTGTAAAACAAGATTTCTGCACCTATTGTTGCATTTACGAGCACAGTAATATCTAAATTCACAGTCATTAATTTTTTCTTATTAAAAATTAAAAATCTTTCCCTCTAGATATTCAAATTTTTCCATCAATACTATTCATCATGTGAAGGAGAGATAAGTGCCTCACCAATTTCGTTATACAAATATTGATATTATAGTAGATCACTTAAATTTTAAGAATGATGCTAGAATATAAGAGAAAATTTGGTAACAAAAAACGCGTTGATTATTGAATTCATAATTTAGTAATTAAGTCTACGTACAATAGGTATACCCATAACATTCATTAAGAAACCAGAGCCGAAAAAGAGCGCAACAACTTCAGCAATGCCAACACTAGCAGCAAGTACTAAAGAAGTTGATACTGAGGGGAGGAGTTTCTTGCCATCGTGCTCGCCCATGCCATCTTAATGACAATCACAAAATGAAAACCCCCATAAGATAATTGAAGAGAAAAATCCAAAACAAAATCCGGAAAATTCAAAACAAAGAATATCATAATATGCTAAATTACACGCTAAAATATTTACCATTGTCAATTTGAGTGGAATCTTCAGCGGCTTGACTAACCAATGCCTGCTCTTCAGCAACAAAGGACGTTGTGATGTTGAGGAATGAAACATTACACAACTTTGACACCAAATTGAAAACTGAAACCGACACCCCAACAGCTGCTAACTCAACCGATCCTACACCAGAACAAAAACAAGTCATCCTCTACAGTATGGATGGGAAGTATGACACCAATATTGACCATAAGAACGACTACCCAAAATCAGAACCGAAATAGAAGTACCAAAATGGCCAACAAAGGCCGTGTCAACCAACGACGCAATTGGGTCAACCGCCAAAGCCAGTGCAGCAGGCAATGCAATTGGCAATATCTCCAGCCCCAATTCATCAAACTTGAGGCCATTTCTGCAAATTTCCCAAAACTACAACCTCAAAATTGAAAGAAAGAAAGGAAAAAAAAAAAAAAAAAAATACATAAAATCCAATGCACCAGTTCCAAATCGCACATAACTCAGACGGTGAACAGGAGAAGAAGATGATTGTAAAAGAGACGAAATGGGTGGCGGGTCCAGGTTGACCGGAGCACGAGAAGCTACAAACTTAAAATTAAAATAATATTAAAAAAAATCACATTTTTATCTTACTACTAATATCACACATTGACGTCGGTGACATAACATGTAGTGCCAATCAACCTTCAATTTATTTATTGTATTAAATAAGACTTATCAAAGGCTAATAAACATATACAAAATTTTGACTATACTTTCTCCAATCATTGTAGCGGCCGGAGTGAGTGAATAGATAAGGAGAGACTGAAGAAAGGCAGACAACCATATAAATATTTATTCGAGAATCGAGGACTATATATATGTATATATGTGATCAATAACAAATTAACAAAATTTAAAACTAGTTATATATAAAAATAGCTTCATTAATTTAATACAAATTTTACACTAAAAGTTGAATACAAACATACAATCGTGGTATCTTATGGTATGAATTATTTTGTGCTGGTATCTTATGCAAATGTGGGGTTTGTTTAGTCTTTTTGTACGGCTTGTATGAATAATAAAGTAGATAACGAGGTTATGAACATTCTTGAGGTGTGAATTTGTTTGGTTAACCACCTAATCTAATGATTAATTATAAATCTTGTTACGTTAGTTTTGTAACATATTTACGGAATGTTTTTGTATAATATGTATCATTATTCTTAAATTAACTCTGGTTAAAAGATAAAATTAAAAAAATCGAGAGAGAATTGGCACTTTCACGTTAGTATAATAATGAGATAAATGTTACTGTAGCAGTAACAATTGGAATGCAAAAGGTGCCATTCAAACGCACACAAATAGTATTGTAAAAAAATTGAAGTATTTATGGAGTTTAAAAGATAAATAAACTCGGGACTTAAAACAACTCTAAATTTTGTAAGGTTCAATCTAATTACTCAATAATATCAATCTTAGTCTGCAAGGAATAATTCAATCGGTTAGGAACCACGCCTTATAAAGCGGGAGTCTTTAGTTCGAATCCCACATCTCCTCTTGTGTGGACATGTAAAAAAAAAAAAAAAATGATATCAATCCTAAATTTCTAAATTGCTTATGGTCCTAAACTATTTTGATTGTTGACATGTAGATCAATAATGCAATAAATAAGCACTCTAGCCCACTCAAGCAGCCTCTACATAAAAGTAATTAGAGGATTATAAGCCCGTCAAATGACAAGCATCCAAGTGACCACCCTATGTAGCCAACTAATGCAACATAACATTACTTTTTTTTTTTTTTGGAAAAAATGTGATGTAGAAAACACATTTGTAATTTTGACTGTAGCATTACAAATGTCATTTCAGAGAATCACATTTTCCGTAATTCATATAGAAAAAGTGACGTGGATGACCCATTTCTTTACTTTAGAGTAATACTATAAGCAGTGAAGCCCTTGGAACAGTAGCCAATTTATTTGAACATGTGAACGGTAAATTTTCTTAAACAATTTTCTCTTATGATTCTACCCTTCAGCTTTCTTCATTGGATCTAAAAAAGGCAGGGGTATTTTTGTCTTTGAACATGTTGGATTTTAAAAAATTACTATTTTCCCCTGATATCATTCGACTGGTAAAGAAATTTGCTGGACATTTTTGTCTTTTATAATGAAACTACATTTTTACCCTCTAAGTTTGTACAGAGTTGAGTTTTTTTGAAGGGATGTTTTGGTCTTTTTATACATGCATTAATATTACATTTTAACCTCTTTAAATCCATTGACTTCAAAAAAAATATGGGCTTTTTGGTCTTTTAATTATAAATTATTGTACGGCCTTTTGTTTTTGGTTAAAGCGGGTTGCTTTCCGCCTGGGTCTTTTCGTCTTTTCATTTTATCCCTGCCTACGCTTTGATCGTTTTGCCCTTACTGATTTTCATATGGATCAGATTTTTTCCTTATTTTTTAAACATTTTGTCCCTCTTTTCTTTTTTCGAGCACCTTTTCTTTATTTTTCGACGAAAGCCATACTGAAGGATGTTTTTTCGACCAAATTTATCAGCGAATCCCGCTGATATGCTGTTTGCGGACCGGGATTCCTCAAATTCTTTGAGCCTTCCATTAGATTTAAAAAATGAAAATTTGCCACAGTTTTGCAGTTTCCCAAGAAAAATTTGTTTCCCTCCAAAACATAGAAAAAAAAAAAAGAAAAGCGGGAAAAGAAAGAAAGACCGTCCTTCTTCCTAGCTTCAGTCATTTGTTGCAGACCTCAAGCAAAAAAAATTTCGGTTCTTCAGTTTGGTCTCAAGCAAACATCAAGCAGAAAAAATTTCCTGTAAGTACTCTCCTAATCTCAAGAAAAAAAAACTTGGTTCTTCAGTTCATCCTCAAGCAAACAAAAATTCTGTGTAAGTACTCTTCTAATCTCGTGTCTTTTTCTCTTGTATATATATATATATATATATTTTTTTTTTTTTCATAGAGAGGACTTTTCACATAGAGGACTTTTTCTCTTTTTCGTCTTTTTGTTTTTGGTAGGTCAGAAAAACGAACCAAACCATTGTTTTGGAGATTTTCTTTTTCTCCACTGATGGTCTGAAATTTGTGGACAAAACAAGAAACTAGAACAGAAAAGAGGAAGAAAGCAACTTGCTCCACAGAGATATCAGATTTCATTCATGCAAAAACCAAGAGAGCAAAATGCTCTACAGAAACAGAGTCCAAAGACCCTGAGATTACAAACTAACCATATCCTATATTTGTTAGATATTATCTCCATATATGGCCTATATGCCATATATAAAGTGTTTATTATATTTATTATAAATATAATATACGGTATTACGGTTAGGTAATTTAATTAATTTAGATTACCGTAATGGAATCGTTTAATTGATTTAAAATCAATTAATAATATTGTTTCCTTGATGGGAGGAACAATACGGTACTTACCATAATTTGAGGGTCCCTGACCTAGCCTATAAATAAACAGCCTGTGTACACCATCAGTATGGCAATACAGTCATAGACATAGGTTAGAAGATCTCTCAAATAACATTTTTTTATTCTTCAGATGCATCGTGGAGACGCTTGAGCAAATATGGCTAGAGGTAAGCCTAAACCTATTTTGTTTTTTCCGCTGCGCATGTTAGCCTAAAGAATAATATGTTGATTATTTCTAACAATATTTCCTCCAAAACAGAGGTTTACAATCAGTCCCATAGGGCTAACAACTCAGGTGAAAAACAGTTCCAAAAGAAGATCACGTCCCCCTTGATTCTCGCTCGGACTTCTCACCAACGCGCGCCGGCATAGCAACCCACCGCAAAGGTGGGACAAATTTACTCAGAGGGACTTTGAAGCAGAGGCACACCGAACTGCAGTAAACCACCCAACTCTCCCAAGGAGAGAACCACCACAAAGGCCTGAAATCCACATCACCATCCTAAAATGAGACGAGACAAAACACCTTCTCCTCTTTGGGTAACGATTCCGCCCTAAGAGAGAACAAAAAACAAAACGAACCACCAGCAGCAGCAACGGAATCCCTGGAGGACCTCTTTCCAGCAACAGACGACTCGAACACCGGCGAAGCTAATGGAGAGGCGCGTGTCCTGTGGAAAAAGGCGGAAAATCGTAGATCCAAGCACCGAGCCAGACAACACAGTCACGATGAGAGGAAGCAAAAAGCAGCAAAGAGACGGCGTCAGAGGGGGGGAAGAGGGGTAAAAGGTGGAGGGGAGGGAGTAAAGGGAGAGAAGGGGGGGAGGGAAGCAGCTTCCCTCCCAAGGCGACGAGCAGTTTTGGGGAGCTTCTTTTTTTTTTTTTTTTTTTTGGAGAGAGAGCGAGAAGTTTTGAGAGTGTTTTGAATAATCTTTTGTTTTGGATCAGGGGTATGTTTGGTATGTTTGGTCAGGTGGGTTTAAAAATTTTAAAAGTATGGCAAATTTTCATCCTTTTGGATCTAATGGAGGGCCAGGATTAAAACATTTGAGAATCTCAAATTAGACAGGATTTTTTTTTTTTTTGGAAAAAGTTCGATTTTTTCACATACATTCGGTATTCTTAGTTCTGACTGTTCATATTTTTAGGCGCAAAAATGATGGGGTTGTGAAATCTTATATAAGATCGGCAGTGTGTTTAAATGTGAAAGTGGAAAGAATGCAGTAAATACAAAACGGGTTTATGTGTTACCACTGATAATAATGGTGGAAGTAGGCTCATACTTGCCCAGAGGGAGGAAAAAGAGAGGGATTTGTTTGCTTGACAGCCTTTATTAATTTATAAATTTAGGTTTTTATTTTTTTATTTTTTTTTAAAAAAAAACTTATATTGGTATATGTTATGGTAATGACTTTTCTCCTCCGTTGGTATACTTGACTGGAAATTTCCATGATGCGGTAACAAACTTGAAAAGATTCTGAGGCAGCTTGATTTATTAATTGTGCTATGATTTTGCTTATGCTTTGTATATTTATATGAGTGCATCATATTATTTGCTCCATTGATTTATATTTGGCACATTGCTGTAGTTTCTTATTTTAGAATACCAATTTTTGGCCATGCAGATCAAGAAGAAAAAAGAATGCCTCCAGTGGTGAAAATTCAGAATCCGCAGCTGCAGGTACTATTCCACTGTTGCATAAGTTTAAATATCGGCAGTTTATAAGTAAACTCCGGTGGCATGGTTTTCTTGATGATTAACTGTTGCAGAGATCACAATGGTATGAAAGTGTTTTCAACTGTTCTCTCTTTTCAAACCCAATCCCCTCTCCCATTTCCCTCCTGGAACACACACACGCTCACTCTCGCCCTTAATGTCTATGTTGTAATCTGGCAATTAACATTTTATAAACAGTATGTGTAGGAAGCTTGTCGAAACCTCAACTGAGTTGATGTTAGGGTCATTTGATTGAGATTCTGCCCAGGCACAGGGTTTTTTTTTCATCTTTTATTTAGTTAAGTCCTGCCTTCTGTTGCTATAATGAGTTTGGAGTACATTTAGAAGCTGCTATACCAATATGATGGTGCTGATGATTTTCTATCCAAGTCATCGTTGGTAGTGGTACCTGTTGCTGTCTATATGCTTTTTACCTTTTGTCTTTCTGATCCTTTTTCTTTTTCTAGTGTGTATGTTGGACATAGGTCAAGGGACAAGTGAAGGGAAAAGGGCTTTATACCACTGCAATTATTGCAACAAAGACATTACAGGGAAGATCCGTATCAAATGTTTTGTTTGCCCCGATTTTGACCTATGTATAGTGTTTTTCTGTTGGAGCTGAGGTCACACCACATAAGAGCAATCACCCTTACAGGGTTATGCTTAGTAATTCCATTAATAAAGTACTTCTTCTACTGATACCTGACAGACTCGTAGAGTTTTGCTTGGTGTTAAGTTATTACTAGAGGCTGTTATTCAAGTTTTTGTGATGAGGATGTAACTTTGTGCCTGTTTCAGCATGATGTAACTTTATAATGAACTAGGGGGCATTACTTGGTTGTTAATGAATGACTTGTGCTCATTTTGCATGATTAGTGAGGCTTTGATATTCATTTTGTGATGAACAATTGTTGGTGACTATAACAGGATTTCCTATGATAGGGGAGCTTAATTTGAAGCAAGAATCTCCTTTTTCTCCTTCAAGAGTCAAGTATGCTTTCATTCTCTTCCATGTATGTGTTGTACAATTTACCTGTGATGCCTTCTTATTTATTTTAACCAGAATTGAAGAATCATATAAAGGGGGTTGCGCTGGCCGCTTATTGTCAAGCTCAAGTGCTGGTGAGGCAAAATATATTCTTGAATAGCTTCCAAGATTTTTCAAGTAATTTATTGATTTGCTATCTAATTTCAAAAATATCCATATAACACATGCCAATATATTTCTTTCCTCATTTTCAGTGGACTTTTAATTATGTGAGGTATCTTTTGATAACTAATGCATAAATTTCATCCTGCTGCATAATATTTTTATGGGATTATATTGACTTGGAAAATTTGTATTCTATCTTTTGAGTTGATTTACACAGCATCAAATCTTCTCCACAAACCAAAAAGCCTTTGCATTGTTGCTAAATTTTTGTTAGCTTTCTACTTAAATTGTATAATACATTTTGCTGGTGCATTCCCTAAGAATTATGAGCCTCCGCTATGCGGTCTTTGGTGGAGGTGGTTTCTACTTTGAGATCCATGATAATCTTTTTTTGATTCTCCTCATCATGGATAAATGTATTATTTACATGTTTTGTTCTACTTATTTTCCCAGGTTCACATAAAATTTGAAGTGTTCAATTGTTATTGATGATATAATCTCCATTGTCTTTGTTATTTTTTAACGTAAATTTACTTATTCTATTTTTTGCTTACATTAGTGTATTGCTATCTAATTTCAAAAATATCCATATAACACATGCCAATATATTTGTTTCTCCATTTCCAGTGTACTTTTAATTATGTTAGGTATCTTTTGATTACTAATGCATAAATTCCATCCTGTCGATAATATTTGTATGAATTATATTGACTTGGAAAATGTCTATTCTATCTTTTCAGTTGATTTAGACAGCATCAAACCTTCTCCATAAAGCAAATAGTTATAGTTCCATGTTCATGCAATATGATAGTTTTTACATCAAGTGACCCGAGTAAGTTTATATATAAACAAGGATAGTACTTTGCTGAATTAAATGAGATACACGTAATAATTAATTGCTATGTAATATTAGAAAAAGATGATAGAGAAAGTCTAACGCAGAAAAGAGAATCTTATAGTGGATTACCTGAGGAACAAAGAGAAAAAGTTTATAAGAAAGAGAAACAGACATACGCAGATGAAGCAACTTGTGTTGAAGAAACTAAAGGAATGAACAAATGGTTGTGACCCCAATTGTAGCGGATTTAGGAGCAACCGAATGTTACCATGTTGCACTTACAATTGAAAAAGGTGATCACGGAAATGTATCTGGACAAAAAAAGAAAGGCATACTTTGAGATAGGTGCAAATAAAAAGGAAAGGATTCTTAGCAAAGCTATAAGATTTTTTGCGAGCAACATTATAGATTCAACTATTGATCATCAGATGCATGGTTTAGGCATAATTATGAATGAAAGTTGTGAAAGGAGTTTGGCTGAGTAGTGTTTTGCAGTTCTTAATGCCGGCTTCTTAACATCTCATCCTTAATTTGTTTTTATTGATATTTTAGATAACCAAGACTACCACAATGAGAGTAAATTCCAACAGTCAAATCAACACATGTGGTCCACTGAAAAAAAAAAAGAAAAAGAAAAAAAGTCGGTATAGTGCATTATCCGAAGAAAGAAAAGAAGAGATTCATAGGAAACAAAGAGAAGCGTATAGACGCAAAAAGTCTCTTGGAAACAATGCCAATAGAAATAAACAAATAGTTCCAACCTCAACCAGATATCCCTCATATAATAGATGCCAAACTTCTGGTTAGGTTTGGGAAGGCCAACCTTGATAAACTAAACTTCTGGAGTGGTGAGAGTGGTGATGGAAACAGGAATGAGTACAATATGCTTCCTAGGCATACCCGGCTTCAGAGCATGGCATATTCATCAAGGATGAAAGTGAATATTCATGTGCAGGTGAATACTATTAAACCACGAGTGCTTGTTCTTTTTAATCTCATCAATTAACTTCGCCCTTACTAGCAATAACTGCTTCTTCTTTTCTTTTCTTTTCTTTCCTTCTTTCTTTCTTTTTTATTTATTTTTTTTTTTTTTGTGGTGGTTAATTACTTGATTGGCTTGAAAGTTGAACTAACCAGTGCAACATTGTGATGTTAATTGTTTTGTGAACACAACTGCTAGCTCCTATATCCTGATTTGTCATCATGTTCCTCTTAAGGACATCGTAAAAATTGCATCTATCTTGTTATTTTTATTTTTTGTTTTTGTTCTCTATACCCTCTTTCTGAATAATATGACACAGTCACACGTTGCTTTTTTTAAGTGTGAACTCTTTAAGAAAAGAATCCTATAACGAAATATACTGCGCGATATCATAGTTTAACGAATTCTTCGAGTATATTATGCATATGTGTCATTTTCATGTGTAATTTATCTGCTGACAATAATTAATTATCTAATAGTGTGTTCCACTCATGTAATTCATGAGGTTTATACTCAAAAACTTGTTAGAAGCTACAAGTTTAAAACTGGTAAAGATCAATATATTGACAGGAGTATTGAGTGAAGATGATAGGAATATCATAATACGGAGGATCCCTGTTATGGTGAAGTCTGACTTGTGCTGGATGAAAGAAGCCGACAATGGTGATTGTGATTTCGATCATGAAGGTTATTTTTTAGTTAAGGGTGAAGAGAAGGTTAGTTTGAATAATAGCTTTTAGTTTCTTCCTATATTGGCTTTGTATGTGTGGTTGCAGCTCAACTAGATATTATTTCACAGCACATGAATTGGAAAAAATAAACACTTCAAACTTCCAGAGTAGTTGAATTTTTTGACAAAATTTGAATTACATTTTGGAATAGTTCCAAGAGGAGTGAAGTGATCTTTTCTAATGACCAGCAAGAATGATGATTTTTAAAATTTAATAGCTCATGCAATAGGCTATTTCTTCCCCCCCCCCCCCCCCCCCCAAAAAAAAAAAAAAGAATAAGAAAAATTATTATTAGCTTTTGATCTCTTCTATTGGAAAAATTTCTTTTCACCTGTAAAATATTTTGCATTGTTTGATATATTTATTATAGGTAGTTATTTTGATTCCTTATATTTGTTGTTTTACATCTTTCAACTTCTTTGCTGTCTCTAAAATTTTGTCTATAACTTCAAGGTACAATACGAAATAATTATTATAGGTAGACATTTGTTTTGTTTACATTTTTGTTGCCAACTATTTTTATAATATATAGTCTTTATTTCAAAGATTTATTGCACAAGAGCATATCAGTTTGAAGAGGCTTTGGATTTTCAATAGTCAAAATGAAGAAGAATAGGTTAATCATGTAAGCAATATCCCTGCTACCTCAGCAGATACACGTTTGGTGCAGATACATGAGTCCAGATTCATATATCTGGACATGTATCTGCACTTGTATCTGTTGAGGAAGCAAGCATATTGTTCATAAAATCATGAACAAATATGTTTTGCTTCATCATTTTTTATCCTAATGATGTATGTTGGCTACTAAAATTTCTATTATAGGTTGTTATTTATAAGTCAATTTTACAATACTTTTTTTTTATTTTTTTTTATAATTATTTTATATATATATATATTGACAAGTAATTGGACTGGTAATTTGTGCAAGCTTAATAAGAACGGCATAGATTTTGGGGTTTTTTTTTTTTTTTTTTGGTTTGTTTCTTTAAATGAGCTCAAGATGGGTTTAAATTTTCAGAACAAAACTTAGTTATGAATAGTGATTGATTAGGACTTGGCCTGTGACATCAATTTATTTCTTACTTTACTCTCTTTAAATCACAGTATATGTAGGTTAAACTTGACTGGTTTACAAATTCATAATATATTGAATTTGTTAATATAATATCTAGATTATATACTATAATTCTGCACCATCAAATGAGTCACTGATGAGGAGGTTTTACCACTTTTTATATATCTTCAAGTATATATATATAGTGTTAATAATTATGGGGATACATAACACTGGGAACAAGCACGTGCCATCCCAACTAATATTATATATAAAGAAGTAAAAGCTACCTTCAAAATAACAAATGTGCCATCCACATCACTTTTTTGAAGAAAAAAGAAAGAAAGTAAGAGTGATGCTATGGGGCGTTACTCCTATGAAGCCTTCCATAAAAGGGTTACATATCTTCAAGTACACACATTTTTCCTCTCAATCTCTCTATTCAGTTTTTTCACAGGAAACCATTTATTTAGGAGTGTACAAATGGACGGTTATTAACCGCCTTAAAATCGATATTCATACATACTTGCTTTTGTAGGCGGCTTGAGGGGTAAGTGGTTAACGGTTATTAACCGCTAACTGCCTACCTTTGTATATTATATTATATTATATGAAAAATAAATTGATTTCTAATTTAACCATGTGTGTGAAACGTGTAACAAGATATCAAAAGTGCGGAATTTAAATGAGATATATTTTGTCAACACGAGGACAACAAGAGCTTGAGAGTTAGCAAATTTTTACAATATCTCCCTAAACATCATCTCTAAGATATAGAGAATTTAATACCGAATTTTGTAAAGAATACATGCCTAAAGGCTTCTATTTATAGGCTAAGAAGATCTAAATTGAGTCTGTCTTTAATTTCTCTAAATGGTGTCCGGACGAAAGCATTGAGTGTGATGTTCCACATCGCCTGAGCATGAGGATGTGCTTATATGTATAAATGCACCCTTTATGACACAACGCGTTTTAAAGTCGTGATGGCGATGAACCTATCAGAACTTCGCAGTTAAGCGTGTTTCTGCGAGAGCAATCCCAGGATGGGTGACCTCCTGGGAAATCTGGTTTGGGGAGCCAAAAGCGAACAATATTGTGTCATTGGGGGTGGATCGTTACAAATGGTATCAGAGCCATTGCCCAGCCTGAGATGGTGGGAGCGTGCACAAGCCCAATGAGGGACGCCAGCGGGGACGCTGGGTCCAAAAAGGGGGTGATTGTGACGTTTCACATCGCCTGAGAATGAGGATGTGCTTATATGTATAAATGCACCCTTTATGACACAACGCGTTTTAAAGTCATGATGGCGATGAACCTATCAGAACTTCGCAGTTAAGCGTGCTTCTGCGAGAGCAATCCCAGAATGGGTGACCCCCTGAGAAATTTGGTTTGGGGAGCCAAAAGCGAACAATATTGTGTCATTTGGGGTGGATCGTTACATTGAGCGTCCGGACGATCTTCTGTGCAACTGACTTTTCATAATGTGCTTCACACGTTTCCATATTAAGACCGCATCCAAATGGTGTTGCCTTAGAGTTAGAATGGTTGCACTTTGTCTGCATGTAATTGCCATAACAAGACCGCATCCAGACAATGTTGTCCTGTTATCCAGGTGGATGCAAAGTGTGCACGCAATTTCCCTATCAAGGATATTGGTGTTCGGGCAATGTTGCCCTGACGTCCGAATGGGTGCAAGCTGTCTTCCCACTTCTTGTTTGCGAAGGAAAGCTAGAATCTTCTCGAACTCTGAAAAACGTCCGGACGTGTTGCCATGACATTTGGACGGATGCAAACTTAAACTGTTCGAAACTTCTCGACACCGATGGGCGTTCGTATGCATAACTAGGCTGTCCAGACGAAAACAAAGGATCCAACTTTTCTGAGTTGGAATCTGTACAAAATTTTTTTGGAACTTTTGAAATAGCTTTCTTGAAGCTTGAGGCATTGCATCTTGTCATAATAAAGCATTTTCTGTATTAGAGAAATGAACTCTAAATACTTTGCAGATTCTGAAATGTACAGCGTCTCTGTTAAACAACATTACATAAAAATGATTTTGTCAATAGAATGCAATCAATAAAAAACTAACATTATATATATATATATATATATATATATATATATATATATATATATATATATATATATATATATATATATATATATATATATATATATATATATATAAGTTACAAAATGTGGTTTTGGTGCGTTTGATAGAGCGTTTTTGTTTTAAAGTTTAATGAAATTGATCTTTATTCAAAAAAATAAAGATAATAATAATGTTCTTGAACTTTGTTGCATTTTGAAGCCATCAACTTATTTAAAAAAGGCACATAACCATCTAAAATATGCCTAAAAAAGAGGTTCAAGAAATGCTAAAAAAACCAAAATAAGTCAAGTTCTAAAAAGCGGTTATGCATGAGTTCCAATAGCTGCTAATCGGTGGCTATTTTAAAATAGCTAACCGGCGGCTATTTTAAAACTACTAACCGTGTAAGGTGGAGCGGTTAGTCTCTAATTAACCACCAATTGTAACCTTTTATACACCCCCTATAGAGAGGAGCTAGCGTGCTTCCTAGGTGACCATTTGGGCACGGTTTTAAGACGAGCCGAGCAATTAGGGTTTCTTATGAGTGCTTGGAATTTGTATGATAAACAATTGGTGTTGGGTAAGTGTATGCAGAACAAGTGGCAGTGGAGGCAGAGACCACTCGCCAATCTCGAAGAGATTGGGAGGGAATTGAAGAGAGGTAGGCAACCATATAATTTATTATTTGTTACTTTTATCCACCAACGAACTTAACAAACAAATTCCTTTAATAAATATATAGGAGTTCATGAATCTCCTCTCCTAAGCATCACCGATCCGGATTTTTAAAAATTCATTCTGTAAATATGAGGTAATTTTTGTGGAGTTCACTTATTTTAATAATGAGTACACTGGCTGAGACATGTTGGAGCAGGTAAATTTTATAGAAATTCTCTTATATTTATTCTCCAAATTACTAGTAATTGAAACAATCAAAAGCAAAATTACTAGGGATTTATATCGCTCACCCATAGATTTTAAAAGCCATGTCGCCCCTTAATGCATCTACTTTAGGATTGAACTTTTTTAACTCATACTTTTTTATTTATAGATACTTTTATAGATAATATCACAATTAAAATAATTATTAATTAGTTTTAACATCAATATACTAGTATTTAGACTTTTAGTTAGCGTTGGCAAAACGGGTTGGGTGGGTCATCCGTCGGATTAGCGGGTCAATCCATTTAGCTAATTTGGTTATAAATGGATTGGTATGTCAAAAACATGTCATAAACGGGATGACTAGTCATAAATGGGTTATAGCATAAACCCATATCTATAATTTCGTGTCGGATTCGAGGGTCGTGTCAAAAATTGCCAACGCTACTTTTAATACCGTTCTATTTGATTTATTTTTATTTGTCTACTGCAATTATCTACATTCTTTTTAGTACTTATTATATCTAAATTAATTCTTTCAAAATATAAATACTCTTATTTTTTATATACTTATTTATGAGTTATTTTAAAGATTATTATAACACGTGAGGTTATTGTACATATAATACATGTTAGATTAAATTGTGAAGCATTTGCAAAGACATTTGCCAAGTCCCACATTTAGTGATTAGTGATTATATAAAATTTCTATTTACATTATTCTACATCATACTTCATAGAGCCAAGCTAGCAATGAAGCAACCTTTCTATAATTGTCATAGAATGTCATTAGGACAATACTGAGCATGACTTTACTGATCAATACCAATGAAGAAGCAAATAAAAAATAATTAAAAAACAAAAATGTTAAAAAAAAAATGAATAAATATAAGGTTCAAAATGAGGACTTTTGCTTTGATATCATATTAAATTAACACTTATCCTAAAAGCTTAAGTAGGTAGGAAAAAGTAAAAATATAATCATTTAATTAATACTTTAATAGTTATGTCATAACATTACCAAAAGCTTTAAAACTTAGCAAGAAGGCTTATGAAAGTCAATGTTCTGCTAATTAGAAAAACAAAGGGTTATGTCCATCTAATGAGAGCTATAAACATAGTTTTATGGAAACTTCAAAAGAAGGAAAATGACAAAATAAATAAATAAAGCTAATTATAGATATATAAACATGTTCATTCAATACAAATCTTACAAATCAGAGTTGAGTACAAATGTTAACTAGTGACCGAGGCAAGTCTGACAAGACGAGCAAGTTTTGACTGCACATCCCGTGTGTTTCTTATATAGTCACCTGCAAATCCAATATCAGAAAAGTATTTCAATATTATATATATAGCTTGATGATATCAAATTCACTTAAGATCACATTCACATCCAATTACATTAATTCTTTTTAATTTTCCTTATGTTGAAAGAAAAAAAGAAAAGTTTAACCTGACTGCATTGCTCCTTGTATCTATTACTAATGCCTCCGTCCTTGATTTTCGTGTGCTCGTTGTCCTTGATTCCTCTGTACTCGTCTCTTGCGATTTTCAATTCTAATATATAGTCGAGGGAACATCTTAAAATAGATATCATCAACATGTTTGTAGTAGCATATCCTCCACCTTTTCCAAAACATAAGAGGCCCAATAATGATTCCAAAGCCAAAAACAAATCCAAGTTCGGCACTTAAGAAGTTCCAGTCAATTGCATTAATTCGCGAATTCAAATGAGTTTCTTCAGATGTTGGAGGTGACAATCCAGGCTCTTCACGTGTGCATTTTTCTTGCAAAGGAATGCCACATAATCCTATGTTCCCTTCATAGGAAGTTTCTGGGAATGTAGAAAATTGCTTGGTCTGTGGAATCTTTCCCACCAATTGATTGAACGAAAGGTTAAGGACAGAGAGGAAAATAAGACCATCTGCAAGTTGGGGTGGAATCTCACCAGCAAGCTCGTTGCTTGACAAGTCTAGTGACTCAAGATTAGTCAATTTTCCTAAAGATTGGGGGATCTGGCCCGTGAAAGCATTGTGAGACAAGTTGAGGATATATAGCAATTTGAGTTCTCCTACTTCTTCAGGTATTGGGCCATCAAAATTGTTGCATGAAAAGTCAAGGGAGTTGAAGATAGTTAGGATCTTCTCCAGCTTTGCCTCTAGCCCTTTCATGGTAACAGATATCACATCTTGATAAGGAATATCTGAAGCCCTACTAGAAGGAAAAAAACGAGGTTCCTCAACTCCAATTGGGACGCCATTGCGCAGATATATGTCCTCATTTTTATCATCTGTTATTCCCTTCCAATCAGAAAAATATTTTATCGGAAGCTTACCAGTGAAATTGTTTACCGCTAGGTCTACAATTTGAAGCTTTGGCCAAGAGCCATTAAACCCTTGACAATCAATAGGCCCGTAAATTTGTTAGATCGCAGAATAAGGATCTGCAACATGTATATATTCTTCAAACAACATGGGAAGACATCCTCGATATGGTTGTTCCCAAGGTTTAAAACTTCCAAAGATGTGCATCTGGCAAGAGATTTGGGTAGCTTTCCTTCTAGTTGGTTTTCATTGAGACTTAAAGTTTGTAAGCCACAGTTGCTTGGAAACCTATTACAAATTACGCCTGTGAGATTGTTTCTCCTTAGATTCAACACCCTTAAACCTTGATATGGCCACATTTGACCCTCACTCATATTAAATAAGCATTGTGGAATTGTGCCACTCAAAAAATTATCTGACAAATCTAGAACACGAAGATTTGTAGCATTGCATATTGATCCAGGGATACTCCCATAGACTTTATTGCTTGAAAGAGAGAAGTATTTAGCATGTTTTGGGAAAACGGAGAGTTGCCCTTGGAGTTGGTTGGATCGAAGATCTAGGGATTGCACCGAAGACATGTTGAGTAAAGGAAAATCTAGAGTCTCCAAAGAGTTATAAGAAAGATTTAATGAGTAAAGTTGAGGAAGATTCCAAATCCATTTAGGTATCTCTCCGTAAATCTGGTTATGTGAAAGGTCTAGAATTGATAATATGGATCGATAACTCGAGAACTGAGGAAATGTTTTCAATTTGCTAGTAGCCAATCCTAAGTTGTTGTGGGAGAGATCGAGATATGAAAGATTTATCAAGTTTTGAATCACATTAAGCTGCAAGGGGCCGCTAAAGTTGTTCCAAGAAAGTGAGAGACTCCTAAGACTTGGGAATTCAAAGACAGACATGGGTATTGGCCCTTCCAAGTTGTTGTGACTCAAATCAAGGGTTTTTAGTAGACAAGGAGAAACATTCGAAATTTCATCGAGTAGACTAGAAAATCGATTGTTATCCAGGCTTAGTTTCAACAATGATGGAAGGGAAAATAGAGAAATTGGAATGCTCCCTTCCAGTGAATTGTGACTCAAATAAAGAACCTCTAGATCTAGAAGTTCTTCCCATTGAGTTGAAGTAATCTGACCTGTTAAATCATTACCTTGAAGGTATATTGTCATCAACTTCTTGTTCATGCTGAATGATGGGATTGTTCCATTGAAATTGCAAGATTCAAGAGCTATTACGGACAACATTTTCAGGTTACCAATAGAGTGTGGCAATGTCCCTGAAAAGTTTGTGAGCCCAAGCTGCAACGTTCGAAGAGATCCATTCGAAGGAAATTCTGGCAACGAACCCTGAAGTAGATGATTCCATGATAAGTCAACTGTTTGCAGTGTTGGAATCTGGAAGATCTTTTCTGGAAATATTCCATTCAACCGACAATAAGATAAAATCAAGGATCTCAAATTTTTGAAATCTGCAAAAGATTCAGGAACTGGACCGTCAAAATTGTTTTCATCAAGACGAATAATTGAGAGAGACTGAAGATTTGTTAACGAGGAATCAATAGGCCCTGAAAGATCACAATTTGGCAAGCTTAACACTCTAAGCTTTGGTAGTGAAGATGATAAGGCCGTGCCCCACTCATACCCTTGCGTTGATATATTTACACCATCAAGATAAAGTTCCGTAAGCTCCGAAAGGTTCTGAACGAGCATATTCAGATTTGGATTCTCAAGTTTAAGTGAATCAAACATGTAGTAGTTCCTGCAACCAGTAGATAAATCAAGAGTAACCAACCTTGTCAAGTGCGAAATCGCAATTGGAATCTGACCCGTAAAACAAGCATTCGATAGGTTCAAATAACTCAAGTTCGTGAGCCTGTCAAATTGGGACGGAATCTGGTTAGAAAAGTTGTTAAAAGCCAAACCCAAATGCTGGAGATACTGAAGATTAAAAAGGCTGCTTGAACTGTCAAATCCACCCGAAATGGATTCGTTGGTCAGGTTGAGACCGATAACACGCCCCTCGTTGCAGGTTACACCTTCCCATGAACAACAATCAACACTTTGATTCCAGTGCACCAGTTTTGTGGATGAAGCACGGTCAAACACGAGGCTATCCTTCAATTGGAGCAGCAAGGATTGCTGATTGTCAAGGCATTGGCCACACACCGCAGGGATACAGAAGTTGATGGAAAGTAAGCATATGGATATCAAGAAAAGCCATGACAAGAGTGGAATTCCCATTGGAAGCTAGCTGCAATAAGAGACACGTACCCGCACATTAATATATAATGAGTTGAAGAGTTAATGAAATTAGTGATGGATTCAAGAGAATAATTAAGACGGAAGATCGAGTACATGCATTACATTTTGGGGCTGTAGCTAATGTTTTAGCTGACAGAAATTAAAGCACTCGATCAGATTTGGGAACTACTGAAAGTGTGGAATAATATTAGAGGTAGCAAAGGCTTTGCATGCTTCAACTGGAACGAAGAATGATGAGAGTTGATCTCAATTTGATCTCCGATCGAGTGTATGAGTGTACGAAAACTAGCCAGAATGGTATTTATTATATAGCCGAAGCCGAGGGAGGGACAGATAGTGACAACTCAACAACTCAGGACCTTTAGTCTTTAGACGCGTTTCGGTTTGAAACCTCCGGTGCTCAGTAGTTGCCTTGATCATTTAATTCCATCAACCATAATTAAATACAACAATCAATGGTTTGCTTTACTCTGAAACTCTTCCAATTAAGTCTCCATGCAGAAGAATTGAACCCATTTTATTTTTATATCAGATGTAAGTTGGTCTATAAATATTATAAATATATTATTTTATTAATTATATCTTTTTCTCCGCCCTTATTATTATTACGTCCAGCTTCATCCAAAAATATAACAAATTAATTAATTTGTAAAAAACACTAATATCACAAAAATAACTGAATAACAAAACCAAAAAACATGAGAAGTAAAAAGATAAGTTCTTTGCGCCGGTCCAACTTATACTCCTCTGTCTTCTCTTCCACAATTTTCAACCTTCACTTCCTGATCAGCTATTTATTACGTGGGGACGGGGACAGCTCCCCACCGGCCACCACCGTGGAGAAGACGGAGGACAGCTCCCCAAGAATTGAACAACATATATATTCATGGATGGAACCATTAATTACAGCACAAACTGTCTTATAGCTTTTTGGAAAGCGAGCAAACCAACGCTTTCCCTGACAAATCTTAGAAATCTAGTTTGTTTTGTTCTCTTAAGCGAGACAAGATACTTGTCCAAGTTTAAAGGGTGTTTGAGGTTGTGATTTAGTAGTTAAAAAAATGTGATTTAAAACTAAATTGCATAAATGAAATCGTTTGAAAATTGTGTTTTGATATAAAATGCAGAAATTTGCCTTTTTAAATCGCAGGTAATGTGATTTTTTTTTTTTAAAACGTAAAATTTTAAAGGTTAACCTAAGATTTTAAAGGCCAAACTCTAATTTTGCCAAATATTTAACTGCGTTTTGAAAAATTACTTTTGCAAATTATACATTTTAAAATCGCAAATACAAATAGACTCTAAGCCCCTAGAGGGTGGTTGTTTGTAAAAAGAAAGAAGAATTATTAGCATGTTTGAAGTTTCCTTCGATATATCAACCTAATTGTAAATATATAAATAAAATTAGACAAATTGCTTAGTTCAACATGCGTTCAAAGTCCCGTGTGTATATATATATATATATGCTCAAATCTGAAAAATAGTTTGCATTGTTGGAAGTGTATTCAGTAATATTCCTTTCAAACATGATTCAAAAAGTAGGTCTCAAATTTGTTTTGTTTGAAACATATATGTTTATTAATGTTTTAAATAAATTTTGATCAACTTACTTTAATTCATCATACTTATCCGTATTGATTTTGATTATAAAATGATAAAAACTTCTTGTTGGAGAAACTACACTTTATTACCTTTTTAATCTACCATACAATTTACAACTTGATTTCTCTCGATCCTTCAATTTGGTTAATGTATTATACCGATTAATTTATCATTAGGGTTGTAACAATGTTTCGCTTTTGCTCCAAAATGGCCAGCATAAAAAAACCTTAAAAAAAAAAAAAAAAATGAAGAACAAAGAAAAAGGTAGGGTGAAATAACTATTTGTTTGCTTAAGTCTTCCGATGAGTCTCCACGCAGAAGCAAAGAATTGGTCGCATTTCCTTTAGAGGCTCGCCAACGATGTCAAAAGTCTTCCAAAAGCCTCTTTTAAAAAAGCTAAATTATCATAGGGCCCGCCCTAAATAGAAAAAAATTAGACCATCGCTTGAGGCCTCAATTTAATAAGGCCCCAATTAATGAATATTAATAAGAAACATTTTCTATATATATATTTGAAGGCTTAATTATAGTAAATATTCTTTAATTAAGGCCCCTAATTATAGTAATAAATAATTAAGAAGACATTAATATCATTTAATTATTCAACATTCCATTCTTGAAATAGTAAGTCTTAAAAATTTGATAGTATTAAATAAGATAATCAAATAATATTAAAGACATTCTGAAATAAAACCCATTTTATAACTTTAAACGTTCTATTATTGGAAATAATGGAGAGAAGAAAATAATAATAATATTCAATTACGTTGTCGGTACTGGGTAGAGATTTTTTGGGTCTTGTGATGAACATTAAGCAGCCAAAATTCCAATCAGAATTTAGAAAGAACAATTTTGCATCTCAAAAAGTAAGAAAATTAATATTTAAACAAAAATATATTATTATTATGAAAAAAAGCCTCACTTAACCAGCTTATGGCATTAAGCCTCAAAATATATCGAGCCGACCTGCACTTAGATTTGGCAAAGGCTCTAGAAGGAACAATGATGAGAGTAAACTCCAAAAGTACATACATACATAAACCGGAAGGAACACTCATAAGACTAATATTTCATACATAACAAATGTATATATTTTGTACAATAATGCTGACGTGGAAATAATTTTCACAATAAAAAAGAAATAACATTTCCCATGCAACAAAAAAAAAATTAAAAAATTAAAATTAAAAATTATTTTCATGTCAATATTATTGTACAAAATATATACATTATTTGTTGTGTAGGATACATTCCTCCGCTCCACTCGTAAAGCTTAAGTGTTAGGTTTATGGTTTGAGAAATGATCACTACACTTATTTCTCACAACAGTTCCACAACAAGCTGACGTGGCTGGTAGTATTTTATTATTTTTTTACAAAAAGAAAACAAAACAAAACAAAAAAAGTTATAAAATATTACCAACCACATCAGCTTGTTGTGGAGCTGTTGTGAGAAATGAGTGTATCGATCATTTCTCGTGCAGGTCTTCTCTTCGCAAACTACACGACACGGATCATTATTCATTAGATACTGATTGGGTCCTGACAACATCTACTCCTCCATATCATATCTTGACTCTATTCCTCATAAATCCAAGTCCCCGTGAATTAATGACAGGTTTCCTCATGCAGGGAACTGCTTTTTCCACATGATTCACATGAAGATGGTCCAAAAGCATTTTTGGATTTTCTTGTCAACAACTACCATTTTCCGACGCTTCAGTACCCCTTGACTAATCCCATCCAGAAACAAACAAAACTACGAAGGAAAACACGCGCTATACCTTTTCTAAACACTGTTTTAGATTGCCATTCTCACTACTCTTTCTTCTTCTTCTTTTTTTTTTTTTTTTTTTTTGGCACAATCACCACAATTAGACTTGTTTTTGGATCTCGTATAATATCCTACGTGTGACACTAAGTATTAAGTACGGGCTGTTAGGGTGATTGAACCACCCTAAAACAATCATCTAATTAAACCATTTTTTTTTTTAAAATACAAATAGCTAGAATGACTGAACCACCCTAAAACAATCACCTAAGCCACCTTCTCTTTTTTCCTTTTATATTGCACTGAATCTTAGGCCCGTTTAGCAAGCCTATCTCCTCTCCCTTTCCCCTTTTTTTTTACTTCTAAAAAAAAAAATTCAACTTCAAAATATTTTTATTTTTTTTTATATCACATCAACAATTTTTTGTTATTATTCAAATATAAAAACTCACTACAATACAATTTTTTTTTTTTTTTCTTAAGATGATATCATGTCTACCAATAAATACATGGTAATGTCTTGTAAATTTTGTGGGTTTGATTTCAGCACCAAAAAGTAAAGGACTTAGCCTATCTTTCTCATTATTTTCTTAGGATATTCAAAGCTGATTATGAAAATTTGAGTACTGTCTCGAATCAACTATGGCCGAGGGTTAATTTGAGCTGCCTCATTCCAACTGTCTTAAAGCAAAAAGCGATGCTACAGCCTACGGGCCAGTTTTGAATTTTGGGTTGCCTCATTCCAAGGGAATGAGTTAACTTGAGCGTTGGGTTTATGGTTTACTTGACTTGTCAAAAAGCAATATTAGACTTGTGATGTGGTTATCTTTCTTCTTCCAGGTCTTCTCTTCGTCAACTACACGGAACATTATTCATTAGATACCGATCGAGTCCTGACAACATGTACATACAAAGAGGATGCATGCATGTCTTCAGAAAACGATTGGCGGCTATCCTCCAAACCATATCTTCAATCTATTCCTCATAAATCCAAGTCCCCGCTAATTAATGACAGGTTCCCTCCTTATGCACGAAACTGCTTTTTCCACATGAAGAAGGTCCAGAAGCATTTTTGGATCTTCTTGCCAACAACTATTATTCGGCCGCTTCAGTACCACTTGACTAATCCCATCCAGAAACAAATGAAATTAACTACAAAAGAAAAAGAGAGAGATTCCCTTTAAACGTGCTATAACTTTTCCAAATACTGTTTTAGATTGCCATTCTCACATTTTTTGGGCACAATCACCACAATTAGACTTGGCCCTTGGATTCGGAGTAATATCTTACGTGTTGCATTAAATATTAAGTACAGATTGTTAGGGTGACCGAACCATCTAATTAAGCCACTTTCTTTTTTCTTTTTTTTCTTTTCTTTAAATACGGACAGTTATAATGACCGAACCACGTACCCTAACACAATTACCTAATTAAGCCACTTTCTTTGTTGTTTTTTTCCTTTAAATACATACAGTTAGAATGACTGAACCACCCTAAAACAATCACCTAAGCCGCCTTCTCTTTTTCTTTTCGTCTTTCTTCTTCTTCAATTTTTTATTTTATTTTATTTTATTATTGCACCAAATAGAAATCATCGGGCCAGGACAATACCCCTCCCTTCTCTTCCAATATTCTATTATTTTTCCCCACTTTAGTAGTGGAGTCGTTTTCAAAAAAACAAACTTCATTGTCGTTTCTTTTTTAATCTTACAAGAATCATTAATGATTGGCGAGTGAATCCACACAACCCCTCTTATATTGTGTGAGTCCTATGCACGCAAGTTTCACATGTGAGATCCACACAATGTGAAAGGGGCTGTGTGGGAGTTGTGTAGTATTCTTAGTAGTCTCATCAAAATAGCTTTTTAACTATTTTGGTAAGCCAATTTGATGAAAACACTAAAAAACCACTCCCAACAGCATCACCACTTTAACCAAAAAGTTTTTGTGAGTAAAAATACTCACTAATTTTGACGAGTAATATTCACTCACCAACTCTTTTATCAATTTTGTTTCTCTTTTCTCTCTCATATGATCAGCACATTTTTTTTCCTTTTTTATCTCATTTTCTTCCCCCATATCCCATCTCTCTCACACGATGATGTCCTTATTTCATGGACATGAAGGTTTCTTTGTCACTGACATAAACTTTGTAGTTCTTTCATTTATCTTTTCTTTCTTTCTTGAATTTGGTTGAGAAGCAAATGAAAACTCCTGTGAATTTCTTAGTAATGTTCTAATCTCAAGATGAAAATGTATGGTAGCTTGTTGTATAAAAAGATTAAATAGAGAAAGAACAAAGAAATCTGGAAAAAAAAAATTATTTAAATGGAATAGTGATAGTGAATAGTTAAAATGGTGAGGCATATAAGAAAATTTTAAAAAAGTGACTCACCAGAATAGAGAAAAGTAATTTTTAGGTACTTTGATATATAAAATTTGGTGAGACTACTAGGAATACGGGGAGTCAATATTCTACATGATTTTATAGTTGATGACAAGTCACAAGTTAATAATTAAAGAGGCTCTTTTTTCTTATTCTTTTTCTTTTCTTTTTTCTTTTTTTTTAAGATGATATCAAGTCTACCAATAAATACATATGGTAATGCCTTGTAAATTTTATGGGTTTGATTTCAGCACCAAAAAGTAGAGGACTTGGCCTATATCTTTCTCATTATATTATTTTCGTAGGATATTCAAACTTGATTATGAGAATTTGAGTGTCTCGAATCAACCATGGCCAAGGGTTTCAGCTGTCTTAAAGCAAAAAGTCCTATACCTCTTCCTCTCTTTTGGAATGAGTTGCACGCAGAATTGGCAGATTCAGTCCAATGAAAGGGAAGTAGCCGTATGTCTTATGAATTTTGCTTTTTTATTAATAAGAGCTATGCTATCAGTTTTGTTCAATTAAATTTGCTTACTATTAACAAATAAATTGACTCATGAGTATTTTAAATTATTGGCATTTTGGACACTGGATTTTTGTTTTTTCAACAGTGTTGTATAGTTCAGTGGGCACCTTTGTTGTTGAAACAATTTATTTGTAGTCGGTAGGTTATTTGGTTCCTGTTGTAGTTTTGAATGGATTTGGGTTGAACTTGGTTCTGATTCAGATTAGAATATAAGCAGGACAATTCATACATCTATACGATATGACCCTCATTGATGACAATTTAATATTGGAATTGTTAGATCATTTTTCGGTCATTTACAATTTGGACGGCTTCTATCTTGCAAAATCAAGAAGGGGCCGTTAGTAGGCCTCTGGTTGTAGGACTGAAGACATGCACTTTGACGTCTAAGTCAATATCTTAACATACGGAAGAAAACTCAAAGAGAGAGTGTTGTTACCGTGCACAATAATAATAAATAATACAGAATCGAAAAGAAAGAGAGAAAGAAAATTGAGACACATAATTACGTGGTTCGGCAATACCTTAGTTGGCGTCTAGGCTTTCTAGCCATTTTTTCTAATTTTGGGGTCGTGCCTGAGTTCCTCTCACCTCGGCAACACCATCGCTGGCAAAAGATGTTTTGGGCGCAAGGAAGTATGACACCAATATTTCCCATAAGAATGACTGCCCAAATCACAGCCAGAAACATCCCAATACTTGAAATTAGTATCAACAAGTCCGAAGATTGAAACAGTCCCAACAATCCACTCAGAAAATTAACTAGTCAGAAAACAAACATTACAAATACCACTCAGTGAGATACAAAAGTGGCATCCCAATGAACTTGGTATTGTGAACGTTTTATGTAACGTACCACTAGAATTATGCATTTGATGAGCGTGGAGTAATATTACAAATCTTACAGTAAAAGTCGACTACTAATTAATTATATAATATTACAAAGGCAAAGTGTGAGAACAGCATGAGTTAGTTTGGCTTCCTCATCCCATGAGCGTATCATAAGTCACCTGCAAATCTGATATCAGAAAGGTATTTCAATAATATACATGTAGATTGATAATTATTACAAACTCACTTAAGAAAACATTCACATCCAATTGCATGGATATTTCTTTTTCATTTAACTTTATATTGAAACAAAAAAAGAAAGAGTCAAACCTGACTCCATTACTCGTATATGTCTATCACTAATGCCTCCATCCTTGATTTCCGTGTGCTCGCTGTCCTTGATTCCTATCGGCTCGTCTCTGGTGATTTTCTATTATAATATATAGTTAGGGAAACATCTTAAAAAAGATGTCATCAACATGTTTGTAGCAGCATATTCTCCATCTCTTCCAAAACATAAGAGGCCCAATAACGATTCCAAAGCCAAAAACAAATCCTAGTTCGACACTTAAGAAGTTTCAGTCAATCGCATTAATCCTAGAATTCGAATGAGTTTCTTCAGATGTTGGAGGTGACAATCCAGGCTCTTCACATACTGTGCATTTTTCTTTCAAAGAAAAGCCACCTAATCCTATGTTCCCTTCATAGGAAGTTTCTAGGAATGTATCAAATTACTTGATCCGTGGAATCTTAATTTCCCTCCAATTGATTGAACGAAAGGTTAAGGAATAATAGGAAAGTAGGACCTTCTGCAAGTTGAAATGGAATCTCACCTGTAAGCTTGTTTCTTGTCAAGTCTAATGACTTAAGATTACTTAATTTTCCTAAAGATTGTGGGATCCGGCCTGTGAAAGCATTGCGAGACAAGTTGAGGATATGTAGCAATTTGAGTTCTACTTTTTTGTTGGTTGTAAATACGTCCCTAAATCAGGCAATAAACCCAGTAGGTACATCCCAAAAGCATCTCTAATGGCTGGGATAAGATACTAATCATCTGGGGAAACTATGCATGTCCCCAAAAACTAATTCTACATAGATATATGTACCGGAGCTGCCAAGCTACATCTGCAGTATTTTTTGGTCCAACATTCAACAACTTGATTACATTCGCAACACATTAATGTGTAAACATGCAAAGTATACCTGACCAGCAAGTGCTAAAGCATCAGTCAGCAAGGACACTGCCAACCAAACTTGTACACAGATCTGATCGATGACCTGCCAGGACCCTCTCTCGCTGCCATGGACGTTGTCAGTGTCAGTGCCATGGTTACAAGAACACTAATGCTAAGCATCACTCTTTTTCTTGCATTAGAAACTTAGTCGTCGTCTTCCACAACATTATTGTACTTCAATTCTAATGTGTGTGCGCATGCTCGAGTGATCATGGAAAAGCTTAGCTAGCTCTATGATAATTTTCGACATAATTGATGACCATTTAGAACTTCCACTCAAAAGAACTCAAGAATTGTGGTTTTTATTGGACCTAGATTTCATAACCAACAGGTCCATTGGTTCACAACATTTACTGATTGACCAATCAACTCTTTGTAAAACTAGATTTCTGCACCTATTGTTGCATTTACGAGCACAGTAATATCTAAATAAACTGTCTTTAACTTTTTTATTAAAAATTAAAATCTTTTCCTTCAAAAAATCAATACTATTCATCATGTGAAGGAGAGAAAAGTGCCTCACCAATTTCGTTATACAAATATTGACATCAGCAACAAAGGACGTTGTGATGTTGAGCAATGGAACATTAAACAACTTTGACACCAAATTGAAATCTGAAACCGACACCCCAACAGCTGCCAACTCAACCGATCCTACACCAGAAAATCAATAACACAAAAATAAATCTTTTAGTACTCATCAGATGCGCAAAACGAAAACAAGTCATCATCTACAGTATGGATGGGAAGTATGACACCGATATTGCCCATAAGAACGACTGCCCAAAATCAGAACCGAAACAGAAGTACCTAAATGGCCAACAAAGGCTGTGTCAACCAACGATGCAATCGGGTCAGTGGCCAAAGCCAGTGCAGCAGGCAATGCAATTGTCAATATCTCCAGCCCCAGTTCATCGAACTTGAGGCCATCTCTGCAAATTTCCCAAAATTACAACCTCAAAATTGGAAAAAAAAATAAATAAATAAAAACTAAATAAAATCCAATGCACTAGTTCCAAATTGCGCATACCTCATACGGTGAACAAGAGAAAAAGACGATTGTGAAAGAGACGAAGTGGTTGGCGGGTCCGGATCGACAGAAGAACGAGAAGCTGCAGACTTTGGCTCTCAGGGTAGGCGTTCACTCCCCAGAGAGGAGCTAGCGAGCTTCCGAGGTGACGATTTGGGCACGGTTTTAAGACGAGCCGAGCAATTAGGGTTTCTGATGAGCGCTTGGAATTTGTACGATAAACAATTGGTGTTGGGTGAGCGTATGCAGAGCAGGTGGCGGTGGAGGCAGAGACCACTCGCCATTCTCGAAGAGATAGGGAGGGAATTGAAGAGAGGCAGGCAACCATATATTTTATTATTTGTTACTTTTATCCACCGACGAACTTAACGAAAAAATTCCTCCAATAAAAAATAAGAGTCGAATTAGGATTTTATACAATTATTTGTTTGAATTTTCCAGTAATTGATTGTAAAAGACAATTTATGAGATACACCTGATCAAATAAAAATTGAGCTATCCAACCACTTATCCGATCAAATGAATCTCATAAATGGTATTGGACAATCAGCTGTTCGAATTCTCTCAAATTCGAACAAATAATTATAGATGCTCTATAAATCTCCACTCCTAAGCATCATCGATCTGGATTTCTAAGATTTCGGTCGGAAAATATGAGAGAATTTTGTGGAGTTCATTTATTATAGTAATGAGTAGACTGCCTAAGACCTATTAGAACATGTAAATTTTATAGAAATTCTCTTATATTTACGGTCCAAATTACTAGTAATTTGAACAATAAAAAGCAAAATTGTTGAAAATTTATATCTCACGCCCAAAGATATTAAAATCCATGTCACCCCTAATGCATCTACTTCGCTATTGAAGTTTTTTAACTCATACTTTATTATTTATAGATACAATTAAAATAATTATTAATTAGTTTTAACATAAATATACTAGTATTTACACTTTTAGTACCGTTCTATTTGATTTATTTTTATTTGCCTATTGCAACTATCTACATTCTTTTTAGTATTTATTATATCTAAATTAATTTTTTCAATATATAATTACTCTTATTTTTTATATAATTATTTACGAGTTATTTTAAAGATTATTATAACACGTGAGGTTATTGTATATATAATACATGTTAGATTAAATTGAGAAGCATTTGCAAAAACATTTAATTTGCCAAGTCCCACATTTAGTGATCAGTGATTATATAAAGTTTTTATTTACATTATTCTACATCATAGCCAAGCTAGCAATGAAGCAACCTTTCTGTAATTGTCATAGAATGTCATTAGGACGATACTGATCAAGACTTTACTAATCAATGCCAATGAAGAAGCAAATGAAAAATAATTGAAAAAAAAAATGTTAAAAAAAAATGGATTAGTACAAGGCTCAAAATTATGACTTTTGTTTTGATATCATATTAAATTAACACTTATCTTAAAATGTTAAGAATATAGGAAAAATTGTTATGTCATAACACTACCAAAAGCTTTAAGAGAAGCAAGAAGGCTTATGAAAGTCAATGTCCTGCTAATTAGAAAGAAAGAAAAAAAGGGTTATGTCATTCTAATGAAAGCTATAAACATAGTTCAATGGAAACTTCAAAAGAAGGAAAATGACAAAAAAATAAAGCTATATATATATATATAAAACATGTTCATTCAATATAATGTAGGAAAATAATTAAATAACAATTATTTCTTTAACCTAACATGCGCAGCGGAAAACAAACAAGACAGGATTCAGGCTTACCTCTAGCCATATTTGCTCAAGCTTTTCCACGATCTATCTGAAGAACAAGAAAAGATTATTTGAGGGATCTTCTAACCTATGCCTATTGCTTGATGGCTGTACTGATGGTGTACACAGGCACTCTATTTATAGGCTAGGTTAGGGACCCTTAAATGGTAAACACCATATTGTTTCCTTCCATCAAAGAAACAATATTGTTAATTGATTTTTTAAAATCAATTAACCGATTCCATATTTACGGTAATCTAAATTAATAGAAATAACCATAATACCGATTCTATATTTACGGTAATCTAAATTAATAGAAATAATCATAATACCGTATATGTTTATTAAAAAAATAATAAACATAGCAAACACCGTAAATGTGATATAAAGGCCACATAAGGGAATAATATCTTACATTCTCCCACTTGGCCTTTATGACACATGACCTTATGGTATTAGGTTCTTTAGTTTGGCTTATCACTTATGGAATCCTCCCACTCAGATAAGAAATGTTTCACACGAATCATGGCGGTAAAACCATTATAAAATTAGGTCGTCCCTTCCATGTATCACAATGAAAAACACTCATTATATGAGTACCTTATGGAAAATTAAGCTTTATGAATGAACTTCCTATAAGTCATTCGGGTCCAACTTTATTTATCCTCATGGATAAAATAACAAATGTGCACAAAATCTTTATTATAATAACTTTATGTCTATAGACCAAAAAGAGACAAACCAAGCAAAAAGTGAATTAATGAGTCTCATATATTCTGCATGACTTTATTCTTCATTTACCGGTAAACTTTAAGTCATGGGATCCGCAATCATTAATTCAGTACTTATATGCTCAATAGACCCTTTATGTCTCTTAATGTTATCTCTCGTACTGAGATACTTGATGTCGATTTACTTCTGCTTCTACTCTTTATTCTTATAAAAGAAGATTATAGTAGAATTACCGCAGAGTATCTTTATGGTCTAACTGTAAAATCGACAATATTGAGACTTTCAACAAAATGTCTCAACCATCATGCCTGTGTATTAAATTCATAGCACACTAGACTTTTAACTTTCTTGGTAGACGTAGCAACTATAGTCTGCATACTGCATCTCTAGGATATATCCTTTCAATAAAAAGATATATACCCTAAAGTAGACTTTCTACTATCTACATAATCAGCAAAACTCAAATCTGAACAACTAACCACCTTCAAATGGAAAGTGTATCCTTAGGTTAAGTTGTACTTCTTGGTTCCTTGCATATACCGCAAGACTTTATTTACAGCACTTTATTGACTCAATATACTTATTGTCAGTCATATGGTTATGTATAATGCAGACACTTAAAACTTTTCATCTGCCCTTATTCCAATACCTTTTGGGACATTAATCTGTATTTAATTAGTCCCTCTTAATTGCTATTGAAGGTGCAAATCCTTCATTCTAAATTTTCCCAATCTTTTTCAATTTAGGCCTTCCGAGACAATGTTAATATTTTTTTATGTCTCTGTGAATCTCTATGTCCAAAGACATAAGAGATTTCACCCAAATCCTTCATTTCAAAGTTTTGTGAACTTTATGTAGCAAACCTAAATCACCACTTGCAAATATAGGACTAGAAAGATTACTGTACTCCCAATGACCTTAAGGTATATATACTAATCAACAAGGTTTTCTATAAACAATAACCTTGTAAAAAGTATCTTACCATTGAGAGATCTATCATAGCCCATAAATAGAATTCTTTAATTTGCAAGCTTTCTGACTGTTATTTATAAAACCTTTTGATTGTTTCATGTAAACCTCGTCCTTAAAATCCCTATTCAGAAAAGTTGTTTTCGCATCCACTTGATGTAGCTCTGGATCAAAAATAAGCTACTAATGCTATGATCATCTTGATGAACCATCCTTAGACACTGGAGAGAATGTTTCATGATAATCAATGCCTTCCTTATGAGTAAAACCATTGGCTACGAGTCTAGCTCGACCCTTCAGCCATGGACTTAACTCTCACTTCATAGCAATGAATCTCAATGATGAGTTTTCTCCATTCATAGCATGTGAAAACAAATTTGGATCATCTTTATGTCCAATTTCAACATCAGACTCTGGGAGATATACAACATGATCACTAAGAATTGTTGATCTACTTATTCTATAGGATTTTCTTAATTCTACTTCCTCTGCATTTTGCAATGGGAGAATAGATTTTGAACCTGTTCTGTATGAGTTGGTTGTTCTAGAAGTGATTGTGGCTCAGGATAATCAATCTGATTTTCCCTGAATACAATCAATCATCCTCTATGAGGAGGAGATTTGGCCAACTCTAGTGCTTCCTCTAATTCCAATTTATGTGAACGAGCACTCCCACTAGGTTCCGCATCCTCTAGAAATTTTACAATCAACAACTCTAGGCTTACGTGAAGGATAATAAAACCCCTTAAAGTTTACTAAATAGCTTATAAAAGATCCGCTGGTTTTGTCCTTGAATCTAATTTCCTTAGGCAAGGATTATAAATCCTCTCTTTAGCAAGGCAACCCCATATGTGTAAATAATTTAAACTAAGCTTCCATCTATTTTATACTTTAAAAGTTGTCTTATGGACAACCTTAGATGGAATACTGTTTAACATATACACAATGGTCTTCAAAGCTTTACTCTATAAGGGTAATAACAGATTAGTATTACTAATCATTTCTTTTTGTGTGTACCTACCTTAATACTCTATGCCTACATTAGATCTTCTGATCTTCATATTGTTTCTCTTCTTCTTCCTTATAAGTATTAAAAGCATTCAATACCTCAGCTTTAATATTTAGAAGATAGAGATACATAAACTTTATATGGTCATCACTAAAAGAGATAAAAAAATATTTCTGACCATTTAGGCAGTGAGTATGAAAAGGTCAACACCTTTCAATGTACATGATCTCAAGAATCTCAAAATGCTCTCTTTGGCACCTCTAGTGGTCTTGTTGGTATGCTTTCCCTTATGCAGCCCACACAAGAACCAAAGTCAGTAAATTACCGACTTTTATTTACTGTATGGAGATATATTTCAATCTCCAAAGCCATAACCAGAGCATTTTAAATTCTCAAAGACTCTACTTTACGTCAACATCACTATGTAGAAATAAACAAATAATTTTGTTTCAAAAATTGGGACGTAGGTCAATTTTAAATAGACTTTAAATAAACCCCAACCAATATTCCACCTAAAATAAGAAAAATTTCAAAAAATAAAATTGAAATTTTTCACAAGTCAAACTTGAAAATAAATTTCTAAAAGATTATGGAATATAAATCATTTTTTAGGTAAAAAATATAACTGAATTTCAAAATTAACCTATAGATCCCAATAACCTCAAATTATAAACACGTGTTATTCATTTTAAAAAGACTCTGCATTTGTGTTGACAACGTGGATTATTAAACCATAATCAATCCACAACATATTTGAATGAGTCACTAAAAGAGATTCACGACATATTAGATATATGAGATTATCTTTATTTTAAGTCATTTCTTTTACTTCATGCAATCTTTCTTTATATGCCCTTAATTTTCCTTATTGCATGAGAAATAGGTATCTTGATCGCCATAATACTTTATTGGCACCTTATTCTCATGCTTTAAGTGTTGGACATGATTGCATTTATTGGTCATTCCCTTGACATGAGTAATCATGTGAACACTTTATGGATTCTCTCATATCCTTGAACACATATGGTTAGAAGTTTATTTACTAACCATTTATCCTTACGTGTGTTACAAGATAAAATTCTGCACTTAGAAGAGAGAATTCAAAAAATAAAATGACCAATAATGACTCAAAAAATCTCAATCTTTAGGGACTTAAGCTAAACTACAATATCCTTCATTCCTATAATGGAATTAGAAACACTCAAATGAAAAGGCATATTAATCATTTTCCAGTCAAAAAAATATTACCATAATGTATTGGAATATAAAACTACCAAAAGGTAGAGTAACAGGAATAGCTGCAATCACCAAGAATATTAAAATAAAAATACTTTAATGCTATGATATAACTTTATTTTAAATTGGCCAATGCCAATTTAAATAGTAAATAGTAAATTTCAACCTACCTGTGGGCAAAGGTTGCATCACGCATGAAATTTACTCTTTATTAATAAGACTAAAGCAAATTTAAATATTAATAAATAAAATTCTTCGTACCTTTGGGCAACCGAAAAAAATTTTACTTTTAATACTAAATTTGTTATCTTATTCTAATTAAGTCATAAAAATAAAAACTTCCCTTTGGGGATAAGTAATTAAATTTATGAATTAACTACAAGACGATATCAACTTTATTTTAAATTAGCCAATGCCAATTTAAATAGTAAATTTCAACTTACCTTTGGGCAAAGGTTGCATCACGCATGAAATTTACTCTTTATTAATAAGACTAAAGCAAATTTAAATATTAAAAAATAAAATTCTTCGTACCTTTGGGCAACCGAAAGAAATTTTACTTTTAATACTAAATTTGTTATCTTATTCTAATTAAGTCACAAAAATAAAAACTTTCCTTTGGGGATAGGTAATTAAATTTATGAATTAATTACAATACGATGTTAATTTTTCTATATGAAGTTCATGTGTACGATCCTTATGCAATTATTACAAAATTAGGATGCTTTGGCTCTCCCAAAATTATAATAATCACGCTGTAATTCATGAACATCTAATAAATCTTTATGAGGTTCATGCGTGTAATCTTGATGTAATTATCATTAAAATTTGGGATGCTGTGGCTCCCCAAAAATTATTATGATAATTACGTGTGTGTAATCTTGATGCAATTGTCATTCAAAATTGGGATGCTGTGGCTCTCCCAAAATTATCATGATAATTGCTACTTCATTAACATCTAACAACTTTATAGATGCCCCCTTAATAGCCCCAGGAATATAACAAACCAATACTTAAATGGGGTAAACAGCATTTTCCAAGGTGCAAGCAGATGAGCTCCCAGGAAAGTGAGGGGGGTCACACCGGACACACTTAAATCCCAAGACTTTCCTTGCCAGAACTTTCCCCGACATTGCATTCTTAGATATTACTGTAAACACACCATTATATATGGTATTGTTAATTATTCTTAGGTCTAGGCATCAAGCAATTTATATTTAAACAATATAAATTCAACAATTAAAAATATATTCCTCAATTCATGTATTAAATAAACAATAATTTTAATACACAGTACTGTAAATAATAAAGGGAATAAAACCTTAATGTGAAAGCATAAAACCAGGCTTAGCTCAATGGTTTGAAGCTTGTCACTTTATGGACATGAAGGTCCCAAGTTTGAACCCCATATGAGCCAAATCTTTTATTTTATTTAAATGCTACTATAATTGGCTACTATATTGGGTTGGGCTTGTGGGTCACAAGACTCCAAATGGGCTACTATATTTGGGCAATTGGGTCAACCCACTTAATCGGGTCAGGCCTCTGGGTCTATGTATAGTGCTGGCCCAAACTAGGTCAGCCCACTTAAATGGCCCAAAACTGCATGGGTTTTAAAAAACCCTACCCGAAAAATATATCCAACCCAAAAACTTTAATGGGTCGAAACCCTACCCAGTCACCAATCAACCCGACCCGTAATGTTCCAGATGGGTTGAAAACCCTAGAAATGGAACCCTAGCCGCCACCTCTTTATGAAAATACCCATATCAAGATTACAACAACTCAAAATTAGGCAGTATATCACAATACACAGAATAGTGATAAAACTAAAAATAGTTATATCAAATTTATGGGTTTTCACAAACAGTACGTGAACAATAAATATTCACAAAATAATCGCTAATGCGTTTCTATCATGTCACAAAAGACGAAATATTGCTCAAACAATATTGACAAACAGAAGTGAACAATACCAAATAGAATATACTTGATTCAATATTGATAACGCATAGTAAAATTATACGCTAAGCAAAAATAGCACAGAGGATGGCTCTGATACCACATGTTAGAAATAATTAAATAATACCGTATATGTTTATTAAAAAAATAATAAACATAGCAAACACCGTAAATGTGATATAAAGGCCACATAAGGGAATAATATCTTACATATAAATCTTACAAATCAGAGTTGAGCAAAAATGTTAAATAGTGACCGGGGCAAGTGTGACAAGACGAGCAAGTTTTGACTTCACATCCCATGTACTTCTTATATAGTCACCTGCAAATCCAATATCAGAAAAGTATTTCAATATTATATATATAGCTTGATAATATCAAATTCACTTAAGACCACATTCACATCCAATTGCATTAATTCTTTTTAATTTTCCTTATGACGAAAGAAAAAAAGAAAAAAGAAAAAGTCAAACCTGAATGCATTGCTCCTTCTATCTATACTAATGCCTCTGTCCCTGATTTCAATGTGCTCGCTGTCCTTCATTCTTGTGTACTCACCTTTTGCAATTTTCAATTCTAATATATAGCTGAGGGAACATCTTAAAAAAGATATCATCAACATGTTTGTAGTAGCATATCCTCCACCTCTTCCAAAACATAAGAGGCCCTATAATGATTCCAAAGCCAAAAACAAATCTCAATTCGGCACTTAGGAAGTTCCAGTCAATCGCATTAATCCTAGCATTCGAATGAGTTTCTTCAGATGTTGGAGGTGGCAATCCAAAGTCTTCATGTGTGCATTTTTTTTTCAAAGGAAGGCCACATAATCCTATGTTCCCTTCATAGAAAGTTTTCAGGAATGTACAAAATTACTTGATCTGTGGAATCTTTCCCACCAATTGATTGAACAAAAGGTTAAGGACTAATAGGAAAGTAAGACCTTCTACAAGTTGGAATGGAATTTCATCTGTAAGCTCGTTACTTAACAAGTCTAGTGACTCAAGATTACTCAATTTTCCTAAAGATTGGGAGATCTGGCATGTGAAAGCATTGTGAGACAAGTTGAGGATATATAGCAATTTGAGTTCTCCTACTTCTTCAGGTATTGGGCTGTCAAAATTGTTGCATGAAAAGTCAAGGGAGTTGAAGATAGTTAGGATCTTCTCTAGCTTTGCCTCTACACCTTTCATGGTAACAGTTATCACATCTTGATAATAAATATCTATCATAGGATTCTTAGCCATTCTACCATAAGGATTATTCATAGGATAACTTCCAAATTTGAGCTGAGATTCAGCCTCATTTTGATCATCTGTTATTGCCTTCCAATCAGAAAAGTGTTTTATTGGAAGCTTACCGATGAAATTGTTTGCTGCTAGGTCTACAATTTGATGCTTTGGCCAAGAGGCATTACACCCTCGACAATCAATGGGCCCATTAAATTTGTTAGATCGCAGAATAAGGATGTGCAACATGAATATATTCTTCAAGTAACATGGGAAAGCATCCTCGATGTGGTTGTTCCCAAGGTTTAAAACTTCCAAAGATTTGCATCTGGCAAGAGATTTGGGTAGCTTTCCTTCTAGTTGGTTTCCATTGAGACTTAAAAGTTTGTAAGCCACAATTGGTTGGAAATGTATTAGAAATTGCGCCAGTGAGATTGTTTCTCCTTAGATTCAGCACTTCTCTTAAATAAGCATTGCGGAATCGTGCCACTCAGAAAATTATCAGACAAATCTAGAACACGAAGATTTGTAGAATTGCATATTGATCTAGGGATACTCCCATAAACTTTATTGCTTGAAAGAGAGAAGAAATAAGCCTCAAGATAGAGAGTCACCAATACTAGCTGGTATCACAAACTTGAAATTATTCTTCGAGAAATCCAAGTATTTAACATATTTTGGGAAAATTGAGAGTTGCCCTTGGAGCTGGTTGGATCGAAGATCTAGGGAATCCACAACAAACACGCTGAGTAAAGGCAAATCTATAGTCTCCAAATAGTTATAAGAAAGATTCAATGAGCGAAGACAAGGAAGTTTCCAGATCCAATTGGCTATCTTTCTGTGAATCTGGTTGTCTGAAAGGTCTAGATTTAATGCTATGCAAGAAGAGATCTGAGGAGGAAATGTTTCCAATTCGCTAGAAGCCAATCCTAAGTTGTTGTGGGAGAGATCGAGAGATGAAAAATCTATCCTGTTCTGAATCACATTAAGCTGCAAGGAGCCGTTAAAGTTGTTCCAAGAAAGTGAGAGCCTGTGAAGACTTGGGAATTCAAAGATAGACATGGGTATTGGCCCTTCCAATTTGTTGTGACTCAAATCAAGGTACCTCAGTAGGGAAGAAGAAACGGTTAGAAATTCATTGAGTCGACCGGAAAATCAATTGTTGCTAAGTATTAGTTTCTGCAATAATGGAAGTAAAAATAGAGATACGGGTATTGGCCCTTCCAAGTTGTGGCTCAAATCAAGGGTTTCTAATAGGCAAGAAGAAATAGTTGGAAATTCATTGAGTCGACCAGAAAATCGATTGTTGCTAAGTGTTAGTTAGTTCCCGCAATGATGGAAGTAAAAATAGAGATACGGGTATTGACCCTTCCAAGTTGTTGTTACTCAAATCAAGGGTTTCTAGTAGACAAGAAGAAACATTCGATAATTCATAGAGTGATTTCATTGAATTGTCAAGTCCACCTAAGATGGCTTCGTTGGTTAGGTCGAGATTGATAACACGTCCCTCCTTGCAGGTTACACCTTCCCATGAACAGCAATCGACACCTTGATTCCAGTGCACTAGTTTTATGGATGAATCACGGTAAAATACGAGGCTATCCTTCAATTGGAGCAACAAGGATTGCTGTTTGTCAAGGCATTGGGCACACACCGCAGAGATACAGAAGTTGATGGTAAATAGGCACATGGGCATCAAGAAAAGCCATCACATGAGTGGAATTCTCATTGGAGGCTAGCTGCAATAAGAGACACCCACACATTAATAATGAGTTGAAGAGTTAATGAAATTAGTGATGGATTCAAGAAAATAATTAAGACGGAAGAGTCCAATGCTACATTTTGGGGCTGTAGCTGATGTTTTGGCTGACATAAAAGCACTCAGATTTGGCAACTGAAAGTGTAGAATAATATTAGAGGTACGTAGCAAAGGCTTTGCATGCTTCAACTCGAACGAAGAATGATGAGAGTTGATCTCAGAGTGTACATAAATTATATAGCCGAGGGAGATCGACGTAACGTAATAATCACTCAAAAAGCCCACAATAATGGTTTTGCTTTATCTTAACGTGACTTGTCAAAAAGTAATGTAGAGAGTATAAAGGTGATATAGTATGAGAAGGCAATAGTGATGGAAATTGCCACTCTATCTTCCGGTACTTATCCATTTTCACATTTCCTTTTACAAAGATTTCAAAAGTAGTCGGCACAATAATGCACCCAGGATAAACTGTCTATTACTAGCTTTTTGGAAAGCAAGCAAACCTGCGCTGAAGCCTCATGGGTCATGGGTCACGGGCTTTCTTTCCCTAACAAATCTAGCTTGTTTGGTCTCTTAGTCCAAGTCTAAGTCAATGGAGGGTTGTTGTTTGTGAAAAGAAAGAAGCTAGAGCTTGTTTGGTAAGTAATTATGTTGTGGAATATTTGTTTGAATAGTAATAAAAAGTGATTAATGTGATATAAAATTTGAGAATGTTTTATAGAAAGGTGAAAAAGTTTTGTTTTGTAATGAATTTTTTTTATTTGAATAGTAATAAAAAATTAATGATATGATATAAAAAGTGTAAAAAAATTAAAGTGTTTTTTTATTTGATATATTTGGAAGAAGTGAAAAGATATAGAGGGAGAATGAAAATGACTTGCCAAACAACATGAAAGAAGCTTCCTTCATATATCAACCTAATTCTAAATATATAAAAAATAAAATTAGACAGATTGCTTAGTTCAACATGCGTTCAAAGTCCCGTACAACTGGAATATATATATGCTCAAATCTGAAAAATAGTTTGCATTGTTGGAAGTGCATTCAGTATTCCTTTCAAACAATATTCAAAAGTAGGTCTCAAATTTGATTTGTTTGAAACATGTTTAATAATGTTTTAAATAAATTTGATCAACTTACTTTAATTCGATCATGATACTTATCCGAATTGATTTTGATTATAAAATGATAAAAACTCCTTAATCTACCACACAATATTTTGCAATGTGATTCCTCCCGTTCTTTTAATTTGATTAATGTATTATACCGATTTACCAATAGGGTTGTAAGAATGTTCAGCGTTTGCTACAAAATGGCTATCATATATATATAAATATAAAAGGGTAGAAAAAGGTAGGGTAAAATAACGGTTTGGTTGACTTAAGCCTTACGATGAGTCTCCACGCAGAAGCAGAAGAATTGGTCGCATTAATTCCTTTAGAGCATTCCCAGCAGGTGATGTAAAACTCATTCTTAGCTAGAATAGGTAATAAAACTTAAAATGTTGCTCCATCAGATTCTCTAAAGCAACTCTAAAATAGATTTATGTTACATTTGTAAACAGTGCAACGCCACTTGTGGCGTTGCACTGTTTACAAATGTATGAATATTTTATGCTTAAAATTCTACCTGTCTCTCTCTCATTCTCTGATTCTCTTCTTTCTCCTTTTTCTTTTTTTCCTTTTCCTTTCCTTACCGATGCCGGCCTCTACCTCTCCATCATCTTCGTTGAAGCAACTTTTGTCGGATCCATCAAACGGAGGGTAGCATGAAAATTGGGATTTATAAAAGAATTTACTTAGCTCCATAGCCAACCGGTTCCGCCGGCATCCCGTATGGCCTGAAATTTTCCTTGACGCCCCAATTCAGCGACATCGGGTCCGAATAGTACCTGTAGGAGCTCGTATCCACCGTTCGATGGTGGCGACCGTACGACCCAGCAAGGGCATGGCCTTCAATTCCCAAATGGACGTTTGATTTTGATTTTGATTTCCGGTGGGTTGATTTTGATTTTGATTTCCGGTGGGTTTTGATTTTGATTTTCGGTGGGTTGATTTTGATTTTGATTTCCGGTGGGTTGATTTTGATTTTCCGGTGGGTTGATATTGATTTTGATCCAGTGGGTTGATTATGGTGTGGTGAATTATGGTTGAGGTGAAGGACTTCAGGATCGTGGAACAGTGCTTAAAAAGCCATTTCCAGTGGGTTTGTGGAGAAGAGTGGGAATGAGGTTTTAACAAAAATAATAAAAAAATATTAAAAATGATTTTTTTAATAAAATAGGTATAAATTTAGATAATCTGATGGAAAGTAGCTTTAAATGTACTTAGCCAAACTAGCAAAAAGTGAGTTTGGTTATGAAAAATAAATTGAAATTTACATAAGCTGCTGGGAATGGTCTTAGAAGCTGACTAATTAACCGCGTCAAAAGTCTTCCAAAAGCCTGATCTTTAAAAAAAGCTAAATTATTTCCAACAAAACTCTTAATCAAAACGCAGTCAGTAGCTCGATCCAGCGCACAAAGGCTTTGAGGTCGATCTTTTGCTTTGAAGCTTTGGAAGAACCAATCAAGAGCTCAGTTTTAGTGCTCTATTTTTAGTCATTCTAAAAATAAAAATAAAAAAAATCTAGAACTCTATATATATTTAAACTAGTGTTACTTTTTATGTGAAATTAGATTGAATTAGTTTTAATTATTATACTTCCACATTTAAATCTAAAACTGAGTACTAGTTGATCAAAAGGGTGTTCGGCGTCCTTTGCGTACGTCCTTTACATTGAAAAGGCAAGTCTATGTTTGTTAAAGAAAAAGAAAAAAAGGGAAGTCTATGCATTACTTAGGAAAAAGGTTACTACAGAAAGCAAAATGGAGTTTTTAAATTTTCAAGATACCATAATGAAAAGGAAAATGTTTTGAGTACATTCTTATTATAATTTTCTCACAAATTCTTCTTATTTTTCAATGGTTAAAAAAAAAAAAATTAAACAACAAAATTTGACAAGTAAATATAATTATTTAGTAGCTAATGTGATAGGAACACTCACAGTGGATTATGTAAAATTCATTTTTGGCTAGAATAGATAATGAAAGTGCAAAATAGGCCAAGTCCTCTATTGGCTTATCTATTCAAAAGTTAGAATAGATTTAGCCTCTATTTGTGAACAGTGCAACTCTACATATGGAGTTGTACGGTTCACAGATCTATAATTATTTTATTATTTTTTATTTCACCTTTCACCTTTCACATTGCACCTTTTACCTTTCTTTCACCTTTCAACTTGTTAATAAAAAAGAATAAAGAATAAATATAGAGTTAAAGAATAAATAATCAGATGAATGATACATTTTAAAATCATTTAGCTAAACTAGATAAAGTAGGTTTTGATTAGTTATTTTAAATTGAGAAGTAGATAAACCATTGTGAGTGGTCTAAGTATCAAGGGAACTGTTAGTATATATGCTACATTAATTTGTAAATGAATTGTAGTGAAAATTAGAATAATACTAAAAAAAATCACACTTTTATCTCACTACTATCACATCTCGCTGACATGCATGTCACACTTTTACAATGGAAATCATTTTGTTTCGACGTAAAATGATTTCCATTGTAAAATATTTTTGGCGAAATCATTTTTCAGAAAAAATGAATTTTTTGAAAATATTTTTCGGCGTTTAGCTCGTACAAAAAATTACGAATGGTCAAAAATAGAATTGAATCTGGCAACGGCCGTCGGAATCCGGCACCATCCGGTTGCCATTGTTGGATTCCAAAGAGCTAGTTTGGCCAGATTTGGCTGAAATCCGCCAAATCCAATTATATTCCGGTCATTTTAGTTAAATCTGCCAAATTCGACCACGACTGCCGGACATCGCGTCAGATTCTCACAAACGTGCATTCAAAGTAAAATAAACTCTTGTTTGATGAAAAGGGCGTTTGGCGTCCTTTGCGTTCGTTCTTTACATTCAAAAGGGAAGTCTATGCATTACTTGGGAAAAAGGTTACTACAGAAAACAAAATGGAGTGTTTAAATTTTCGAGATACCATAATGAAAAGGAAAATGTTTGGAGTACATTCTTATTCTAATTTTGCTCATAAATTCTTTTTATTTTTCAATGGTAAAAAAAATTAAGCAATAAAATTTATCAAATAAATTTAATTATTTAATAGCTAATGTGATAAGTATCGAGAAAACTATTAGTAGTTATATTAATTTGTAAGTAACTTGTAGTAAAAATTAAAATAATACTTAAAAAAATCACAATTTTATCTACTACTAACTATCACACTTCGCTGACATAACATGTAGTGTCAATCAACCTTTAATTTATTTATTTTTATTAAATAAGACTTAGCTAAGGCTAATAAGCATATACAAATTTTGACTATGCTTTCTCAAAACATTGTAGCGGAGCGAATAAATGGGGAGAGACTGAAGAAAGGCCGACTCATTTCCACAAGCACAGTACGTACTAATGGCTTCAGCGTTGGGTTTTACAACCACAAATACAGCAATGGTTTGCTTCGACTTTGAAAGTCTTCCAATTAGTCTCCTTGCAGAACCAGAAGAATTGAACGCATTTTATTTTTATATCAGAAGTAATATATATTAACTTTAAAAACATTTGGTCTATAATAATTATAAATATAATTATCTGATTAATAGCTTTTTCTCCACTCTTGGGGTGGCTTGAAGGGCAACCCCTCACCTTGGGTATTCCACGAGCCACGTACCCTATAGGCGGTCAAGGGTGACATGCGGCCATCCTAAGTGGCGGAGTCAGGATTTAAGTTTAGGGGGGTTAATAATTTTTTTTTTTTAATAAAAAAATATGAAGTTAATAAAAAATAAATAAAAATATTAAAAAATATAACTAACACAATAAATAAATAATTTAACAAAGTTTAATTATCGCTTAAAATATATAAATGTAACTTACAATTTATTTTGTCACACCCAGTTTTCATATTTATTCGGTTGTCTTCAACGTATCTTCATACCTTAAAATCATTGTATGATTTATTCATTGCTGATAATTTTAAATATATCCTTCTCAATATACCTACCAAAACAATAATTTATCCATTGATCTTACATTCGACTGTCTAGGAAAAGTCGGTTAAGCTAAGTCTTAAATTTTATTTTTATTGTTTTTTTAAAAAATCAATATATACAAATATCATGATTGCCATTTAACCTATCTTAATAAGAAGTCTGATAGCTAAAGGCGTTAAGGCTTCTTTTCTTTTCTTTTTTTTTTATCAAAAAAGGTTAAATTATTAATTACTTTATAAACGTGTCTGACCAACAAGTATGAAAAGCTATCTGTCAAATATATATATATTATATATATATATATATAGCTGGATCATGCTTTAATTAGAGCCTAGAGGGCCATGCTCTTGGACCGGGCTTACCTCTTTTTTTTTTTTTTTTTGGGAATAACTTCAGTTCGGACTTGGCAGAAACGAAGTCCTTTATGCCCTCTAATAGAAAACAGACACATCAGCATATTACACCATAAGAAAATATACAAAACACACACAAGCAAAACCTTCATTTCTCAAATCAATCAACAAGCAAAGCTCAAAGCCTCCAATTACTGTTCAGTCTGCAAAGCTCCAGCCGGACCGTCCTGCCTCGCCGGAAGTCAGTTCTCCAGCGATCGGATCCTCTCTCTGTTCGTCTCTCTCTCTCTCTCTCTCGGCATCTCTCTTTCTCTCTCCGACAGCATCTCTCTCTCTCTCTCTCTCTTTGTTTCACTCTCTCCCCCGATATCCTCTCTCTGTTCGTCTCTCTCTCTCTCTCTCTCTCTCTCTCTTGGCATCTCTCTTTCTCTCTCTGACAGCATCTCTCTCTCTGTTTCACTCTCTCCCCCGATCTCAGTCTCCTGATCTCCCCCTCTCGGACTGTCCCTGCCTCGCCGGAAGTCGGTTCTGGCCACCGAAAATCGCACCTCCAGCCACCGGTCGATTACCCATAACCGGACCTGCCTTCTGGCGCTGGCCCACCGTCTCGGATCCTCTCAAACCCACTCTCTCCCTCTGCCTCACTGTGTCCCGGTGAAAGGAGAGAAAAAGAACAGAAGAAGAAAGAATGAAGAGAAGCGATTCACTACATCAGGACCATTTCAGTTTTTTTATTTTAATTTTTTTTAGCTGACGTGTCGACCGGTTATTGGTGGGCAAAAAACCCATGTTTTCTGCCATGACCGGACAGAAGGGGCTCTTTTTTTTTTTTTAGTCATAGATGTCTCCTCCAAAGTCCAAACCAACGTTTTGTTTTTTTAACTAAACGGTGCGTTCTATCAAAATAAGAAAATGTCGTCTTCAACCTGTGGCAGCTGCTAAGCCTGCTATAGTGATTGGTTTTAGGTTAAAAAATCAGTGAAAAAATGGTAGAAGGTGGTGTAACTCATGAAACTCAATCTTCTTGAAAAATATTTGCCCCTTGATGAATTTTTTAGGGTGGGCAATTAGGACTTTAGAAAAAATAAAAAATAAAAAATCAAAATCTAAGAGTAGGGGAAATTTTTGGGAGGGGGGGGGGGGGGGCATTTGACCCCTCTCGACCCCCTACCTCCGCCCTGGCCACCCTAATGGGTTGGGGGTTGCCGCAAGCCACCTCAGGTGGTTGTACAGCCATGTACCCATTTTCTTTTCTTTTAATTAATTTTTTTAATTTTTATTGACAGTGACATATGTTGTCATTTTATTGATACTAACATGGCACACTAACAGAATACGTTAAGTGTTTTAACGAAATTTAACTACAAGGAATGATTTAGTTTTATAAATATATATTTTTAATATACTGATATTTTTTTTAGTAAGAGTGACATATATTATTATATTGGTGTTGATGTTGACACTAACAGAATCCGTCAAATATTTTGACAGAATTTAACTACAATGACTAAATTGTGATTTTTTGCCTACCTTGAAGACTTTTGAATTATATTTTATTCCATAGTGAGAGATTTGTAATTTAGGCAAACCACATAGATTGATTTTGCATTTATCTTTTTTTTAAAAATATATATATATATGTAGTTTAGTTTAGTTTATTTTTATTTTTTTTAAGAGAATAAGGGTGTTATAGGAATATTTAGATAAAAATTGCATTTTTGGCTTACTTTGGTAGTTCGATAGGCCACATTAGTATACTTAAAAATTCATGAGGCTATTCTAAAATCGACTGTTAGTTCATGGGGCTTTTTATATAGTAGAGAAATGTGAAATAAAGGTTGAATTTATTTCATCAATATAAATATTGGTTGCAAATCATATGACCAAAGGATTGCATTTAGATAAATTCAGAGAACATATAGCAACAATGGGATTGAGATACACCTAAGTGATAACTACACGGGTTGACGCATAGTCGGAAGGATCCAAGGACAACTAGAAGAATGATTTTACGCACTTCTACTCAATGGTGAAATAAATGGTGAAATAATGGTCAATTAATGACAAATGACACTGAAGAGGTACAGATACTACATCTCACATAAATGTAAAATCCATTGAAAGACATTATGTTGAGATCGGGTAATATTTATACTTTGAAAGTGTAAAAAAACGCTAATAAGATGCATTAAGAAAAACCTCATGAATAGTGACTTTCTAAAAAGTACTTGATTAAAAATTTAGTGCCGGTCAACATATGATTTTCTATATGACTGAAGTCATCAATCGTGAAATGGGTATGGATTATACTTCAAGTCATGAAAAATTGATGTCATTCATTTATAAGATTGATAACGAAATGAAATCATCCCTAATATGCTATTGATGTGATAGTATATGATAAAGGATGCGGTAAAATAAAAATGACAAAAATGTGCGCACATAGAATCATGTCAAGATTTGACGCCAATATGTAGGTTTTACATATGAAAGTTAGCATGAATCAAAATTATTACTATCACGGTAATTATACTCTACTAAAGTTTATCACAAAAATGTTATAATGTACACGCGTGTTTTAATTTGTATAGAAGACATTTTGCTCAATTGTTGGCGTATATGCATGCGCTAGGGAAAAAAGTAGAAATTTAAGATGTAAGTGAAATATTTAATTACCTGCGTACATGGGATTATGCTAGGTATTTAGTTTTCAAAACATGTCGTATCTAAACATATGCCATGTTTGGTTTTTGAAAAATGATTATTGTACGAAAGTTGTACAATAAACATTATTGTTAGTGTTGAAAACACTTGAAAACAAGCTTATTTTTAAATTACGTAATCAAGTGAGAAATGTAGGTATAAAGGTGATCACACTATAATTACTAATTAGTGTGGTCATCCCACGCCCAATCATTTTCATGGAAAGAGAGAACTTTCATGGAGCTTATAGATCGAGAAACTCCTCTAACATAATCTATCATTTTGTCTTTGTTTCTCTTTGGATCTATCTCCATTGAATTTCTATCCTTCTACGGTGTATCCTTATAACAATTTTTTTCCAACATTTATGGTATGCTTGACTTTTCAAAAAGCAATCGACGCGTTTTTTGTTAGAAACCTCCGGTGCTATGTAGTTGCGTCATTTCCAATTTTCCACGACCACAAATACAACAATGGTTTGCTTGACCTGGAAAGTCTTCCAATTAAGCATTGAACGCATTTTGTTTTGAAAAGCTTTAAAAATTATAAATATAATTATTTGACTAAAGAGCTTTTTCTCTACCGTTAATATTACCTCCGGCTTCATCCAAAAATATCAGTATATAATAAATTAAATTAATGAGAAATATTTTTTTTAGCAAACTTTCATGCGATTGAGATCACATAATTTTTAGTGTTACGTCATTTTAATTTTATAATAATTAGATAATAATTTATTAAATAATATTATTTAAAATTAATTAATTAGCCAAAAAAAAAAAAACACACTAAAATCGTAAAAATAAGCAAATTATACACTTCCTCAGCTTCTTCCTTAATTTTCAACTTTCACTTCCTCTGCTTCTTCTTCTTCTACTTCTTCAATCCTATGGGTCGTCGTCTGCTACTCTCCGCCACCGTACTCACCCTCCTCACCATCTCGTCTCTCTCAGGTGATCACACAAACTCTGAAACTCTTACCCATCACGAAAAAACCAATATTATTCTCTAAATTCCTCCGTTTCCTGCTAACCTCCACTTCGTGTTTTTTCCATTTTTGGTCCTCACAGAGGTCCGCTCTGCTTCCTTCAAGATAGTCAACAACTGCCGTCGCACGATATGGCCGGGACTATCCACCGGGGGGATGGGACAGCTCCCCACCACCGGGTTCGCTCTCAGGAGCGAGGAATCCAAGAACATATCCATTCCCACGCCCTGGTCGGGTCGGATATGGGGTAGGACCTACTGTGGCCAAGACTCTACTGGCAAGTTCACGTGCCAGAGCGGCGACTGTGGATCCGGGGCCCTAGAGTGCGCCGGGGGTGGGCCTCAGCCACCCTCCACGCTGGCAGAGTTCTCGCTAAACGTCTCGGCAGGGATGGACTTCTACGACGTGAGCGTGGTCGACGGGTTCAACCTCCCAATGCTCATCGTGCCCAAAGGGACAAGCGGTGCACGTGCATGCGGCACTACCGGGTGCTTGGCGGACTTGAACGGCGCGTGCCCTAAGGTGCTCAGCGTGGAGCGTGGAGATGGCAAGGAAGGTGTGGTCGCTTGCAGGAATGAATTCGCCGGCGAGTTGTTCAATATTGAACCCAGCGAGTCGTCCTACTATGGGCGGTCGTTGTACTCGCGGTTTTTCAAGTCCGCTTGCCCACGCGCGTTTACTAACCCGTACGAAGATAGGAGTGCCACATTGGTGTGTGCCTCGGCCACCGACTACATTATCACATTCTGCCCCTCACTGAATACAGGTAAAACTACCGAATAACCTTATGGTATGAATTATTTTGTGCTGGATGTGGGGTTTGTTTAGTCATTTTGGACGGATGCGTGGTTTGCCACGCTGGCACTTCCAAGATATTTCACCGTCTTGTGTGAATAATAAAGTAGATAACGACTTTATGAACATTATTGAAGAGTGAATTTGTTTGGTTAACCATCTAATCTATTGGCTACTCGGTCTTGTGACCTTAATTTTGTAAGGTAGTTATGGAATGTTTACATTGTATATATCATTACTCTTCAATCAACTCTTGTTAAAAAATAAAAATAAAAATTGAAAGTGGATTAACACTTCCACATTTGCATAATGAAATAGATGTTGGTAAAGTATATAATATTACTCGTTAATATCAAGTCCTGGATTCTCAAAATATATTCTCATCTCATTTCTAATTCTAATTTATAATCGGGTTTAGATGAAGAAAAATGTTAGATTTACAACACCAATACAACAACTGTACAACAATCCCTCACATGAGGTTTAGATGAAATTCACGCCTAGAAATCGAAATCCAATGCATAGATCGAGTACTTGAAATTCATAATTGGGTACCTTAGATGCATGATGAACAAGAGAAGAAAATGAATGTCAAGGACACAAACTAGGTGGCAGGTTGGGTCGACTGATCATGAGACGTTGCAGGCTTTAGCTCTTGGCTCAGAGTTTCACGATCTCCAGAGGGGTGCTAGTGTGCTTGGAAGGCGATAATTCAAGCACGGCTTAAAGATGAAACGATAGATTATTAGGGTTTGTGGTGTTTGGGTTTGAGAAATGTTAGGTCTCCTAAATTCTTTTTTTAAAAAAATTAGTTCTCAAATTATATGCTACCATTTTATGTAATTTATCATTTTAGTCAATAGAAGCATAAGATGATAGGATGTATGATGAGCACTTGGTTTTCCATGAGTGTACGTAGAGAATATAATGGGGAGAGTCCACACGCCATTTTCGAAGAGATAAGAATGCTAGAAATTAAATTTTTATCTTATTTTGTTAACGTATCACTGTTAATTATTGTTAAACAAAAAAAAAAAAAAAAAAAAAAAAAACACTTTCCTCTTTCTCCGTACAACTATCAACCTAATTATATTAAATTTTTTTTGTTATAAGTATATTAACAAAGAAATTACATTAAAGAAAAACATCACTATGGGCAACCCAACAAAGAGTCTCGAATCAACTTCATCAGTTTAGGTAAACAAAAAATAAAAGGGATTGCATCAAATGAATGACACAGTTCTATATTTTCTTGGCACGAAAACCATGAAAAAGCGATATGGCAAGGCATACCATGAATGGCACAACAGAGAGGCGCAAGATGGATCATAAACCTCCAAAGATCTAATAACTTAATCTGTAGCCTAACAAAGAAACAACTGTAGTGGTACACTCAAAGGTGAACCACCACAATACGTAAAGAAGACACTACTGAGGAAAAAAAACGAAACCTATGATAAAAATGGCTTTAACTGCCCAAAGCAAATTAGGGACAATAAATAAAAACATAAAACAGAACATCGGCAGCTGGTGGAGTAGAGGGGGTTGAAGGGTTCCGGCGTGTAAAGGCCAATCATCGACACGTGGACACGTGAAGACCATGCCCCTGCAGATGTGATCAGAAGGAAGAGGGCCATTAAGAACAACCAACAACAATAGCGAGGGAAGGAAATTTAGCTATTAATTTGAATGGAAAACGTCAAAACCTAAGGCCTCAACCGTTTTGGATGGAAATGATGTTTAGCAATAATGATAACAAAAACAAAAACAAAAGGAGGTAATCGCGCAACCATCCCACCCAAGCCTCACCTTGACTCTCCTCTATGAGGACAATTCCATAATTTTGGCCCTCAAGTTAGAATATTTTTGGCAAACAAAACAACTCATATACGCCTAACTAGCACGTGTGACATTTTTTTAATCCAAAACTAATGGTAAAAATTAATACAGGGATAACTTGAAACATTTTGGCAATTTATTAATCCAAATTGCAGCGAGTCATAATTTGAAGGTGTAAGTGCAAATTGAGTGATAATTTTCTTTTTATTATTATTGGTAAATAAAATGATTACAACTAAGAACAACATATTAAGGCTAGACAACCCAATAAGAAGCACCAAAATAATAAGAGAAAACAGAAAGTAAAAGAGAATGTATCAAATAAATGACGCGGCCCTTTTGATTTTTGGCACGAATACAAAAAACGAGACCACCAAAAAAGGCAGTCAGACAGGGAGTGAATTGGGGTATGACTGTCATAAGACTCTTCAACCCTATCCGAACCCCCTGAAAAAGGGACTCAAATAGAAGCATAACCCTCGTGATAGCCTTCAACCTACCCAAAACTCTTGAAGGGGAACATAGACAACAAACGCACATAAAGAAAGGGAAAGACAAAAATTTAAGAACAACAAGACTTCAACCCTATCCGAACCCCCTGAAAAAGGGGCTCAGATAGAAGCATAACCCTCGTGATAGCCTTCAACCTACCCAAAACTCCTGAAGGGGAACATAGACAACAAACACACATAAAGAAAGGGAAAGACAAAAATTTAAGAACAACAAGATTACAACAAAAAAGCCTAAAAAAAAACTAAAGTAACACAACAAAACAAGCACAGGAGACCAACGAAAGGCTGTTGCCTTTAATCCCACGCTCCAGCGCGTGTGGCCATGCTCCGGATCAAAGTGGCCGAAAGAGAGAATACCACCTTAGGAGACCCGAAGCAAAGGCGGAAGACAATGAAGGAGGCGATAGGAGGTAACATGTGCAACGAAGGGTTGTCCACACGTTGGCACCTGTACGCCACGCGCCAGTGAGTGAAATCTACTCGTAGGTGCGTGTGGGCTACACACCGACGCATGTTGGTCGGATGGAGACGAGACCAGTGGCGAATGGAAGCGGTGAGGCCGAGGAGTAAGGTGGAGTGGCGCATCTGAGGGTGGAGCTTCTTGAAGTTAATAGATCTAAGTTTGAAAAACCTAAATCCAAAAACTTCAAAGAAGTGGCAGATCCGCAGATGAAAACAGCAGAAGGAGGCAAAATCTGAACGGTGAGTGGTTGTAGAGGGGCTGGCAGAGCTGGTGTACAAAGATAAATTGCCATAGGCGATAAATAATACTTCAAAGGAGGCGGATAGGGCTTTCAATGAGGCTAATAAGGCCTCCAAGGATGCATGTAGGACCTCCAAGGAGGCGGTTAGAGCCTCAGAAAAGGCGGGAAAATGAGGGGGAGGAGGAAGGGGGGAATGGGAAAGGACACTCCCTCCTCTTCAGCAGTCATGGGCCCTGGGGCGTTGGGTTTTTGGTATCAGATCAAAGAGAAAAGAGAGCGTTTCATAACTGCGCCTCACCTTTTTAGTCCTTAATTTATTTTATTGTTACTTTATCTACTAACCAAGTTAATGGACAGATGGTGCTATATATCATATAGAAAATGCATATTAAATTGCTTTTTGTCCTTTTTTGTAAGATGTGCGGTTGGTAGAGAATTATATCATATTTGAATATATATATATATATACCTTTAAAGGTTATCTTAAAGATTGCTAAAACATGTAGATCCTACATAATTATATGATTTTTTTTTTTTTCGTAAAAAAGGCTCTTATGCAAAACAATTGAAAACAAAGTTATGATACTCTAAAATTGGCATAGTCAAAATTAACTTGGCAACTGAAAATACATATCACCTTTATAACTCAAATTATAGCAATTGATGCAATAGTATTATCAATAATAGTAATATTATTCTTTACATCTATTTGTTACACACAACACCATCATGTTTTAAGTTGCTGACATGACCTTAATAATTTAACATTTTGTTTCTATAACTATGTTAAACAAATATAAATTTTTCTAAAGCCCATTGATGGTTCTCTTAGTTTTTTTATTCTTATATGGTAATTCATAGTCCATCCAAAAAATATCCTTTGTATTGTTGTATCCTGAAGCCTTCTACTTATTTTAAAAATGCCCAAAATTTTCTAAAACATGCCCTTAAAAGAGGCTCAAGAAAGGTCTAAAACACCAAAATAGGCCTATTACTAACAAGCGGTTATGCATAAATTTCAATGACCACTAACCGGCGGCTATTTTAAAATTGTTAACAGTGTAAAGCGGAGCGGTTGTGGTTAGCGGTTAAAGACAATAATTGCGAACTATAACCACTTATACACCCCTACATTTAGTGACTTATGCATCGGAGGTACTAGGTCTTTCAAAACCAATCGACAATAAATCTCCTTAGGATTTTTTCTTTTGTTCTTATGTTGCAATAGACCTGTCGCCAATCCGGTCATCCATATATATAAATATAACCTTTAGAAGTTGTATAATAACTCTTCTTTTCACAAACAACAAGAGCCCCCATCAGGTAGACTTGGACTACGAGTCACTATATACGATGGGCCTTGGACTAGTATTTTGTCTTGCTTAATAGACCTAGACAACGTAGATTTAACATGCACGATGAACATAGAATAAAAATACAACAACGATTTCAACAAGGTTAATTTGCTTGCATACTATTTATTTTGGTGGGGAGGTCCACATGCATACGCGTATCATCACTTCATTTGCTCAAGGAAAAGAGCGGAATTAGAGCAACGATTTCAACGGCAACATCGCGGGGTTTCGGGCTGAGGAATTCGGGCAGCCTAAGGGATAGGTTGGACGATTTCAGGCAGAATACTGACTTCAATTTCTAACAATTAAAGGAAGGGGACCCATGAGAAACGTGTGCCTTCCGGAAATGACAAGGAATTGAAGCTATTGACTATTACTGAGGTTCTAACCAAAACGCGTTTATTAATTGCTTTTTGAAAAGTCAAGAAGAAACCCACGAATTTCTTAGCCAGCTCCTCGACTATCAACATTTTTCGTTCAATTGAAGCAAAGCCTTTGCTGCATCTTCTTCTACCTCCTAGTTAGCCTCCCGTGACAATTTCGTCTGGTTTTTGGTCAGCCAACACATCAGCTACTGTTCATCAGTCTTAATTACTCTCCTTATAAATCATTGATTTCATCAAGTACGTACTCTTCAATTTCATGTTGTTTCGGTCTCTCTTGTTGCAGCCTCCAATGAAAATTTCATTATTTTCATGGCTTTTCTTGATACCCATATGTTCACTTCTCCTCCAGTACTTTTGTATCATTATGGCGTCTGGTCAATATCTTGGCGATCAGCAATCGTTGATGCTTCAATTGAAGAACAGCCTCCTATTCGACAGTGATCGGTCCACAAAACTGGCGCACTGGAGTCAAAGTATGGATTGCTGTTTGTGGGAAGGTGTAACCTGCAGGGAGGGGCATGTTATTGGTCTCGACCTTAGCCGTGAATCCATCTCGGGTACACTTGACAATGTCAGTAGCCTCCTCTTCAGTCTTCAATATCTCCAATCTCTTGACTTAAGTTCTAATTCACTAAAAGGAAGTATTCCAATTTCTCTGTTTTCTGTTCCATCATTGCTAGAATTACAACTTTCCAATAACCAATTTTCTGGTCAACTCAAAGAATTCCCCAACGTTTCTTTTAACATGTTGGACACCCTAGATTTGAGTAGCAACAAGTTGGAAGGGCCAATACCCATGTCTGTTTTTGAACTCAAAGGTCTTAAGATCCTCTCCTTTCTTCAAACAACTTTAGCGGCTCCTTGGAGTTTAATGTGATTCAAAAGTTGACAAGTCTTTCATATCTTGATCTTTCATACAACAGCTTATTGATTGAAAATGATGAAACTACTCCTTTATCCACCCTTCCCTGGTTATGGACATTAAAGTTGGCTTCTAACAAGTTGAAAATGTTCCCTGATTTCTTGAGAAACCAATCTGAATTGATTCATCTAGACCTTTCTCACACCGAGATTCGTGGAGAGATAGCAAGTTGGGTATGGGGACTTCGTAATCTTTACTCATTGAATCTTTCTTACAACTATCTGGAGACTCTAGATTTGCCTTTACTCAACATGTCTTCTGTGAGTATCCTAGACCTTCACTCCAACCAGCTCCAAGGGCAGCTCTCGGTTGTCCCATCACATGCTATATACTTGGATTTCTCGGGAATAACTTCAGCTCTGTCATACCAGCTAGCATTGGTAACTCCCTTACTTACGCTTATTTTTTCTCTCTTTCGAGTAACAAATTCTATGGGAGTATTCCTGGATCAATATGCAATGCTTCAAATCTTCTTGCTCTAGATTTGTCTGATAATTTATTGAGTGGCACGGTTCCACAATGCTTGATTGAGATGAGTAACACTCTAGGGGTGCTGAATCTAAGGAGAAACAATCTCACCGGCACAATTTCTAATAGGTTTCCAAGCGATTGTGGCTTAGAAACTTTAAATCTTAATGGAAACCGACTAGAAGGAAAGCTACCGAATTCTCTAGCCTATTGCACATCTTTGAAACTTTTAGACCTTGGGCACAACCAATTCGAGGATACCTTCCCTTGTTACTTGAACGACATATCCATGTTGCAAGTCCTTGTTCTGCGATCTAACAAATTTTACGGGCCCATTGATTGTCTAGATCCTAATACCACCTGGTCCATGCTTCAAATTTTAGACCTAGCTTCAAATAATTTTGTTGCTAAGTTTCCAATAAGATACTTTTCTAGCTGGAAGGCAATGATGGGAAATGAAAATAAGACTCGGTCTCAACTTAAGCAACTCCAATTTGAAGGTTTGCCTTTGGATGTTTATTATCAAAATACGGCTACAGTTACTGCCAAAGGTTTACAGATGGAGCTGGTGAAGATCCTAACTATCTTCACCTCACTTGACTTCTCATGTAACAGTTTTTACGGGCCTATACGCGGAGAAATAGGTGAATTCAATTCACTATACGTCCTCAACTTGTCTCATAATGCTTTTACAGGCCAAATCCCACAATCTTTAGGAAATTTGAGTAATCTTGAGTCACTAGACTTGTCAAGCAACAAGCTTACAGGTGAGATTCCATTCCAACTTGCAGAAGGTCTTACTTTTCTTTCGGTCCTTAACCTTTCGTTCAATCAACTGGAGGGAAAGATTCCACAGATCAAACAATTTGGTACATTCTTGGAAACTTCCTATGAAGGGAACATAGGATTATGTGGCTTTCCTTTGAAAGAAAAATGCATGAATGAAGAGCCCGGATCTCCGCCTCCAAAATCTCAAAAAACTCGTTCGAATTCTGAGAATGCAATTGACTGGAACTTCTTAAGTGTTGAACTGGGATTTGTTTTTGGCATTGGGATTGTTATTGGGCCTCTTATGTTTTGGAAGAGGTGGAGGATATGCTACTACAAACATGCTGATGATATCATTTTCAAAATGTTCCCTCAGTTTTATATTAAAATGGAAAATCGCCTAAGACGAGGACACAGAAATCAAGGACGGCGGGCACAGAGGAATCAAGGACGAAGGCATTAGCGATAGATATGAGAAGCAATATGGTCAGGTTTGACTTTTGTTTCTTTTTTTCTTTTTTCTTTCAATAAAAAGTAAAAATAATAATAATAATAATTAAAAAAATAAAAAAAATAAAATTATATATATATATCATGCAAGTGGGTGAATGTTGTTTTAAGTGAGTTTGCAATTATCAATCTATATATAATATTGAAATCTTTTTCTGATATTAGATCTGCAGGTGATTTATGAGACGCCTACGGGATGTGGAAGCAAAACTGAGCCATGCTGTCACACTTGCCTTGATCACTTTTTTATGTTTGTATTCAGCTTTTATTGTAAGATTTGTATTAAATGAACCTATTTTCATACAAGACTAAATTTACATTTTTATTTTTTTTATTCCTTTTTGTTCTTTTGAAGTTTTCATTGGATTATATCTATATTCTTAATTGAGGACTGGGATTTTTTTATAATTGGGGATTTTTTTTTTTTTTGGCTGAAGCAAGACTTTTATTTCCAAACACAGCAAGAACATCACTCTGATAAAACTGGATACACTCCAAAACAGCGGGGAACTACTCACAACAAGTACAATTCTTCAACTGAAACATTAAACAGTAGAAGAATCAAACAACACACAATGCATCAAAACAGGACTATAACATCCACACTTTTGAAAGCCTAACAGAAAGAGAGGAACTCTTAAACTTTCGGTTAGACATCACTCTAGTCCTAACCTCCCATTTAATACGAGCAACCAAGACTTCTTCCGACAGGAGAGAATTGCCAAAGCAAAGATCATTTATCAATCTCCACACATAATACACGGCAGCAGCCAAACTAAGTTTGCGAAGGATAACCTGCAACCCTTTTCCCCCCAACTTGTAATATCATCCCAAATAATACTAGGATTAGAAATCAAACAAGCCTCCATCAAATTTCTCTATATCCTCTGGCTGGCTGAAGCTACATTGGAAAAATAAGTGCTCAATGGATTCTTGATAGTAGAAGCAGAATCTGCATAAGAAGTTTCCCGCAAAGCCCCAACCATACATCCGTTTTTTAGTTGCAATAGCCTTCCTAATAAACACAAGCCACAGCATAAAAGCGTGACGAGCAATAGCTAGTGGACACCACACAACCTACCACCAAGGAACCACATGGAACTTGGTTCTAAGAAGGTTCCAAGTCTCTCCACAAGAGTAAACCCCACTCTTAGACTTCCACACAAGCACATCCACCTCCAATCTCAATCCCTGGAAGCATGATCTGGATATTAACCAGGTCATCCGAGCGCAAGTCAAATCCAGTTACCATTATGCAAAATAGAGGACACTCGAGCATCAAGACCAATTCCAGTATCATAGATCATCCGAAATCCATAAGTATCAATCAACCTTCCAGTCGGGTGCCAAGTATCAAACCAAAGAGAGATATATATAGCATGACCCTTCCCGACTCTAAAGCTCAAGAACTCCTTGGCAACATTCTAGAGTTTAAGTATCGTTTTCCAGCTCCAAGAACCACTCTTAGGAACTGGAATCTGTTGACCTTTTTATCTTTTGTAACGATTATTGAGCCTAACTATACAGAATCTACATGATTAAAAAAAAAGGGTTAACGGCAATCTACTACTCTATCAATATCGTAATGATATATTAATCAATATACTTATACAATTATAGGTCATAACAAAATTTAAAATTACACTTAAATATTTATTTAAATATGGTAGAAATTGAATTGTCAAAATACCCTTCATAGTTTTAGAAAGATTTATTACTATTACTTACAAAAAGAATGTAGATCATTGCAATATGTACATTAAAAAAGATAAATAGAACGCTACTTAAATATGATCCAATGGCATTCTATATATTTACAATTTAAAATTTAAAATAATATTAGTAGGATATTTATGTTAACGCATTAAAAATAAAAATCAAGAGGACCAAAAGAGATTTATTATGCATTCCATACGGCATACGATGCCGGATGGGTGCAATACGTCCTTTAAGTTCATTGGTGGATTAAGTAATAATAAAATATAGGAAAAATTGTTCAATACCTCTTTAACTTCGTCCTATGACAAATAAAGAGTTAATTAAAGGCCTCGTTAGGTATAGGTTTTGGAAACACAATTTTTTTTATAATAATAATAATACACTTTTGTTCAAAACCATTAACAATTAAACATTTAAAACACAAAACAACTTCTTTTTCATTTAAATGAAAAAGAAAAAAAGCAATTACCCATGCAATTGGATTTAAATGTGATGTTTGTAATTATCAAGTTATGCATACTAATGTTCCGTTTGTTTTGGCGTAAAATATTTTCTATAAAATACTTTTCGTATTTGTTAGTGTTTGGTGCGATCGAAAATAATATTCAAATCAAAAATATTTTCGATTTAACCAAAAAAACTTCTTTAGTTTCAGAAAATAATTTTTATTTTTAAATTTCGTAAATCATTTTTCGAGTTTGAGTTTTTCCTTCACAAACCACTGGACCACCATCGAGCTACCACATACCATTGCTGATCCAGCACAGACCATCGCTGAGCCATCCTTAGACCACCTACAAGCCACCCCGAAACACTCGACCACAAGCCACCACCAAACTATCACCAAACAACTACCGAGCCACTACCAGGCCACCACGGAGCCACCGCCAACCATCATTGAGCAACCACCGAGCCATCCCTATACCATAACCAAGCCACCCCCGACCCACCATCGAGCCACCGACGGGACTCCACCATGCCACTATCGAAAATCAAATTATTCGGTTAATTTTTTTTAATTTAATTAATATTTTGTGTTGAGAATAAAAAATGGTTTTTATAGATTAATATGATTGAATGAAAATATAAATGATATTTGTATTATTTGTACATACCAAACACCCAAAAAAAAAAATCAGCGAAAAATATTTTCCTGAAAAAAAAATTTTCTTAAAAAAAATTTCTACAAAAAATACATATTACACTGAAACGAACATAACCTACGGAAATTTTTTCTTATATTAGATTTGCAGGTGACTTTATAAGAACTAAGAAGCCATGGGATGCGAAGGCAAAACTTGCTCGTCTTGTAACACTTGCCTCGGTCCCTATTCACATTTGTACTTGACTTTTAGTATAAGATCGATTTATATTGAATGATCATGTTTTTTTTTTTTTTTTTTGCCATACAATAGCCATTTTTTCACTTTGCCATACAATAGCCATTTTTTCACTTTTTCTTCTTTTGAAGTTTTCATACTACGTTTGTAGCCTTTCTACTAGGATAATATGGCAGTGTCAAATAGTCTTTAATATATATATTTTTTAACAAGGCCTAATCCAAGCATTGATGACACTACTACATCAACTTAGTGAGATAGAAGTGAGATAAGAAAGAAGTATGTAGCATTACTCTTATACATATTGCCGATTTACTTTTAGGTTTTACTGCATTTATAAATGGGGTTGAAAAGAAAATGAAAGCCATATATATATATATATATATATATATATATAAATTCAAAGAAGATTGTTGAAGCATGCATATTTGTGGGATTCTCATTTTTTTCTAGAATTTTGCCATTTCGGATTCTCATTTCATTTATACTAATCTCCCTAGTTTTTTAATTAGGGATATTAGTATCCAACAAATCTGTTTTGTGATCATGAATTGGGAAAGCGCTATTTGTCAGCAGTGACAGAACTTAAGGGGTCTGGCAGGGCCATGGCTCCTCGCTAGCCCCCACCTCTAAAAAAAAAAAAAAATTAAAAAATGTTATTTTATCTTTAAATTTGTTAAAAAAAAAATTAATTTAGATTTTTTTTTTTTTTCTTATTTTTAGCCTCTGATTTTTTTTATACCGCCCGGCTCCCTTAGAATTAAACTTCTAATTCTGACCCTGTTTGTCAGGACGTTGAAAAATGTTAATCACATTTGCTTGATACTTTAAAAGGATTAGAATCGATCGTGGCATAAGCTTTGACAGTTTTCCAAGCCACTACTTTTTGCAATGAAATAGGACAATAAAATATTATTTTGGAAAGTAATACACTCCAACTAGTAAAAGCGGTGAACTCTACATGACAAAATTGTTGGTAAAAGAGATATTAGTATATATCCAACACAACTATTTTGTAATCATGAATTGGGAAAGCGCCATTTGTCAAGACCTTGGGACATGTTAGTCACATTTACTTAATTCTTTAAAAGGATTGGTTACAATTAAAACTCCATGTAATCACTTATATAGTATAGTTGAAAATAGTATACACAAAATGTGGGACTTAAAACATCTTTACAATGCTTCAAGTACAATTTAATCTAAGATGTATAATACAATAACGTCACACACGTTTGTTTTTTTTTCTTTTTTGAAATGAATAACTCTTTATTAATAATCTCAAGTCATACAATCAAAAACAACTGAGATCACATAATAGGGATTGGAAATTCCCTACGGATAAATCATAAATGAATGGAGGAATTTTTTCCACCCAAACAATATTTATGACATGATCGACCGCTTCTCTATCAAGTTGGTGAGCATCTAAGTTAGCATTCGTCACGTGCTATATATAATAATCTTTAAAATAACTCCTAATTAAATATGTATATAAAAAAAATAGTAGTGTTTATATATTGAAAGAATGTAGATATAAATACTAAAAAGAATGTAGATCATTTCAATAGGCAAATAAAAATAAATCAAATAGAACTCTACTAAAATATGATCTAATTGCATTCTATATATTTTTTAAATTGAAATTTGTATTACTAGTATATTTATTTTAAAACTAATTCCTAATTATTTTATTTTGAACTTAAATATCTATAAACTTTTATATAAATAATAAATTATCAGTTAAAAAGCTTCATGATGCAGGGTGAAACAAGAATAAATTTGTCGTTTTAGTTTGTTTAGATTATTAGTTTTATTTGAATTTAATTATGGGCTTAGCCCAAATAAATTTACGCTAATTTAGAATCTCACCAAATTAACGAAGATGAAAGAACAAACCAGTATCTCACTGGCCTTAATAGCGTCTCACCACCAAGAAAGAAGAGATGAGTCACACCTCATAGGAACAAAACTGTTTTCTTAATTTATCATAAACTATCTATTAAAATCGAATATCATGCTTAAATAGGCTCATAGACTAAACCCTAACCTTAACCTTAATATGACTAACTTTGGGCAAAGGGTCAAGCCCATTATTAAATAACAAATAACCAAAGCTAATGTGACTCGCTTTTGGGCTAAGCCCAATATTGAACAACAAATAACTTAAAACTTTGGGCTAAGCCCATAATTAAATTCAAATAAAACTAATAATCTAAACAAACTAAAACGACAAATTTATTCTTGTTTCACCCTGCATCATTATTCATCATAAACTGTCTATTACAATCGAATATCATGCTTAAATAGGCTCATAGATTAAACCCTAACCTTAACCTTAATATGACTAGCTTTGGGCAAAGGGCCAAACCCATTATTAAATAACAAATAATCTAAGCTAATGTGACTCACTTTTGGGCTAAGCCCAATATTGAACAACAAATAACTTAAAACTTTGAGTTAAGCCCATAATTAAATTCAAATAAAACTAATAATCTAAACAAACTAAAACGAAAAATTTATTCTTGTTTCACCCTGCATCATTATTCATCATAAACCGTCTATTACAATCGAATATCATGCTTAAATAGGCTCATAGACTAAACCATAACCTTAACCTTAATATGACTAACTTTGGGCAAAGGGCCCAGCCCATTATTAAATAACAAATAACCTAAGCTAATGTGACTCACTTTTGGGCTAAGCTCAATATTAAACAACAAATAACTTAAAACTTTGGGCTAAGCCCATAATTAAATTCAAATAAAACTAATAATCTAAACAAACTAAAACGACAAATTTATTCTTGTTTCACCCTGCATCACTTCAATTGTGAAGCGCGCAACGCATTAGGGGGCAACATGGGTTTTAACTTTTAATATCCATGGGGGCGATGTTGAGGAGGCGAGACTCATACCCTCTTAGGCAACATATTTATTAGAGCAATTTGTCGGTTAAGTTCGTTGGTTGATAAAGTAATAAATAATAAAGTATGAGTAATGTTATATACCATAAATATTTTATTTTTATCGTAATATAATGACGTAGTAAGTTTTAGTACTCCTTTGATCAATTCTTGTTTTTATATATATATATAAGAGTTACTAGACCCTGTCACGTCAACATAGTGGAATATTAGTATCATATATGACATTATTTTATCTACATACATTAATTTTTAATTTTTTAGGTATTGTTTTAAAGATTTTCTTTCTTTCTTTCTTTCTTTCTTCTTCTTTTCCTTTTTTTTTTTTTTTTTTTTTTTTGAAATTAGAATTTCATTCATCATTCAGAAAAGCAATAATCGGCACTTACAAGGTGTTGGACTGATGAAGGACATTCATCAATCCACACATGATCACAAGACCGATTAACGGCTAGCTTTGCCAATCCATACGCAACCTTATTAGCATCTTTACTTACACATTGGACCTTATGAAACGGAAACTTGTGCAACATGGTGCGTACATCCGTTATCAGCTAAGCATATCTATTCCAAGCCTGAACGTTGCTCACTACTTGCACCACCTGCAGGGAATCCCCCTCAAATAACACTCGTGGACAACCCATCTCCCTCCAAAAGATTCTTATAACACGTGAGATCATTGTATAGTCATATTGATTAATATATCATTTAATATGATAAGGATAGAGTAAGTATATCGTCTTTAAGTTTTTTACGTAAATTCTCAATAATTATATCAATTATTAAAAAAAAAAAAAAAAAAGAAAGAAAGGGGTCCCAAACCAAAAACTGATTACAAGCTAGGTTATGATATTTCCAAATTATTTATAACTCAAATTAATGTACACTATATATAATGGATTATTAATTAGCAAGTTTTGACATAGCAGCATTATATATCACATTTACAAAGTCCTTCAATATTCGAGAATCCAGAAATCTATATATATGGTCCGAATGGAACTTAAGATGAAGGAAAAGGACTAACAAAATTTAAAAAAACTAGTTTTATATATATGAAAATAAATCTTACGGTAAAAGCTGATTACAAACATACAATAGTGATCAAGGCATGCAAGTGTGACAGCTTGGATCAGTTTTGCTTCCACATCCCATGGGCTTCATATAAATTCACCTGCAAATCTAATATCAGAAAAGTATTTCAATAATATATATAGATTGACAATTACGAGCTCACTTAAGACAATATTCAAATCCAATTCCATATATGGATAATTTTTTTTTGTTCATTATTTAACTTTATATTGAAATAAAAAAATTAAAAAAAAAAAAAAAAGGTCGAACCTGACTGCATTGCTCCCCATATCTATCACTAATGCCTCCGTCCTTGATTTCTGTATGCTCGCCGTCCTTGTTTCTTGCGTGCTTGTCTCTGGTAATTTTCTATTCTAATATATAACTGAGGGAACATCTTGAAAAAAATGTCATTAACAAGTTTATAGTAACATATCCTCCACCTCTTCCAAAACATAAGAGGTCCAACAACAATCCCAAAGCCAAAAACAAATCCCAATTCAGCACTTAAGAAGTTCCAGTCAATTGCACTCCCAGAATTCGAATGAGTGTCTTCATATGTTGAAGGTGATGATCTCGGCTCTTCATGTGTACATTTTTTTTTCATAGGAAAGCCACATAATCCTATGTTCCCCTCATAGGAAGTTTCCGGGAATGTAGCAAATTGCTTGATTTGTGGAATCTTTCCCACCAATCGATTGAACGAAAGGTTAAGGACTGATAGGAAAATAAGACCGTTTGCAAGTTGGACAGGAATCTCGCCAGTAAGCTCGTTGCTTGACAAGTCTAATGACTCAAGATAAGTCAACTTTCCTAGAGACTCTGGGATTTGGCCTGTGAAAGCATTATGAGACAAGTTAAGGATATGTAGGGATTTGAGTTCTCCTAATTCTTCAAGTATTGGCCCCTCAAAATTGTTGCATGAAAAGTCAAGGGAGATGAAGATAGTTAAAATCTTCACCAGCTCCATCGGTTGACCTTTGCCGATAACTGTTACAACATCTTGATAATAAACATTCACAAATAAAGCTTCAAATTTGTGGTGAATAAGCTCAGACTGAGCGTTATTTACATCAGCTACCATTGCCCTCCAGTTAGAAAAGTATTTTGTTGGAAGCCTACCAGTAAAATTGTTTGAAGCTAGGTCTATAATTTGAAGCTTTGGCCAAGTGGCATTAGGCCCTGGACAACCAACTGGCCCATAAAACTCATTAGATCGCAAAACAAGGACACGCAACATGATTATGTTCTTCAAGTAACATGGGAAGGTATCCTTAATGTAGTTGTTCCCAATGTCCAAGACCTCCAACTTTTTGCAGTTGGCCAAAGATTTTGGCAACTTTCCTTCTATTTGGTTTTCATTGAGATCTAAAGTTTGTAAACCACAATTGCTTGGGAACACATCAGAAATTGAGCCAGTGAGATTATTGCTCCTCAAATTCAGCACCCCTAGAGTTAGATCCTCCATCCCTGATATTGCCTCTCGAGTGTCACTCATCGCAATTAAGCATTCGGGAATCGTGTCACTCAAGAAATTGTTAGACAAATCTAAAACAATAAGATTTGTAGCACTGCATATTGATCTAGGGATACTCCCATGTAACTTATTGCTTGAGAAAGAGAAGAAATAAGCAGAAGTAAGGGAGTTGCCAATGTCAACTGGTATGATAAAGCTGAAATTATTCATCGAGAAATCCAAGTATGTGGCATACGGTGGTACAACCAAGAGTTGCCCTTGAAGTTGGTTGGAGTGAAGGTCCAGGACACTCAAAGAAGAAATATGCAGTAGAGGCAAATCCAAAGTCACTAGGTTGTTATAAGAGAGATTCAATGTATAAAGATTAGGAAGCTTCCAAATCCAATTGGGTATCTCTCCGATAATTTGGTTGTCTGAAAGGTCAAGATCTCTTAATTTGGATTGGTTTCTCAAGAAATCAGGAAATGTTTTCAATTTGTTAGAAGCCAAGCTTAATGTGATAATTTGGGGAAAGGAGGACAATGAAGAACCATGTCCAGTATATTCAATCAACAAGTTGTTGTGCGAAAGAGACATCTCCCAAAGATTTCCCAACTGCTGAATCATGTTAAGTTGCAAGGAGCCGCTAAAGTTGTTCGAAGAAAGTAAGAGTCTCTTAAGACCTCGGAGCTCAAAGATAAACATGGGTATTGGCCCTTTCAAGTTGTTGTAACTCAAATCAAAGGTTTCCAGTAGATAAGAAGAAACATTTGAAAATTCATTGAGTGAACCAGAAAATCGGTTGTTGCGAAGTACTAGTTTCTGCAATGATGGAAGGGAAAATAGGGAAAATAGAGAAACTGGAATGCTCCCTTCCAGTGAATTATAACTCAAGTCAAGAGTCACCAAATTCAAAAGTTCTTCCCACTGAGTAGAAGCAATCTGACCTGTCAAATTATTCTTAGAAAGGACTATTTGGATCAAATTCTTACTCATGCTGAATGACGGAATTGACCCATTGAAACTATTGAGTGACATGTCCAAATTACGTAATTGGGTAAGGTTTGCCATTGAGTTTGGGATTTCTCCACTGAAATTGCAACCTGCAAGATCTATTAGGGATAACATTTTAAGGTTACCAATAGAAGATGGCAATGTCCCCGCAAACCTTGTGTATCTCAGCAACAGGGTTTTAAGAGATCCATTTAGAGGAAATTCTGGCAAAGAACCTTGAAGTAGTTCATTATCTGTTAAGTCAAGCTTTTGTAGGGTGGGAATTTGGAAAATCTTTTCTGGAAATTTTCCATTTAACCCAGAAGAAGAGAAACACAAGGATGTCAAATTTTTGAAATCTACAAAAAACTCTGGGACTGGACCAGAAAAATTGTTATTATCCAAACGAATAACTGAGAGAGAGTGGAGATTCAGTAAGGAGGAATTAAGAGGCCCTGAAAGATAACAACCTGACATGCTCAACACTCTTAGATTTGGTAGTGAAGATGATAAGGCCTCACACCACTCATACCCTTGAGCTGATATGTTTACCAAATCAAGATAAAGTTCCATAAGCTCTGAAAGGTTTTGAACAAGCATATTTAGATTTGGATTCTCAAGTTTCAGTGCAGGAGGGAAGGGGTAACTGGTAGATAAATCAAGAGTAACCAACCTTGTCAAACGCGAAATTGCAATTGGAATCTGTCCTGCAAAGCCAACATTTGAAAGGTTTAAATAAATCAAATTCGACAACTTGTCAAACTCCGATGGAATCTCAGAATTATCAAAGTTGTTATAAGCCAAACTCAAATTCTGGAGATACAGAAGCCTAAAAAGGCTGCTTGAATTGTCAAGTCCAGCCGAAATGGATTCTTTGGTCAGGTCGAGACCGATAACACGTCCCTCGTTGCATGATACACCTTTCCATGAACAGCAATCGACATATTTATTCCAGTGCACCAGTTTTGTGGATGAAGCAGTGTCAAATACGAGGCTATTCTTCAGTTTGAGCAACAAGGATTGCTGATTGTCAAGACATTTGCCGGACACAGCAGAGATAATAAAGCTGATGGAAAGTAAGCACATCATGGGCATCAAGAAAAGCCATGAAAAGAGTGGACTTCTCATTGGAGGCTGCAATAAGAGATAGCCACACAATAATGAGTTGAGGAGTTAACGAAATTAGCTAGTGATGGGTTGAAGAGAGTAAGACCGAAGAGTACATTACATTCTGAGGTTGTAGGTGATGTGTTGGCCGGCTGACAGAGCGAAAAACACTCAGATTTGGCCACTGAAAGTGTAGAAAAAACAAAGGCTTTGCTTCAACTGAAACGAACAATGGTGAGAGTTGATCTCCGAGTGTACGAGTGTAAATAAACTGAAATGCTATTTATTATATAGCGGATGGAGACAACATTAATCACTCAAATCTCAATCAGCAATAGCCTTTAACACGAGGTTGGAAACTCAGTACGCGTTTTGGTTGAACACAGTAAATGCTTTTGAGTCTTCCCAATGTTGGAAACTGATCATCACTCAAATTGAGGCATGTTATATGCACATTATTTATATGTTAGTTCTACATATTTATTGATTGATTTATAAAAGTGATGTACAAAAAAATATACAAGTGAAGTGCAAAAATCATTTCTCTTTGGTTAAAAGTCCTCATCCTGCCGGATCAAACGAGAAGAAATGAACCAACCTCATAAATTTCACTCCCACAAAATTCCAACGTACTCAACACGCACGCGTAGAAAATGGCTTCAGCGTTGGGTTTACGTTACGTGTAGAAAATGGAAATGGATTCAGACTTAATTGGAGGACTTTCAAAGTCAAGCAAACCATTATCGACTTAAAAGCAGCTTTCCAACGTTTCATTCCCTTTTCTACGTGTAGAAAAAATTGCTAAAAAATGACTTGAAATCAGATTTACTTATGTGTAGAAAATATTGTTGTTTCCTAGACTAAGGAAACACGCGAACTTAAAGTTGCACCTTACATCTAGAGAAGTAAAAGTAGTTCTCTTAACATTATTTTAATATTAAAAAAAATTATCTTTTCTCTCTCACTTCTCTAGCATTTATTTGAAACAATATTTAAATTTTATCTCTCTCTCTTAACATTTAATTTAAATAATATAGAGAAATGAAAATGGAAGCTATTGTAGAATGTGGAGTGCATTTAAATAGGGAACCAAAAAATTGTATAATTCTCTAAATTGAATAAAAGTTTAAAAGAAAGTTGTTGCTTATGCTCTTATTTGTTAAAGTATATTTGGTTATCCTCAAGTTAGGGATTTGATGAGAATTGTGTTGCCTTCAATGAGAGTTGAAAAATCACTTTCTAAATAAATATTAGATTACCTTGAATTTAGGGATTTGATGATATTTAACCACCTTAAATTAAGATATTTGATTCGGATTATATGAATTCAAAATTTATATATATATATATATATATATATATATATATATATAAACTCTATAAGTAGATCATTTTGTATTGTAAAATTATCAAGTGAATAAGAGTAATAATGTAGCCCTTTAGGCTTACATTGAATGTAGCTTATAGACCAAATCACGTAAAAATCTTATTTTTATTTATTTTTAGGGTTAAATACCTCATATGTGCCTGTGGTTAGACCCGAAATTAAATCGTCGCCTCGGTTTCAAAAAGTGTCACAGGTGGTACCTGTCGTTAATGAAAAAACTTAGTTGGTACTTTTGTCAATCCTCTGCCCATTTTTTAACGGTCATCCACGTCACTCACCTTAAAATGCTAATACATGTCCCTCCTTCCAGGTGGACCACGTATCACATGTGATATTTAAGGTTTCAGTGCCACGTGAGATGAGAAAAAAAAAAAAAAGGAAAGAAAAAAGTATTGGAGGTGGCTGGCCACCCCACCCCCCCCCCCCCCCCCCCCCCCCCAATTTCTTTAAAAAAATAAATCATCTACTACAACTCTGTAAGGACTTCTGTAAAGCCACCATAACATGTGGGCTTCTGTGTAAATATGAACACTCCGTTTGAGAAAATTAAAAAGAAAAAGAATGAAAATTTATACAATTAAGAACCATTGGCTTATGTACCGAGTCTGACTTCAACATATCCCCATTCCTCCGATCCTTCTATTCTTAAAGCTACTACTATTGTTCCAAGAAAGAGAGGAGAAAATAACATAAGGGAGAATAACAACACCCCACTTTCCCATTGTTATGGGTTTTTCTTATAGGGAGTTGGATTCATGGATATCATAACCAAACAATGCAGAATGAAGTAAATACTCAATGAAGAAGATGAAGATTATAGATGAATAATTCAATAAGGATAGCTACGGGCACTCAGAAAGGCCCAAGCCCTCCCAAGCACTTAAAGAGGCTTAGACTCTCTCAGGCACTTGGAGATGCCTAAAGAGGCATGCTAAGTAGCCTGAGTTATTAAGGATTTTTTTTTTTTTTCATATGTTTTTTCACACAGGGCGGGGCGGGTCCCCGGGGTTTTTTAAAGCCCCAATCCGTGTCCTGTCCCGCCCCGCACGGGTTGGACAAAATCCAACCCGTGCCCGCATAAATAACTTCAAAAACTGAGGAAATAGGGGCGGGGCAGGTCCTGTGGGTCTTGCTCACCCCTACTCGTTGCCTCCCCCTTCTAGAATACCACATTCCCTAGTACATGCCCAGAAGCCCATTAAAGGCCATATCCCTTGTATTATATCCCCTACATTCTCTCCCCCTTAAGAACACCTTGCTGACAAGGTGTGCTGACAAAGTAGATAACCCTTAAAACACAATATATTACAAAAACCCAAATAAATTGCAACCCAATTAAAGCTATCCAGCAATCTTCCAGAAGGTCCATTACTCCAGCTAGTCTCCCAACGTATAACTTTTTTTTTTTTTTTTAACTGCCACGTTTGCCTCAGGATTCTCAACGTCAAATGCCTCCTCATGATTCACGCCTGGACACTGGATAGCTTGCATCACTTCGCCTTCCTCGTGTGTTTCTTCACGTCATTCACACCACTTGGCCTTCCTCACATTTCTTCACTTCATCGATACCATCCCTTTGGTTATGTAGGCATCCTGCTTCATACCCAAAACAATGGAAACATCTCACCCTCCCTCCGTTAATGCTCCAAGACTTGTCACGTAATTATTATTATTATTAAGAAAAATTACAGTTTAACCTCCTAAATTATCACCCGTTTTGCGTTTAGCTCCACAAATTGTTAACACTCCGATTCCGGCCCCCTAAACTACCAACGACTCCAAAAATGGCCACTCTGTTACCTCTTCCCGTCAAAATGGATGGAAAGCCCATCACGTGCTGTGCATGTGACATTTTATGACACAAACTACCAAAAATGCCCATGTCTTCTTGAAATTACGAAATTGCCTTTTAAACAAAACAAGCGTACTGAGTCGTATATCCCTCAACCGCCTCCGATCATCGTCCTGACGAAGACGTCGGCGAAGTTGTCGGGGTCTAGAGTTCCGGTATCTCCGAAAAGGGAGCGTCTGGGCGAGGTATCCTCCACTGAACGAGGGAGAGTCTGGACGATTCCGACATCGCAGGTCGAGAAGATGAGGAAGGAACTCGTTTAACTCATCGAGAAATCCAAGATCAACTCGTCCATTGCATTCCACGTCGTCGTCTTCTTCGTTAGGTTGCTGTGTTGTCTCCAACGGGTACTAGCTTGTTTATCTCTTCTGTTTCACGTCCTTATATGCAGGAATGCTATGTTTTTACGCTAGGCTGATGATGAAACACGCAATAGTGGTGGACTGCTATGAGAAGAATTCTGGGCAACGGGAAACAGAGAATCGGGTTGCTTCGCAGCAGCAGAAAATTACAGCATTGAGGCAGAAGTTTTGTTAGGAAATCCTTATGGCTCTATTCACCTCTGTTTTAGAACATGAAAACAGAGGTGAACAGAGGAGCTTGTCTCGATGAAAAAAAAGAGCAAAAAAACTTATGTTCTCTTTTATTTATAATAGTTTACACTCTGTATTTTTGGTGCAGAGGATTCATTAGTTTACACTCTGTATTTTCTCTTCCGAAACAAATGGCTCCAGAGCACCTTTTAGCCACCTTTACAAAGTTATGTGCATAGATTCTTGCTACGACATCTGATGGTATGCTCAATATAGAAGATATTAGTGGACAATCTATTCTGCAGGTACTAATCTAACATGTATTTAATAATTCTGCTGTGGGTGAGCTCATACATTCTTATCATGGAATATGGTGAGAATTATCAAGGTGATACAAGTGTTAGTGTAAAATCTGCATTTTAATTGAGGGAGCAGGATGCTTTCCAAATTCTTGCCTACAAAGAGATCCGAATCGCGTCCAACCGTGGATCATCATATAACTCAGCAGATATTGATGAAGAAGGCGGAGATAGTGGAGCATCAGCAGCTGCTGCAAGAGGAAGGGCTGCAACTCAAGCAGTCAGAAAGGGCCTTATCCAAAATACCATCCCCATATTTATAAAGTTGAAACGACTGTTAGAAACCAAGAACAGCCCCTTCATAGGATCCCTCATGGAATGCCTCAGAATCCTTCTCAAGGACTACAAGAATGAGATCGATGCATATTGGTTACTGATAAGCAGCTTCAGAAATAGCTCATCTATGACATGCAAAAGTATGATTCTGCGAAGGCCAAATCAACTGTTGCAGAGGCTATTGCCAAAATGCAAAAATCAAGTGGCTATCGGTCACCTGATGTTTCTAAGGTAAAATATGCCCAGAATAAGCTGACCGAAAAGTTGAAAAATGATTCAAAATTGGCCTCAGCAATGGCATATGCAGCAGCTGCAGCCAAAGCCCGTTCTGTGAATTTGGGACCGACAAGGCATATTCCGATGCGTGGCAGAGTATCTAGAGATGACCGAGGACCATGCTGTCGGAAACTTAGTGGGAAGAACTAAAGCCTACGTGAACGAGGTGTTGAGAATGGGAGGCAAATCCATTTACGACTTTGCTCTACAAAATACTGGTCGTGGTCTCTGTTTTTTATGAGTGCTTGCTTGTGGATTTTTTTTTGTTTCATTGAATTTCTTTCACTTACGTGCATGGAATTTTTAGAGGCAAAAGCTTGGGTTAGTCGGTTGGTGAGACCCAACTCGAACTCCTCCCATCATAATTTAGAAATAACAGAACCCAACCCCCACTCTCTCACCACCCAAAAAAGCGAGACACACATACACACACAACAAACAGAACTGGCCCACCCATCGGACTAACAATGGCCGGCATTTTGAGAGACAGAATATTGGGATCCTCCAAGAGACACTTACTTGGCGGCTCCAAAAGACACAACGAGTTGTAGAAATTCGTGCAGCACCGGCACCAGCAACAACACCTACCAACCTCGTTGGCGACCTGGGTTTGAACCTCTCGGACTCGGAGCTTCGAGAGACGGCCTACGAGATCCTCGTCTTAGTGTGCCAGAGCACCAATGAGTTCTGTTGGGACACGGCACGAGTGCATCCATAGTCATAGTGGCCTTGTTTGTCTTAGAACAATACATTACAGTACTGTTCATGTACTTTTTTTTCTCATTTTTTTATATTTTTTACTACTAATCAACATCAAAACATTCTCACTTTTTTCACTTTTTTATATCACATCAATAATTTTTTATTACTATTCAAATAAAAAAATTCACTACAATACAAAACTTTTTCACTTTTTTATATCACATCATCACTTTTTACTAATTTCAAAAATTAACAACCCACTATCATGTTCTGTTCTGTAATGTCACTTGCCAAACAAGCCCAGTAGTACAGGCGACGGTAGCCATGGCGGCGTGGCTGTACAGGTGGCGACCTTTACAGGCACTCTTGGTGGACCTAAGTCGTGCATAGCTAGCTAGCCGTTCTCCCACGTCAACTCAGACAGGGGCATTTTTGGTAGTTTGTGTCATAAAATGTCACATGCACAGCACGTGATGAATTTTCCATCCATTTTGACGGGAAGAGGTAACGGAGTGGTCATTTTCGGAGTCGTTGGTAGTTTAGAGGCCAAAATCGGAGTGTTGGCAGTTTGTGGGGCTAAATGCAAAAAGGGTAGTAATTTGGAGGGCTAAACTGTAATTTTCCCTCATTATTATTAACGGTTCTTTTCACCCAAAGGTTCAAGCGAACCACATATTAGGTCCCAAAATGCATTGCGGCTTAATGTCGGTTTTGAACAAAAGGGTCCCGGCCATCTCGTATGTCCAGGTCAAGGTAGTCCTAGCTGAGGCAACGCTCTGGGTTGAAGTGAATACGCTCAAGCTGGTCGTCTCGCTCTTCACGTCGGGATTGTCGGAAAGATACCGATCAAGTGGATATCCCTGTTGCGAGCACCAGGCGGTCAATCCGGATGAATCTAATGCGGGTGGAGGACGGTCTGGACTAGCTCTGTAAGTGTGTTCATCTTCTGGTCAAGCTCTAAAAGGGTGGACAGCTTCTGATCAACATGATTATTGAAGGTCTGCCACTGGACCCAAGCCTCCTAACATTCCTTGACTGATTCCTACAACTGAAAGAGACGAGTGTCGTTGGCCATGGAAGATAACAGCAGAAACAATTCTTTTTGATTCGTAGGACACTCCAGATGGGGAAAAAAAATTCTGGACGATTTGAAAGCCTATTCACAAGATTTTGGGGATTGTAAAAGGACAGGGAAGGAAAATATCGGAGGGAAAATTTCTAAGAGAAACAAAGACAGTAAGGAAGGAATGGCTCTGATACCAAATGTTATGGGTTTTTCTTATTGGGAGCTAGATTCATGGATATCAAAACCAAACAATGCAAAATTAGGTAAATACTAATGAAGTAGATGAAGATTATAGAGGAATAATTCAATACGAATAGCTACGGACACTCAGACAAGCCTAGTCTCTCTCAAGCACTGGGAGAGGCCTAGACTCTCTCAGGAACTTGGAGAGGCTTAAACTCTCCAAGAATTAACCAACTATAATATTCGATCTTCTTCTTTCTTCTTCTCTCGTTGCCTCCCCCTTAAATAACTTATTTTGTTAGAGAACATGTTAACAGAATTGTACACCTCACTTGATACCTTCTAAAATACCACATTCCCTAGTATAGGCCCAAAAGTAGGCATGTATACGAACCGAGCTTGAGCAAGTAGTGGTTGCCCAAGCTCGGCTCATTTAGAATTTTCATGAGTTAGAGCTCGTGACGAATTTTGATAATGGAGCTAAGCTCGGCTTGACAAGTGTAAAATCATGCCCAGGCTTGAGCTCGAGCTTGCTTTTTTGACGAGCTGAGTGTCTTATGGGGCACTCGGCTCGCCCGACTCGTGAGGAAATATCAGTCGTAGACCATGTGTCATCATGAGTAAAAAGAGAGATACATGAAGAACAAAGAGAGACAGAGCACGCAAACAAGATCTGAAAAGCACAAGAAGCTTTTCCTCATCGCTAAAACTGAAGCAGAAAATAGCATCGCACCATACTCACTGTTCTCCACCACACTCTCTTCCTTCTACCCAGGGGCGGAGGGAGGGTGGTCGAGAGGGGGCACATGCCCCCCCTCAACCCCCCCAAAATTTTCCTTGTCCCCGGTAGAATTTTTTGGGATTCCATAGTTGCCCACCCTGAGCGAATAAGAGGTCAACGTCCAGGAGGAATGGGATTTTTATGACTCGCGCGCCCATGTCTCTGTTTGTAATGGCTACGATGATGAAGAAGAGATGGCCATTATTGTTTCAGAAAAGAAAAGAGAAGCTCAAGCGATAAAGAGAATATTGGTGTCTATCTTGAGGTTACTATTGCGTCAGTAATTTGAATGGTGTAAAATACGTGATGAGACATTACCTTGGGGGAAGGAATCTAATCTTAAACGATGAGTTTAAGATAAAAAGTTAAACGGTGCGTTGGGTGTAGGAGTGTTGCTATCATCAAGCCACGTGAATAACAAATTGTAGTTAGAACTTAGAAGTTAGATGGGTTTTGGGCCAGCTGTAAAAGCTATTAGAAATTAACAGGCTTTATATGCCCATCTTCATGTCTCTCAATCACCATTTTCATCTATAATTCACCAGAAATTAACTAGAAAATACTAGAGTATTATATTGTTACTATGTTTTTCAATTTTTCTTTTTTACAATATTTTTTCTTCCCTGAAAAGTTTTAGGTATGAATCAAATTTTTACACTAATTTATTTTTAAATTTATTGTTGAATAATAAAAATGTCTACATTAATTCACAAATTTAAATCTGACGGTCCTTAATATAATGATTCAAATTTCAAAAAAAAATTAAAAATTAAAAACTTAAATCTAACTCATTTAAGCATACAAATTATTAATTATTATTATATTTAAACTACAAATCTAACGGTCCTTACTCTTAATTATTAAATCTGACCGTCCTTAATTATTAATATAAAAAAAAAATCTTGTGATTAAATTTCATCATTAAATTATATATTATATAGATACTTATAGATATAATTATATGTTGTATCAAGTAAATGCCTACAAATTATTAATTATATTTAAACAATAATAATAATAATTAATCATTATTTTATACTTAAGCTATAAATATCAAGTATGTATCAAAATTATCTAAGTAACTAGATACTTAATCATTATAATTTATATTAGTTACTTGATGTGAGTTATGATTATGTAGTTATGTAGTTATATTGTTATATTGTTATAAGTTAGTGTTACAACTTATGTGACTATGTCATTATGTGGTTATAATAATTTATTGTTATAGCTTAATTTTTAATTATATATAGTTATGAATTATGATTAATATCATATGATATGAGATTATTTGTAATATGATATAAAAATTATGAATCATACTTAATTACTTATCCAGTTATCCTAACATCCTTGGTATCTAATAATAACATTTATATGATTATTATAATATAATTTAACAATATAAGTATTATCATTATAATTAAGATACATGTGAGATATGACCATAGAATTATTAGATTCTATAATATATAGGAGATACAAAATAAGTATTGTTGATATGATTATTGAGGAATGCTAGAGCATCTCCTTGTGTTCTCCTGGTGTTCTCCTGGAATGGCATAGATGTAATTTTTTTGATTAAAAAATTACATCTATGCCATCCAAAAGGACATAGATGTAATTTTTTAATTACATCTATGCCATTGCAGGAGAACACTAGGAGAACACCAGGAGATGTTCTAGCATTTCTCATGATTATTACATTATACATTGTTCCATATGACATGAGATTTAATATCATATAAATTGTTAAATCATACTTAAATTTAATCAAATTAATTGTTAGATCACATCACCTATTGTTATTAGATTATAGTACATTGTTATAACTTAGATCACATTTAATTACACAATAATATAAAATAAGTATTGTTGTTATGATTATTATATTGTATAATAAAGATATAATGTGTCATATCACTTAAGATTTAATATCATATAAATTGTTAGATCACATGTATTTCATATAAATTCTAGTGATGATAATATATATGTAGGATCATATAATCTAATGATATGAATTATAATGATTATACTTAATTTGTAATTATAAGAAACACTTTGATTTTAATGTTAATCACTTGAGTTTGGGATTATACCAATTACATCGTCACTGTAAATGTATAATTATTTGAATAATATAATTAAGTATCAAGATTTTCATTAAATCATATGATTGACAATTTATTGTTAATTCAACAATCATTATATACTTAATTATTAGACTTAGAGTCTTAGTCTCTTAGATCATATAACTATATAAGATATAATCATCTTAATTATCTTTTATCATTAAATTATATATTACATAAATACTTATAGATATAATTAATAATTATATATTGTATATTGTATAGATTAATTAATGAGTGATATACTAAATGGGTTATTTTTATCAATATATATGCATATATTTATTAATAAATATATACGAGCTGCGCTAATAAGCGAGCCGAACCTTTTTACGAGTATGTTCACGAACTTTAAACGAGCGAGCTGGATTTTATACGGGTATGTATTGTTTAATAATCAAGTATAGTTTCATATCCACGAATAGCTCATTTAATAATCGAGTCGCGCACGAACCAAACTTTATCGAGCCGAGCTCGAGCAAGCTTACGGGTAGCTTTGCTTCATTTACATCCCTACCCATAAGCCCATTAAAAGCCCCAGAAGCCCATTAAAGGCCCTATCCCTTATATTATATCCCTTACACCCATTTAGAAAAAAGCAAAGATGTTAGAGATCGACCTCTCCAATTGATCAAAAAAACTTGCAGTAAAGGAGAGAATATACGTGCAATTGAAGTGAAGCTTATTTTATCTGTGTCTTGAACATTAATAAAAATACGGGTTGGTTAATACAGAACTTAAAGAGGAATTTACCTTTTGTGTAGAAGAAAGGAAGATGAGAAGATACTGACAGAAAGAACTCAAAGAAGGCTGTGGAAGAGAGTCTAGAGACAAGAGAAAATAGGATAAATAAAGAAGAGAAAAGAGGAATTTTCCTTTTTGTATTCTTTTGTTTAATAATAATCACTAAAAAGTGAAAAGTGGAAGAGTGTAGAGACGAGAACTTAGAGAAAAGAGGAGAAATAAAGGCCGTTTGTCTTATTGATAATAATGTTTAAACCGGTATTTAAAATTTGAAAAAGTTTTATGTGAAAGTTGAATCCTTATCAATTTGTCATTTTGTGATTTGTGAGTGAGTTTTGCTTCTTTGAATTATGATATTCGTGAATGATGGCTTGGAAGTTGGGAATTGAGAAAGTGGTCCAAGTAGAATTAATGGGTTAATTAAAAAAAAAAAAAATAGGTGAGGGTAAAGATTATTAAATAGCTTAAATGGTTTGTTCAATGATTATTAAATGTCTTGTTGACGATTTTTTTATTATTATTATTTTAGTTTTTACGTTACACTATTATAAAACACTTATTTTGTATATTTTCTTTTGTTTATTTTTACTTTTTTTGTCAAAACTGAATTGATGCTAATTTCGATTTTATATATTTATTTCATCTTCAATCTTAATATATTTTTTATTTATACTTTAACCCCTACCCCTATTTTAATATATTTGTAATTTCATGTCTTGGTAGCTTGGCCCTGCCTAAAATACTTTTTGGCTCCGTCCCTGTCAACCACTACCCCATTTTGGCCAAGGGGTGGTCAAACCACCCCAATGCCAAGATGGGGGTGGCCGCCCACCCCTGATTGGCTTGGGGAAGCTAAGATTCGGCCACCCCCATGTCCCTTCCCCAAGGGCCAACCCTCTTCCTTTTTCTTTTTCTTTTTCTTTTTCCTTTGGCTTTTTGGGAGTGACCGAAACAAAGACAATTTTTTGAAACCGAGATAACGGGGTTGTTTGTCAAGGAACAATACATTACAGTACTGCTCATGTACTTTTTTTTTTTCATTTTTTTATACTTTTCACTACTAATCATCATCAAAACATTCTCACTTTTTTCACTTTTTTATATCACATCAATAATTTTTTATTACTATTCAAATAAAAAAATTCACTAAAATACAAAACTTTTTCACTTTTTTATACAAATTCTTTTTATTTTATATCATATCATCACTTTTTACTAATTTCAAAAAATAACAACCCACTACTCTATTCTGTTCTGTTCTGGCCCAACAATTTAATTTTGAATCTAACCACAAATACCTGTGAAATATTTAATCCTTATTTTTATTTTGCTATTTATTTATTTTTTTTCATTTGGTTTTGTTTTCTTTCATTATTGTAATTGTGGTTGTGGAAATGAGGCAACTAACTACTGACTACTGACTACTGAGCACCGGAGGTTTCTAGAAAGTCAATAGCTCAAGCCTCATGGTCATGGGCTTTTTTTTCTTTTCTTTTTTTTTCTTTTCTTTTTTTTATAGATGCGTTTCAAAGAAACAACCTTTGCGAAAGCAAAGATTTAAAGTTACAACAATATACGTGTCTCTACGTGTTAAATTAGGGAAAAGTTCTTCACGTGCGTAGCCTTTCAAAATTTCACCATATGGTCAATTTCTAGATGGGACGTGTCGTTGCTTTCTTTAATGACAAAATATCTTTAAAAATTGTAATGAAAAAAATGTGGGAATCTCGGGTTTGCATCTTGAGGAACTCGCCCCGTTTGAAAACACACTTACTCTCTCCTAACCCCCTTTTTTTCTTTTTTTCTTTTTTTTTTAATTGATTAAAAATTAAAATTGATGTGATATAAAGTTGAAATAATTTATATGAAAAAGTGATAAAAAATTTATATTATAGTAAATTTATTTAAAAAAAAAATTAAAAAGTATTGATGTGATATAAAAAGTGAAAAAAAAAGTAAAAATATTTTAAAGTTGATATTTTTTTTTAGAGGAGTGAGGTGGAAAGGGAGAAAAAAGTGGTTTTCAAACTGCCCTCGTTGAAAGCTCAGACCAAGGTTTCTGAAGCAAATGGTAGACACCATTTCCGAGGGGAAGTTTCATAGTACCCTTTCATGTTCAAAGTAGGTTAATTAATGAACAGCTCTACTTATTTGCAAAATTGCAGGTGACTTTATTTGTAGGTGCTTTTATGATTTTAATCTGACTTGAGTTATTGTCTCATTTTAATAGAATTTTCTATTCAAATTTGTATAAGTGCTTTTACTTTTCTTTTCTTTTTTCTCTTTTTTTTTTTTTTTTTTTTTTTTTTTTTTTTTTTGTTTCAGTTTCAAACTTTAACATTACTTTTATAACTTCAACCTCTTTCGGATGATTATTGTTGATCTCCAGTGAGGGTATAGATAAACTTGTCTTATTCTGTACCTCTTTAAATTATGAAACCGTCTTGTGCAGCCTATTGAAAGAACCAATAATTTATTTGTCTCATTTCTTACTTTTTATAAATATTTTAGTACTATTTTAGTTTGTTCTGTGTCTATTGTTAGGTGTCTACCCCTTTTTCTTTTATTGAATCAGCTACTTCTTCTTCCTTTGAGATCAGAAGTACTGGTAAAGATCCCATTTAACATTTTTATTAAATCAATTAAAAAAAAAAGGCCATGGGATGTGAATAGGGATGTAAATAAACCAGTCCGTTTGACAACACACTCGATACCCGCTCGGTCTAACCCGATTCGAACTCAAGCTCGATAATGTAGAAACTTGATCGTTACTGTAGAAACCCGCTCGATTAGTAAGTGATACATACTCGACTCGCTCAACAAAACTTGATAGGGGCTTGTGAGCTCAGTTTGTTTAAATTTTGACCAGATCGCTCGTCCGACTCGTTAATCTGACTTGTTAGCTCGGTTCATATCTTATATATATATTAGTAAATATAGTATAATATATATAGTATTACATATTAATTATAATACTTTGATAACAATATTTAGTCTGTTAAATTAACATATTAAGTTATTAATAGTTAGTATATAACAATATAACAATATTAAATAGTTAGCATATATATATATATCACATCACACATGGTTAACAATAATTATATATTATATTTATATTATAGTTACTTAGTTTTATAAAATATATTAGACTTACTATTTGTTCACATTATACATATACCATAGTTTATACTCTCTAGTTATATATAAAAACATATTGTTAATTGGTTACTTATAAACTATAGTTATATACTATATTTTATAATATGTCTTATATAGTTACATATTATATATTAATAAATGTATAGAGGTTATACATAAACTTGGGCTTGAATTCTATTTTGATCACTCATTGAAAAATTAAAAGTCTACCTCGAGGTCTAGTTGAGCCGAGCTTGTCGAGTAACCCGACTCGTCTCGAATGTCATTTTCAACGAACTTGAGCTCGAGCTCGAACTCGACCGAATTTTAAACGAGCCGAACTTGAATATGCAATTTATAGTTCGGCTCGAATTCAAGCTCGACTATTTAAGCTCGACTTATAAACGAGCCAATCTTGAAATCTTCAAACTCAACTCGGCTCGGCTCGATTACATCCCTATATGTGAAGGCAAAACTTTGCAAGTCTTGTCACACTTGCCTCGGTCACTTTTCTCATTTGCACCCAACTTTTTGTATAAGATTTACATTTGAATGAACCTGTTTTCTTTTTTGCTATACGATAGCCTCTTTCTTTTTCTTTTTTCTTTTTTCACTTTTTGCTCTTTTTGAAGTTTCCTTATTATGTTTATAGCTGGGTTCATATGGCAGTGTTAATCAACCTTTAGATTAATTTTTTTTTTTTTAAACAATGTCTAATCCAAATATTGATAGACACCACCATCTCAGTCTAGTAGAATGAGAGTAAGATAAGAGTGTAGTATATATTATTACTTTTTATACATACTACCAATTTACTTTTAGGTTTTAATGTATTTGGAAATGGAGTAGGGAAGAAAATGAAAGCCATTTTATAGATATATAAATTTGAAGACGATTGTTGAGGCATGAATATTTGTGGGATTCACATTTATTCTAGAATTTTGTCATTTTGGATTCTCATTTATACTAATCTCTTTAGTTTTTTTTAATTATATAGGGATATTAGTGTCCAACAAATCTATTTTGTGATCATGAATTGGGAAAGTGCTATTTGTCAGGACCTTGAGATGTGTTAGTCACATTTGCTTGATACTTTAAAAGGACTAGAATTGGTTGTCGCAGAAGCTTTGGCAACTTTTCAAGTCACTACTTTTTGCAAGTAGGTAGGACTATAAAATATTATTTTGGAAGGTGATACAGTCCAAGTAATAAAAACAGTGAACTCTACGAGACAAACTTGTTGGTAAAAGAGATATTAGTATCCAACATAACTATTTTGTAATCAAGAATTGGGAAAGTGCTATTTGTCAAGACCTTGGGACGTGTTAGTCACGTTTGCTTAATTCTTTAAAAGGATTGGTCACAATTAAAACTCCCTATAATCACTTATATAGTATAGTTGAACATATTATTCACAAAATGTAGACTTAAAACATCTTTGCGATGCTTTGCGTACAATTTAATCTAAGATGTATTATTCAATAACCTCACATGTTTTATATAATAATCTTCAAAAAAATAACTCCTAATTAAATATGTATATAAAAAATAGTAGTGTTTATATATTGAAAGAATGTAGACCATTTCAATAGGCAAATAAAAATAAATCAAATAGAAATCTACTAAAATATGATCTAATTGCATTCTATATATATATTTTTTAAATTGAAATTTGTAATACTAGTATGCTTATGCTAAAACTAAATCCTAATTATTTTAATTATGATCTTATCTTTAAAAGTTTATATAAATAATAAATTATCAGTTAAAAAGCTTCAATTGCGAAGCAACGAATTAGGGGGCAACATGGGTTTTAACATCTATGGGCGCAATGTTGAGGAGGCGAGACGCCGAGACTCATATACTCTTAGGCTCTTACATATTTATCATAGCAATATTTCGGTTAAGTTCGTTGGTAGATAAAGTAGTAAATAAAAAAATATGAGTAATGTTATAAATATACCATAAATATTTCATTTTTTGTCATATTATAATGACGTAGTAAGGTCTAGTAATCATTTGATCAATCCTTGTTATATATATATATATATATATATATATATATATATATATATATATAAGAGTTACTAGACCCTGTCACGTTAACATTGTATGGTCATATTGATTAATATATCATTTAATATGATAAGGATAGAGTAAGTATATATGTATATATCGTCTTTAAGTTTTTTATGTAGATTCTCAAAAATTATATCAATTATTATAAAAGGGGGGGGGGGGGGGGGGGGAGAGAGGGGTTGGGTCTCAAACCAACAACTGATTACAAGCTAGGTTATGATCTTTCCAAATTATTTATAACTCAAATTAATGTACACTATAATGGTTATTAGCAACTTTTGACATAGCAGCATTAATATATCACATTTACAAAGTCCTTCAATATTCAAGAATCATATATATATATATATATATATATATATATATATATATATATATGAAAATAAATCTTACATGCAGTAAAAGCTGATTACAAACATACAATAGTGATCAAGGCATGCAAGTGTGACAACTTGTGTCAGTTTTGCTTCCACATCCCATGGGCTTCTTATAATAAAGTCACCTGCAAATCTAATATCAGAAAAGTATTTCAATAATATATATAGATTGATAATTACGAGCTCACTTAAGATAACATTCAAATCCAATTCTATATATGGATAATTTTTTTTGTTCATTTAACTTTGTATTGAAATAAAAAAAAAATTAAAAAAAAAAAAAAAAAAAAAAAAGGTCAAGCGTGAGTGCATTGCTCCCCCAATATTGATCACTGATGCATTCGTCCTTGATTTCTGTGTGCTCGCCATCTTTGTTTCTTGTGTATTTGTCTCTCATGATTCTATATTCTAATATATAACTGAGGGAACATCTTGAAAAAAAATATCATCAGCAAGTTTATAGTAGCATATATATCCTCCACCTCTTCCAAAACATAAGAGGTCCAACAACAATCCCAAAGCCAAAAACAAATCTCAATTCATCACTTAAGAAGTTCCAGTCAATTGCATTCCCAAAATTCGAATGAGTGTCTTCATATGTTGGAGGTGATGATCTCAACTCTTCATGTGTGCATTTTCCACTCATAGGAAAGCCACATAATCCATTGTTCCCGTCATACAAAGTTTCGGAGAATGTATCAAATTGTTTGATCTGTGGAATCTTTCTCACCAATTGATTGAACAAAAGGTTAACGACTGATAGGAAAATAAGACCGTCTGCAAGTTGGACATGAATCTCACCGGTAAGTTTGTTGCTTGACAAGTCCAGTGACTTAAGATAAGTCAATTTTCCTAGAGATTGTGGGATTTGGCCTGTGAAAGAATTATGAAACAAGTTGAGGATATACAGTGATTTGAGTTCTCCTATTTCTTCAAGTATTGGCCCCTCAAAATTGTTGCATGAAAAGTCAAGGGAGATGAAGATAGTTAAAATCTTCACCAGCTCCATCGGTTGACCTTTGGCGGTAACTATTACATCATCTTGATAATAAACATACCCTGACAAAGCTTCAAATTTGTGGTGAATAAGCTCAGACTAGGCGTTATTTACATCAACCACCATTGCCCTCCAGTTAGAAAAGTATTTTGTTGGAAGCCTACTAGTAAAATTGTTTGAAGCTATGTCTTTAATTTGAAGCTTTGGCCAAGTGGCATTACGCCCAGGACAACCAAGGCCCATAAAATTCATTAGATCGCAAAACAAGGACACGCAACATGATTATGTTCTTCAAGTAGCATGGGAAGGTATCCTTAATGTAATTGTTCCCAATGTCCAAGACCTCCAACTTTTTGCACTTGGCCAAAGATTTTGACAACTTTCCTTCTAGTTGGTTTTCGTTGAGATCTAAAGTTTGTAAACCACAATTGCTTCGGAACAAATCAGAAATTGAGCCAGTGAGATTGGTGCTCCTTAAATTCAGCACCCCTAGGGTTAGATCCTCCATCCCTAATATTGCCTCTCGAGTCTCACTCATCTCAATTAAGCATTCAAGAATCGTGTCGCTCAAGAAATTGTTAGACAAATCTAAAACAAGAAGATTTGTAGCACTGCATATTGATCCAGGGATACTCCCATGTAACTTATTGCTTGAAAAAGAGAAGAAATATGCATAAGTAAGGGAGTTGCCAATGTCAACTGGTATGATAAAGCTGAAATTATTCGTCGAGAAATCCAAGTATGTGGCATACGGTGGTACAACCAAGAGTTGCCCCTGAAGTTGGTTGGAGTGAAGGTCCAGGACACTCAAAGAAGAAATATTTAGTAGAGGCAAATCCAAAGTCACTAGGTAGTTATAAGAGAGATTCAATGTATAAAGATTAGGAAGCTTCCAAATCCAATTGGGAATCTCTCCGATAATTTGGTTGTCTGAAAGGTCAAGATCTCTTAATTTGGATTGGTTTCTCAAGAAATCAGGAAATGTTTTCAATTTGGTAGAAGCCAAGCTTAATGTGATCATTTGGGGAAAGGAGGACAATGAAGAACCATGTTCAGTATATTCAATCAACGAGTTGTTGTGCGAAAGAGACATCTTCGAAAGATTTCCCAACTGCTGAATCATGTCAAGTTGCAAGGAGCCGCTAAAGTTGTTCGAAGAAAGTGAGAGTCTCTCAAGACCTCGGAGCTCAAAGATAAACATGGGTATTGGCCCTTTAAGTTGTTATAACTCAAATCAAAGGTTTCCAGTAGATAAGAAGAAACATTCGAAAATTCATTGGATTGAACCAGAAAATCGGTTGTTGCGAAGTCCTAGTTCCTGCAATGATGGAAGGGAAAATAGAGAAACTGGAATGCTCCCTTCCAATGAATTGTAAAGTCAAGAGTCACCAAATTCAAAAGTTTTTCCCACTGGGTAGAAGCAATTTGACCCGTCAAATTATTATTGGAAATGACTATTTGGATCAAATTCTTACCCATGCTGAATGATGGAATTGACCCATTGAAACTGTTGAGTGACATGTCCAAATAACGCAATTGGGTAAGGTTTCCCATTGAGTTTGGGATTTCTCCACTGAAATTGCAACCTGCAAGATCTATTAGGGATAACATTTTAAGGTTACCAACAGAAGATGGCAATGTCCCCGCAAACCTTGTGTATCTAAGCATCAAGGTTTGAAGAGATTCATTTAGAGGAAATTCTGGCAAAGAACCTTGAAGTAGTCCATTATCTGTTAAGTCAAGCTTTTGTAGGGTGGGAATCTGGAAAATCTTTTCGGGAAATTTTCCATTTAACCCAAAAGAAGAGAAACACAAGGATGTCAAATTTTTGAAATCTACAAAAAATTCTGGGACTGAACCAGAAAAAGTGTTATTATCCAAACGAATAACTGAGAGAGAGTGAAGATTCAGTAAGGAGGAATTAAGAGGCCCTGAAAGATAACAACTTGACATGCTCAACACTCTTAGATTTGGTAGTGAAGATGATAAGGCCTCACACCACTCATACCCTTGAGCTGATATATTTACCCAATCAAGATGAAGTTCCATAAGCTCCGAAAGGTTTTTTGAACGAGCATATTTAGATTTGGATTCTCAAGTTTCAGTGCAGGAATTTCGAAGGTGTAACTCATAGATAAATCAAGAGTAACCAACCTTGTCAAACGCGAAATTGCAATTGGAATCTGTCCTGCAAAGCCGACATTTGAAAGGTTTAAATAAATCAAATTCAACAGCTTGTCAAACTATGATGGAATCTCAGAATTATCAAAGTTGTTATAAGCCAAACTCAAATTCTGGAGATACTGACGCCTAAAGAGGCTGCTTGAATTGTCAAGTCCAGCCGAAATGGATTCTTTGGTCAGGTCGAGACCGATAACACATCCCTCGTTGCATGATACACCTTTCCATGAACAGCAATCGACATATTTATTCCAGTGCACCAGTTTTGTGGATGAAGCAGTGTCAAATACGAGGCTATTCTTTAGTTTGAGCAACAAGGATTGCTGATTGTCAAGACATTGGCCTGACACCGCAGAGATGATAAAGCTGATGGAAAGTAAGCACATCATGGGCATCAAGAAAAGCCATGAAAAGAGTGGAGTTCTCATTGGAGGCTGCAATATATAAGAGACGTACAGATTAATAATGAGTTGAAGAGTATAATGAAATTACTAATGGGTTGAAGAGGGTAAAAACGAAGAGTACATTACATTTTGGGGCTGTAGCTGATGCATGTTTTGGCTGACAGATCGAAAAGCACTCTGATTTGGCAACTGAAAGTGTGGAATAAGAGGTAGCAAAGGTCACTGGGTGTTAAGTGTTAACTGAAACAATATTTAGTACTTTGAGGAAGGAGAGAAAAGTAATCGGCAATAGCCTTAGGGGAGCAAAAACTTCATGTTGGATGAGTTTTTGTGATAATATTTTCTGTGACTCTGAGATTGAGCGAGGAGCTGCTACTTAAACCCGCCAGCCCGCCCCCCCACCCCTCCTCCAGAAAGAGTGTGAGGAGCTGCGCGCTGATGGATGTGATGGCTAAGAAGGGAGCCCCATGAGGTTGACGGTTTGCTTGATCTTTCAAAAAGCAATGAACGCATACTTGACAGGAGATAGACACAGGCGGTAGAGAGGTCCCCCACTTCGATTCCCGCCCCGTTAGGTCTTTCCGGTCCGGAGCCGGCCGGTAATGGACCTACTTACCTTGCTTGTGGACCAGTTGCAGAGCTAACCCTTGTTCTATTGGTTTGGTGGTTGCTACCAAGACGATTTCTTTATGCCTATCAAAGGACCTCGAGATGCTAATCCACGAAAAACGATACGAGGAATTCGAAAGAACTCATATATACGGAACGAGGGCGACCCGTGAAAATACATCGGTTTCTTACTCGTGCAAAGGAACTATTTCTTGGCAACTTGGACAACTTATAACGATGTTTGTCCCGCATATCACTAGGAAACGCTCGAAACATAAGGAGTTTTATCTAAGCTAAGCCGCTGGAACGACTACCAGAACTGGAGATGTATTCTCTGATCCACCGACCGATAACTGAACTAACTTGACTTAACTATCCCGAGTGCCCCCTACTTAAGAATCCAAAGGTGACCTTTAGAGCTAAACTGCCCAAAAGCCTACTCAAACAAAGAAAGAGCGAATAACCTGACTTGCTTCACTTACAAAGCAGGACTTTCAAGAGGAACTTTCTCCAAAGTCGAGTCGCCCAAGAGTACTGAACTTACCGCGCCGCCGGCACAAGAAGGAAAGATTCCTCCCAAAAAGAAGAGACGCGCATCGCATCGCATTCCGGAAAGAGGGATTGATCTTCGACTCCTTTCCACTAAAAAGCTTGACTTTACTCTCGCTTTCTATGCTATATAAGAGTTGCACCAGAAAGAGGGTTTTTTCTCTAAGCAAAGCCACCTGACCATCAAACAACAAGAGAGTGTAGCTCTTTTGAAGAAGTTAAGGGCTTGAAACTGACTACTGCCTTCCCGAGAGTACTTCGCCTACCCCGAAAGAATAGCAACAGGACTTTTTTATCTCTGATCCACCACCCCTTACTCAACATAGGGCCTGGACTAGACTACTGCTTGCGTAGCCCAATGCTCTATCTACTGCCTTTCACTTTAAGGTTGTTACAGATCCAAAATACAGGAGAAAAAAGGTTGTTTATTAGTGAGATTCTATAAGCTCAGAATGAAATCGCTTGGCTTGACTTGAAAGTACTTCTTTCTACTTCGCTTGCCCGTGACTTCACTAACGTTCTGTGTTCCCGGCTAACCGCCGACTCGCCTTCCGCACGCAAAGGTATTAATAGGCGTGTTGGTTTCCTCTAAAAGTGGTTTTTCTTCGACCCCCGTAACTGAAACAAGAAGGATTTAGTTCAAAGTCACCATCCGCTTGCCCTAGAAAGAGTACCTACTCATGTTAAGCTTTGGTGGGACATTCTTGCTCCAAACTGCTTTTGCCCAGGTCTTTTCCTCAGTTCTATGACAAATTCACTCCCAAGCTGACCGAACAGTGAAGCTACCTGAGTTCTCCTTAATCCACACAACTCTGTCCTTGTTTTCTGAAAGAAATATATCTGAGCTGATGATGCTTTCAACAATTTCAGATGGGAGCTGACCAATAACAGGTTGTAAGTTTCAGTTCCCAATGCTATATCCAGTAATTCTTAAATTTTAGGAAAGCAAAGAGGATCCGCTGTAGCATATTCTATTAATGGCTTATCCTGCAACCAGTTATCAGTCCAAAAGTTAGTTTCAGTTCCATCTCCAATAAGCCAACGAGAATTCTCAATTAGAAGCTTAGCATTGGCAATTATTTCAGACCAAAGCTTTGAAGAATTTTGAGAAGGAGAGGCCAGCTGAAAAACTACAGGGCAGCAAGAAAACAAAAGTCTAAATGCAGGACCAGGAGAATTGCACGCATTATACATGAGAGTAGATATTAATGATCTGCATTTGTTATTCATAATTATCCGCTATTTGCACATGCAGTTAAAAAAAAAAATTAAAACAAACCCAAAACACTAAAAATCGGTTCAATTATTTTTAAAATTATTTAAAATAAGCTCTAATAGACACTCAAAGAATGTTCAAAAGACTCATTACCTAATATGCAAGTAGCGGATAATAATCATATTCAATAACCACAATAACAACGTGAATGCAGTTAGTAAAAATATAATGCAAAAAAAAAAATAGTTAAAAATGATATTCACATTTTACGAATATATCTACAAATATTACAAATAACCACGTTCAGATATACATTAGCACGCACTTGGGTTGAAGCATGGTTTGCTTAACCTTAAAAGTCTTCCAAAAGTCTTAAGGTCACCCAATGATAAAGATATCGCTAGATTGTTCGCAGTTAACAAAAATCTTGAATTTCCAAGCATGTCAAGGAGCATTGACTGCATGCATTAAAAATGGAAAAACTGTCTAACTTCATGAAAATGTATGCATTTTGATCATATCTACAAACTAACTATTATTTTGAAAGCATTGACTTCATATATTCTTTCGATATGACACGCTTTTTTAGGGTTGCATGAGTCTCATAATGATATAAACGTGCTACAAAGGACATTTATATTTCTAACTTCACTCAAGTGCGTAATCTTCATGTCAACTACACATCAATGATCATAACTATACAATGGAATACTACATTGTTAATGGCATGTATCAAAAGTAACCAACATTTGTGAAAACAATTTCATCTGCACAAATAAATAAGAGAAAACACCTTGCTACAGCACAAGTGTCAATAATCAATAAGGATGTGAAGTGTGCGCCTTTGGAGTGCTTCAAGCACGATTTGTAATAGTTCGTGGACCTATATGATTTTTTCACCTTAAGACGCTTGAATATATTATGCTGACATACATAATTCTATATAACATGATCGTTGAAAGATAAGCAAGCTAACAATAGAGCATAAGACTTTGAATATGAACAAACTTAATAAAAGCTACAAGTGAATTTAATGAGTTCATTCAACATTCTCATTGTATTAAAGATAGGGAAACCCATTCTCAATTCCAATTGAACCTTGTCAAACACATATGACAACTACATAGTATTGTCGCCGACTGCCTCCATCGGCAACAGGAAAAATCAATTTCCTACAATGTCAGGTTAGTAGGCGGAATAGAAAATAGTAAAAAATCAGGGTTCCAACCCGACATTTTCGTAACTAATTTTTGGTACTTAATTAAAATGACATCGTTTTATGAGCAAAAAACGTCCTTTTAAATGCATATATATGCATCGCTTTCTCAAACCCTATCATTTTCACACCCCCTTGGACCTTCGTCTCTCACTCTCAGTCTCTCTCACTCTCAACTTCACCCCTTCACACTGTCATCCCCCTCTCAGCGCCATCGCCATCCTAGCTCTCACTCTCTCTTCAAATCTCAAGCTGACCACAACTACCGCCAATCACTCGGGGTGATGGGTTTTTCATTAGGTTGATTGCTTTTTTCATTTCTCATATATCGTCTGTCACCATCAGTAACTTGGCGGTGACAATTAATTACAAAAATGCCCTTCATCAGAAAAAATCCGTGAATTTACCGACTTTCCGACATTGGGCAGGGTGGTAGGCAAAAGTGGTATTCCCGACTCCGAGCTATCTGACACCCACCCCTAGGAAGGGGGGAGGGGGGATATATAAGACAGACAGTAGAACTATCTCATGCCCGTAATATATTCCCCTTCAATGGTCCGGCCATATTTACCCCAATGTTTCTCCAGAAAGCAGCTAAATTGCCAACATCACAGATATAAAATCCTGAATTTGCATTATAAATTATCATAGCAAAAAAGCAAAAGGGTCCTGAATTTGCATTTACAGATAAAAACAACCAACATAATCATAAACCACCAATCTACCTCTTGGCGCTCAATATAGCCTGTACTATCCAAATCATAGAGCTTATATGAAACTGCAGTACAAGAACAAAAATCAGTTCTCAGCAAAGTTATACAAAGAAGCAAAATCTATTTTATTCAATACCATACGAGTAGCACTGTGGAACACAACAGACTCCATACTAGGCAATTAAAGGTAAATACATCAAATCCTTACAAACTTACAATCAATCTTGTCTTCTTGTGGAGCAGTGAGATGGAAGACGATAAGTGATCTAACAAAGTCTTCGAAATCAAGGGCTCCCTTCCGCTCAAACAGATCGATCAAAGATCTGCATTTAGAATTACTGCAATCTCAAAACAAACATAATTGATTGAAAGGAGCGCTGTTCATCGCATAACAAATGAAAAAAAAAAAATTAAAAGAAAAAGAAAATAGCCATGCAATAAGATTTAAATAGACAACAAATATTCTTTTATTCCATTTTCATCATGGAATATGACATCTATACATGAAAACATACTTAAAATGTCCATGGCTTAACTTTGAAGGAAACATCAATCCCAGACACACTTCACTAGAGCATTGCTGTCCAAACAACTTGGGTGCAGAAGAAACACTACCAACCTTAGCTTTATTTACAAAATGCACAAAAAAAATGAAGGACATCACAATATTACTCACAACAGGATGCAAAAAGAAACAAAGGAAAATCAGGTAAAAGTATAACAAGATAGATAAATTGTAGAAGAAAAGAGGCAATGGTTACAAGCGCGCGCAAACATATATACTTTGCTTATCAACCCATCATCAATCACAAAGTCGCTGATGCTCTTGTAAAGCTCAGAAAGTGCTTCAACTTCACTAACACTAACTCATAGAAGGCAAACAGGATGAAAACATTAAAACTAGCAAGAGAGAGTATCGACCAAATAATACACACACACTCATTTATATGGACACATACAAATATATGTGTTTGCTTAGAAAACATGGGTGGAAAAATTCTTGTTAGAGGATAAAGATCCTCTGCAGATCAGCACCGTCAGCATCAAGAAGATATCTCCTCTGCAGCAAGTTACCATTGCAAAACACCACAAGTCACAGCCAAGCCATACCTCTGATCTCTTGACATTCCTCAACCCATACCACCATGTAATCAGCCTTTAGTTTATCTCTTTGTACTCTGGTTTTTACCCTTTCTAAAGCCTATATATTAGCTTATTTTGTAACCAAACAAATAACGAAATCAGCAAGACGTAGTCTTTAGTTTTACCTTGTGTTCTTCTCTTCTTCTTCTTCCCTTCTCTGTTTTCTCCTCTTTATTTCTATCATGGTATCAGAGCACGAATAGACCAACGCCTTGTCTCTTCGATCCTTCACATGACAACCACAGAACCAGTTCTCCCAAAATCTCCCTTCTCTTCAACGAGATGCCCAGCCCCTAAAACCACAACATTACTCAGACTCCATCGCTGCACATACCCAGCAAGCCCTCCATTCCTGTACCTGCGTTCTCAATCTGCTTTGCGCCTCAGTCAAACCTTCTCTGCCACCCTCTAAGCTACATCCACCTTCCCATGAATCTTACAAACCCCCAGCAAGGACCCAAACAAAGCTCCATTCCCAAAATCAACCTTCTCGTCCTCCTGTGAGCTTCTGTCAGCTCCTCCAAAACTCCGTCCATACTTGCACAAAACTATCCTATCCCTTATCTCCTTTTCTTCTTCAGCCCAACATCTTCTTAACATCATCATTTTCAATTTTACATCCGCTCCATCTCTAGAATCAAAAAAAAAATAAAAAACAAGGCGCCCAGAAAGATCTCTGCCAAGTTTCCCATCACACACTCTCCAAGCACCCACATGTCTCATTCTCTTGAGTTTCTCTCATGATTTATTTACTAGATGTCAGTCTCCCTCTCTTTATTTTCCAATCACACACGTCACCTAAGTTACAATGGATACGTTTGGAAAATGCTGATACAAAACAGAATAATAAATTGTAAATTTTAAAATTAATAAAATGTGATATAAAGAAAAAAAAATATATATATATATATATATATAAATTATATTGTAATAATTTTTTATTTAAATAATTATAAAAAAATTATTGACATGATATAAATAATCAAAAAAGTTAAAATATTTTGATATTAATTATTACTAAAAAATGTAAATAAATAAAAAAAAATAAAAAAAAAAAAGAGAAAGAGGTACTCCTTTTCGAGAAATGCTAAAAAGCATCCCTTCATCCTCCCTTCATGCCCCCTTTTCATTAAACTAATTGATTTTAATGAAAAAGTAGTCTCTGATGTGACATCAGAGACCACTTTTTTCATCTCCATCTGCCACACGTTCCATACCTTCTCATCCTCTCTTTCGTACGTTTGTCATATCATGTCTTTCTTTTTAGTTTTATACACTTTTCCATTGCATTTCAGGTCATCACAATATGATTTTTGTTTCATAATATCGTCTATTATGTTTCACTTTCACTTATTTTCTACACTCTTCTAGTTATCTGAGACCACTCACACCAGTTTATTTAAAATTTTATCTAGAATAGCTAACCAAAATCAACTTTCTTTAGTTTAACTAATCATTTTTCAACCCCTTCTCCATTAGCTTATCTAATCTTCTTCTTTATTTTATAAAATAATCAATTTTAATATTTTTATTCATTTTAATTTAAAATACATCTCCACCACCGGACCAAAGTATGCCGATAGCCCATGAAATTCGATGGCAAGTCGTACGGCTCGCAGGCCAGGAGGAGCACTAGCCCAAGTTCGCGGTGTTCAGGGCGAACCTACGGCGAGCGCGTAGGCACCAAACTCACAAGCGCTCAAACCGCTCGGGATCGTACCGGAGAGCGCATTGGACGAGAGGTCAAGCTCCACGAGACCGCCGGAACTACACGCACTGGCGAGCCACGCGGCAATTTTCCCCCTGGAAATTCAAAGCACATCCCTTCCCGTCTCTTCAACGCCGCCGGACTCTTCTCTCTCGATCTCTCTCACAACTCTCTCTCCGGCCCCATCCCGCCCCAAATCGCTGCCCTCAGAACCCTGAGGATCAGGGACTCCATCACAACGAGGTAGGGAGGAGCTACATCGTTTGAGGTTTGATAGGGAAAGGGAGAAGGTAGGAGAAGAGTTGGAGAGGAAGGTAGAAGTTTCGAGAGACTCAAAGGGGGAGAGAGAGAGAGAGAGAATGAAAAAAAAATAATAAAATAATTATAGGTTTGTGAACAGTATCACGCCGCATGTGGAGTGATACTGTTCACAAATGCAGCATTCCTCTATTCTGGCGTTAGGCTACATAATTTGATGGAGTTGGTTTTTTGTTGTTTTGCTTGGCTACTTTAACTAAAAGAAGGAAATAGCTACTCTGCTGGGAGTGCTCTGACTTGCTCTTATGTCTTGACTCTCTTTTATTTCATTGATGGTCTCTTTTGTGTATTTTACCTAACCTTAGGTTTCACTTTTTGTAAGGTGTGTTTCAGGTGTAATCGTTATGGTTAGTTCAACATTAGGAAAAAATAAAAAATAAAAAAACCAGGAAAAAAAAAAATCTCTTGCCCATGGTTGGCCCTCTTCTCTTTGGCCCAATTACTAGCTTGTGGCAAATGTTCAAAAGTCCAAGCCTATTTAAGCATTTGTTAGCTCTTTTCTCTTAGCCCATTGTTAACTTAATTTCTTACTTGAGACAATGTTTAAGACTCAAGCTCATTTAAGCTCATTGAAGGCTCTTTTCTTGGCGCATAGTTAGTCCAAATTCTGGGTTTAAGGTATAGTTTGTAAACCCTGGCTTTAAGGTATAGTTTGTAAACCCAGGCCAATCGACCAAAAAATAAATAAATAAATAGATGATAAGAAGCAACAGATAAACCGGAGGAAGTTGCTCCCATCAATTTAAGGGGGATGTTAGAGGATAAAGATCCTATGCAGCTAAGCACCGTTAGAATCAAGAAGATATCACCTCTGCAGCAAGTTTCCATTGCAGAACACCACAAGTCAGAGCCAATCCATACCTTTGATCTCTTGCCATTCCTCAACCCATACCACCATGTAATCAGCCTTTAGTTTATCTCTTTGTACTTTGGTTTTACCCTTTCTTTAAGTCTATATATTAGCTTATTTTGTAACCAAACAAGTAACGAAATCAGCAAGATGTAGTCTTTAATTTTACCTTGTGTTTTTCTATTTCTTTTCTTCCGATCCCTTCTCTGTTTTCTCCTTCTCTTTATTTCTGTCAATTCATACTCTTTGAGAATAACATGACAAGGACAACTGCACAAGGTTTACTTATTTTCTATTATATAGCAATTAGCTCCCAATTCATGAGAGTTCTTTTATGCACATCAATCAACGTAAAAACATATGACTGTTCGTTGACTCCCCTTCACTATTTGATAGGGATAAGTACCCTGAACAGAATCAAGATTAATCAATTCGCAATTTATAAACCCAAATTGTTGAGCACATTCGTGAATAAGATCATATGAAAACAAAAGCCTTTAAAGATTTGATAGCAGAAATGACTCAATACATCAGCTACTAGAGTCGAGCTCTATGTCTCTCCTTCCCTAATGACCCGCGTTTTACGTATACATCTCCGTCAATAACCACCACCCAAAAACACAAACTCCAACCTCCATCAAATCTCTGATAAAGCCAAATCACTACTCAAGAGACTCCTGACCAGGCAATGGCAATTATCAATCGGAAACTCAATTCCATTCCTTTCTCAAGACAAATTGTCTAGGTTAATTTAACCCTTTTCACAAAAAATGGCAAGGTCATAAAATTACATGTTAAAGGGGAAGAGAGAGAGAGAGAAACAAGATCCCTTACAATTTATTAAAATTGTAGATTCTCAAATTACATAATATAGGCCGTTTTTAGGCATCAAAACACTTGAAAAATGTTATATTTTAAAAATGAGATGTTATCGATGCGGTCAAAAAAAAAAATTCCTACCAAAAAAAGGTTTTTCTTTTCACTTTTGTAGAGATGTTTTTTCTTTTTTAAAAAAAAAAAAAAAACATTTTTTTGCTGAAAAGCTTATTTACAACATAAAGAACAAAAACCTGATAAAAATATAATCAATTTTCAACTGTAATATGCCTTATTTTTAATATGTTTTTCAAGTATTTCAATGCTTAAAAACGGTTTAAATTCTGTAATTTGAGTGTGTATAATTTCAAAGAAATTGTAGGGGAGAGAGTGAGAGCGCAAAAAAGAGAGAAATGTTGCTGGAATAGAAAAATGCCAACAAAAGAAATGGTCTGTCTGCATTGCTCACTACCTGGCCTACGGCGAGAAAAAAGCGTGCATGGCAAAAGTCCTGTAGCACAGGCGAGTTTAATACATGAGGAATTTTGAGGGGGCCAACTAAAAATTTGTTATGGCTAGTTCCAGATAACTTTTGGGAGGAACTTCGCTTATTTATAATCTTTCATCACTTTAATTTGCAATTACCTCCTTAAAATTTAAAAACTCTCAATTTAATATATCCAACTTTAAAAAATTTGCAATGCCACCCCGCCTTTAAGATTTTTTATTAAATCCTGACAGATGCTTTAAAAATACTCAAAATACCCATGTTATATATATATATACTAAATTTTAGCTAAAAAATTTAAATTTTGTTATTTTAACTACTACTTTTAACAACTTCCTACACCAAACTCTCTAAATATTTCTTTATTTTAACTAAATATTAAATTGTTATTGGTTTTAAGCAATCACTCCTAACAAATGAGGAGAGAGGAAAAATGAAAAATGAAGTGAAATGAGAAAAGAATGCTAAAAAAAATGATTAAAAAAGAAATTTGAATAGCTCATGGAATTTGTGAGCTAAATTTGGAGAAGGTTTCTAACGTAACTTATTTTGAGGAAAGAGTAAAGAGCTTGTTGTATGGAGCAAATTTTGGTTTTTCTTTAAAATTTGATGAAACTTTCAAAATAAAGAGCTTGATACGGATGCTCTTGTAGCGGATTTGACTTTTTGCAAATTGTAGAGGTTTTGTCCTCTAAATGTTATGATGAAGAGCTCGAGTTATTTGTGGTAATATCCCGTAGGACATGGTTCCATTGGAACACAATAGTTCATGGAGAGGAGTTCCTAGATCCCAACATGGTGGCGAGGGGGGCGATGGAGTCCTTCTATGAATACAAGAAGGTTACGGCGCTGGAGGGGGATCAGAGACGAAGAGAAGACAAATGGACGTATGGGACTGGGAGATATAGTGAGGGATTATAAGGGGGATGTGATAGCTGCGAAAAGCTTGACCAAGTTAGGGAAGCTCGAACCAGTTTCAGCTGAACCCTTGGAAGCTCTACATGCCAGAGAGTTTTGCAGAGATTTGGGCCTAATGAAAATTGTTATGGAATGTGATGGGCTACAAATATATAGTCAATATTGTCATGCCAACCAAACGAAATTGGAGGAGATATGGATGAATTGTGGAGGATACTTGAGGAGTGATTAACATATTGCCGGAATGGCAAATTCTTCATGTCAAAAGGGAGGTAAACTTTGCCGCTCATGGTTTAGCCAAAGCGGCAGTTAAACAAGTTATACATCAAGAAGTTTGGATTAAAAAAATTCTTATTTGTATCTTTGATATTGTTTTATTAGTGCAAACTGCTCTAGTTTTATTAGATGAATAATATAGGATTATTTTTTTTTTCAAAAGAAAAAAAGTTCAGAGATTCCAATTGTCCCGCAAATTGAATCAGACAATTAATCAAATAGTTCGAAAACAAAACATTCAAATAAATACTACAAAGCTCGTCAAAGCTAGCGGCTGCAGGCGCAGTGCGGTCCTTTTGACAAGGAAGGCAATTTTCTCCGTGCCTCTGCACCCCAAGAGACTAGCCCAATTTCTCACTTTTAACACCGACGACAGGCGATCCTTAGGAGGCGAAGGTGACGAAGGCACCAAGTCATTTTTTGGGGCTGCATCGGTGGGTACAGTTGGTGAAGGTGACCAGTTTACGTTGTCAAGGCCTAAGCCGTCGGGAAAAGAGTTATTTTCTCCATATAAGGAAAAGGTAAATTTAGCTCCCAATGTTGCCGGGATAATGGATGTGGATGCGAGCGAGCTATCGATCTTTGGACTAACGAGTGTCCTCGAGGAGAAGCGGCGTCAGCTAATTAAGAGTGATTCGTCTTGATCGAGAAAGACCAGTTGAGAAGGCGACTGAAAAAGAGTAAGACAACTGTTAAGGCGAAGGAATCAAGAGCTTTCAATCACGGCCGTACGTTGGGGCGCCTGGAAGTCGAAGGGGGTTGTCTGGACAGAGAGCTCCGGAGCATGGAAGTCCTGCAGGCTGAAAATCGTGATGAAATGGAGAAAATGAAGCGCAAACTGGAGGATGAATTTGGTCCGGAAATTGTTGCTCCAGGCCGTTTTGAAGAGGACGAACTATCTTCTGCATCGGAGGGAGAATCTCTTGATGGTAACGACGGCTCTGCATCTCGGTAAGAGTGGCAAATGTTGTCCGTCTCTTTTAAGTTGCTGAAGCTTTCGGCTCTCTTTCGGCTCTGTTTCTTAACGAATGTTATGGCCTATGGGTACATTGTGTTACCAAAATGTTTATGTTATATTCTAAGAGTCTAACAGAAAGATCAAGAATTTAACCTACCCTTAAAGATTATCATTTACTTACGGTTGAAGATTATGACTTAGTTACAGTAGTTGAAGACTGTGACATAATTATAAATTAAAATCTATCACTTAGTTACAGTTTTCTAATTGTTTAAAGAGAAATAAGAGTATATTGTAACCCTTTGCGCTTTATTTTATGGACATAAGTCATAAACCAAATCACGTAAAATCTCTTATCTTCATTTTATTATTTCTGCTATTATCTTTATTTTCTTATGTGATTATCTTTTCTTTTATGGTATCAGAGCTATAGGATAACATCAGTTTTTTATCACGTGGATTTTTTTTTTTTTTATGCCGGCCTTTGAAGTTTTATGGTGAAATCCGACTGTCTCTTGGTGTTTTGTGGTGAGATTCAACCATCCCTTGGTATTTGTCAATTGTGATTAGGTGATAGTCTTCAACTATAGTTAAGTCATAGCCTTTAATTGTAAAATAAGTGATAATTTTCGACTGTAATTTAAATTATTGATCTCCTTGTATACTCTAACATATTCTAGCATCATTCTTCAAATTTGACTGATCTACAATAATACGATTGGTTGTATAAAGAAATTAGTAAAGGCACTTGTCTCTCCTTGACATGATGAATAGTACTGACTTTTGGAAGGAAAAGATTTAATATTTAATATAAAAAATAATAATGATGGTTAATTTAGATATTGGAAAAAATAAACATACCTCTTAAACTACCACTTACTTGTTAATGTATCCTCCAAATTACCAATATTGTCATGTTACCCCCTAAACTACCAAACAATGTCAATGTGCCCCACAATGACAAAAATACCCTTCATAAATTATTAAAAAAATATTAAAACAAAACAAAAAATATTTTTTTAAAAAAAATTAAAATTACAAAAAAAATAATAAAAAAAAAAGAAAAAGAAAAATTAGTTTTTAGATTTTGTATTATATATTTTCAGTTTGGGCCACCCCTTAAATTTTCATTTTCTGTTTTTTTTTTTTATTATTATTATTTATTTATTAAAAAAAATCAATCTTTCAAAAAAAAAGTACTTTTTTAAAAAAATATATTTTTTTTAGTTTTAGTTTTTTTTTTCAAATTTATAAAGATATATCTATCTTATCAAAACTTTTTTAGGGTTATTTTATTTTTTTTGTTGGCTTTAGAGAAGACATTGACATTTTTTAATAATTTAAATGAAAATATTAACACAATTGATAGTTTGAGGGACATATTACCAATAAAGTAGTAATTTGAGGAGGATATACGTATTATTCCCTTAGATATAGTATGCTCATAAGTACAACAGTACGAATCTAGTTTTACAAAGAGTCGACGATTTGTCAATTAGGAAATGTTACGAACCAATGCACCTGTTCGTCCTGAAATCTAGCTAGGTCCAATTGGTAACCACAATTTTGAGATCTTTTGAGTGGAAATCTAGGTAGCGATCAACTCATACGTACATTCAGATTTTTATTCTTTTTGCATTTATAATAATGAGCTTTGATCAGCCTCTCTTTTAAATGATAAATGCTTGAAGAGTTTTATGGATTAGAAAACTTCTAGAACTTTTGGAACATGTGCTGTAGCATGCAACTTCTACTTTGCGGGATGAATCTGCAGGTCATCTTAAAATAAATATTATAGGAGATTTTCTCTTCATCAGGATGAGACTGCTAGTTGTATGTATGATGATTGAGGATTGAGGAGTGACTATTGAAATTGAATACCGATCCGCATGAATTGCCCGATCCAACCTGCAAGAGCCGGTTTTTGGTAGCATATTTGCAGGCACGGTTTGCTTTTTTGTAAAACCTTGCAGGGCGGAGTGGGTTTAGAATTTTTTTAACCCCGGGTACCCGCTCTACCCCGTCCTGCACCGCAATAACCCTAAAAGAACAAAAAAATCCTAAACCCCCCTCCCCTCACTTTTTTTTTTTTTTTTTTTTCTAGTTTCTTCCCCTCTCTTCTTCGAGTTCTTTCCCTAAGCTGCTCTTCATTTTCTCCTCACCCCTCACTTCTTTCTTCATTTTCTTCACCGCTCTTCATTTTCCCTTCCCTAGTTCTGCATCGGTCTAGCCCACCCCATCAATCTCAAGAGTCGGCAACTCATATGACTCAAATCTCCTCCGTCTCTTTGCCCTCACAATCAAGCACGGTCGTGGCCACGTCAAGTTCATCCGCTACTCCAAGTCCAATTGTGGCAAATGCTACCTCAAAGCCAAGGTATTTCTCTGAATTTATAAATATTTTGGTATAGTTAAGTCCAATCGGCAAAACCTGCCAACCCCCCCACACCCTCCCCCGCGCGACCCTGCAGCTACAGTGAACAAATTTGTGGCCATGGGTAGAATTTTTTGCACCCACAGGGTGCGGGGGGGCAGGAGCCAAAATGGCAGAAATTCACCCCACCTCACCCTGTGCCCAGCCCTGCCTAATGTATTCTTTCTTGTCCATTTTTCACTAGATGTTTAATTGCTTTTATTCTTCTCTGGAAATTGAATAAAGGAATATGACTTATTTCTTCAAACATTGATGGGAGAAGAGTTTCCAGCTATCAAAAATCTGGTACGTTCATTGCCAACTAATTTTATGGGTGTCTGCTGTACTTTTGCTCTTCTAATGCTTGGACTCCTTTTGGTGGAAATCTAAAGAAGAGTGTTAATCTTCTGAAATTATCTGGATTAATAATTGATATAATCATGTTTTTTGAATTATGTTTCAATTCAGTCGTGATATCCTTCTCTCAATGGTATCATTGTTGTATGCAAAGATTATGGGTAGCTCATGGCTTATCACTTAAGCATCAAATCAAACCCAGCCGGGTACCTTAAGCTAAGAAAAGTCTCATAATTAATAGATACTACACCAAGTGACCATACATGGTGAGAGTAGCCAACTATTGGGAGCCAAACGGGTGGAAAAAATAAATATTATCCATCTTATGTATGGCATGCTTTGTGTTTGTGCTGGATATGTTATTGGCTGCATCAGAAAATTTATTTGTATGTGTTTTTGAGTTACACTAAAGCAGGAAAAGGGATAGCCAGAATTATGGGGATACAGGGCATGAACACTGCGTTTTGGAGAAAACAGAAAAATGATCAATCTGTGCAATAACTTATTTTAGCTTCTTCTCCTAATGACTAATTCTGGTTGCTGTATTTTGCAGGTGGGCTTCTTATTAGGAGGACCCTAGCTGTTCTTGTAACCATGACACTGGCAACGTCCATAGCAGCTAGAGAGGGTATGTTGAAGGTCATGCTCCTCTGTTCACGTTCTTTGAAATTCTTGTAGAGTCGAAGTTTCTCAAGACGATCATTCAGTTCACGTTCTTGCATGTCCCTTCTGTTTTGGTGTTTTCATCGGCTCCTATTAATAGGATCAGATCATTTTTTATTTTGTATGTATTTTTTTTAAGTATCTTCAAACTACTACTCAATTGACAATATCATTTTTAAACTTTTATTTCGATCATTATCTTTTCAAATTATCGAAAATCGTCAAAAAAAAAAAAAAAAAAAATGGGCTTGAGAAGTGACATTTCAGTGGAGCAGCAAAGGAAACATGGGCGTACGGATACCTGAAGGTGGGGGCCAGGTAAATATGGAGGAACGACAGGTGCTGCACAGTCCAGTGGTCTAAATTTGGGCATGAAAGCGGAGACCGCGACTTACACGAAACTTGGAAAGCAGTCGACGCCGCCCTGGTCCACTCTTCCACGTGATATTCAATGGATAAGTCCAGAATTTATTAATGTCTTTTGGGATCATGTTTCTTTATTTATTTTTTTATATATATATAATATAAACATCAAAATAATTTTGAATGTTTTATAATATTTTATATTTTATATTATTTGTTAATATTTTAAGAAAATGTCACTTAACTTTTATCACATTTGTAATTATTTTCTAAACTTTCAAAACTTTCATTTTAGTGTATAATTTTTCAATTTTATTAACTTTACCACTCCGTTAAATCCTACCGAAGAGGTGTTAAAATTTTCAAAATATATTTTTTTTAGAAAAAAAAAAAAAAAAAAAAAAGAGGAAAATTTTCGATGATTTGGACATTGGTCTAGATTTAATGAAATTTGTAAAAATACTCAAGTCTGATTCTTTGAAATTTTATATATATTTAAAAAAGTAATAATATTTTATGAATTTGAGAAAATCTAACGAATGAAAAAATTTAAAAAATTTAAAAATAAATATACTAATTTGAAAATTCTTAAAATTTGAGAAAAAATTGCAAATTCAGCTACAATTAAGAGGGTTAACTGAAGTTTAAAGTAATATTTTTCTTTACTCGATTATGATGTAACTCGATCCAAATTTATTTCCAACGCAGGCCATTTAGGCATTCAAATAAATTGTCAATAAAATTCAAGATAGTGATGATCACACATCACTAGATGGAGACCGGAGACTATATGCATGCCAAAAAGCAAAGGTTTTACCCATAATATATATATTAAAATGGACAAATTTCCTTCTTCTTTTTTTAATAATAATTAGTGGACATGAAATAAAAAAGTTATTTCAATTTAATCTATTAAACTAGTATATCATTTGAAAATGTTTCCACTTAATTACATTTTCAATCATAATTTTCATATATATTTTTTAAAACGCACATAAAAATCATGATTTTTCACCCACTCAAATTAAATATAGAATATTTTTATTTCAAGTGAAATATAAAAGAACTATTCATTGCCATAAACGGAGCCTAGAGGCAAAAAAAATTATTGCTAGTAGCTAGGAGGCTAATTTTATTTTATTTTACCTTAAAATTTTTTGTTCTTAAAAGTTTGGAAGCCCGTAGCCTGTACGGATCCCCCCTCTTCCGCCCATGTACTTCACTCTTGTATCACCCCCACAGCTATATGCATGGCCCTCCATGATGCATGAAAATTGATTTTTTTTTTTTTTTTAATACCATGTCACATCAACTTTGGAGGTAATTCAAAGATGATACAAGGATATTAATGTATGGCATTACTATTTAAAATTATTATATATAATACTAGTGTAAATAATGTTTCATGATATATATATATATATAACTATAACAAAGGAAATAAATATAAAGAGTTTATTGATCGATTTCAAGCACAAATCCCATATCTCATTTCGTCTCGAGACTGGAGGCAACTCCGATCTATCTCCTCCTCCTCCTCCTCCTCCTCTTCTTCTTCTTCTGTATGCTTTTAATTTTTCTAGAAAGGAAAACGACCAAACCAGTACATTAATTGCTTCGCAAAAACAGAAAGGCATCGTACATTAAAACAAAAAAATAATGGTGATGTGAATGGAGTAACATTGCATACCCACATGAAGAACATTCTTGGTTTTCTTAGATGAAACTGCGCGCGCCAGAGAGAGAGAGAGAGAGCAAGAAGAACCGGTGAAACTCAGGATGGATAGCGCTACAGATCGAGGAATAAAACCCCATCAACAATATAGCCCAAGGCCGTACGTCCATGGCGCTATCCCTCCTGAGCTTAACAGACTCTTCCCTACTTTTACATCGGCAACCTTGGGAGGAGCCTTGAAGCTCTTTATTTTAATGGTTGGAGAAGGGTTTGAGAAGAGAAGTAGCATTTATAGAAGCAGAGATCGAAGGGAACGTGGCTAAACGCAGACAATTCTTCTGTAGCCATGGAAAGCTTGACTATAAATGCTGCTGATTTGACAATGTGAGTGCGACTGTGTGAGGGTGGGTGAGTCATTGAGTGGGTGGGTGCGTTTGTTTTTCTTACGTGCAATTCTGTGTAGGCTGTCTTTTTAATGCCCTTGCCGACTACGTTTACCATACACCATACACTGCACTGCACTGTGCAGTCTGCACTTCTATGTATCCAAGTCTTTTCCTCACAAGGGACCGTCTTTATTTTCAATATTACAACTTTGTCCATTACCTACCCTTTCTACTACTATCTTATTTGTAATTTATTTTTAGGTTATCTTTGTACGCTGAATAACTATTTTGTTAAAAAAAATAATAATAATTTTTATAGAAAATATAAAAATATGAAATGAAATAATTTTGAAATAATCATTTTCATAACCCGTGAGATAATAACTATTTCAATTGTTAGATCTTTATCATATATTCTAAAATTAGGGTTATTCTATTTCATGATCTTCTTTCATTTTTAATAAAAGATGTTTTTTCTTCTTCTTTTTTTTTTTTTAAATGAAATAATCATTCTGTATCCCAAATGTAACCTTAATGTTTCAATTTTTACAATTTTTTTCAAGCTACCATTAAAGTTGCATTGTTCCACTTTCACAACCAATATATTTAAAATAACCAAAAAAAAAAACAAAAAAAGGCAAAAAAAAAAAAAATAGAAAAATGATAGATTTGAGATATTTTGGGTCACGAAATGATGACATTACAACTCTAATAAGAGGAAGGTTCCCCCTCTCTATCTTTTAGATTTTTTTGGGCCTCCTTCTATTTGATGGTATAAGAAATTCTTCTGTTCTTTTGCTTCATGATTACTTCTCTTTTTTTGCATTAATCTTTGGGTTAATGATTAATGGTGTATCTCAACCACTTCAATTTCAAATGGGCAGATCCATGATAAGATCATTTGCATTTCACTTATCATGAACTCTCTTACTAATTAAAACATTATTGAACATTGATCTACAATTTGATTTTATTTTTTGTAAATTAAAAGAGATTATTATCCTAAGAAAGCTATTGCTTCATTAGAAATACCAAATTGCATCAACATGCATATATAAATGTCAAACTCTCTACATGATCTCCTTGGCGCTATAAAATTCGATGACAGATTCCATTAGAGATTTGAAAATCATGTCCTAAACAATAATTTAGGTATATTAATTATAGTTTTGAGAAATGATGAATTGTACATCTCTGTACTCCTAGTACTGTCCAACTCATCCTACATTGATCTGTTTAAGTTAGTATATATTATTTCATTTATTTTTTTTATTTATTTGAAGAAGAAGAAAAAAAACCAAACAAAGAGATCCACTAAATAAATTAATATAACAAACCACGTAGCACTTACCATGTTATTGTCTAGATAATTAATTTTTTTTGTATAAATTTTGACCATGTGATACGCGTATAAACGGACAAATAAATTTATAAATACTTATAATAAAAAGTATATATATAATACTCGAAATATTTAATAAAATCAAATCAAATCATTTTTTCCCGATTGCTTAATTGGTATCAACCGGAGAATTCGTCAAAATGGAAGTAATTTATTTATGATAATGACATCCACCAAATAGACTTTAATTCTCGTACCTTCACACCATTACTATGACCATATAAGGAAAAAAAAGTCCATCATTACCATATTAGCGGGGACCCATGCAATAACTTTGCTCAAATGTGTAGTAGACTGTGACACATTCCTAATGGAGAGTTTAAAAATCAGATAAAATGATGCTACTTGTTTATATATATATAGTAGTAGAAGGAGCCCAATTTCATGCTTTAATTACATGGAAAATGATTAGGGTGTTATAATTTTGAGTAATTCTAAATTTTATCTCAGGTCTTCTTTGTGACTATGAAAAACTGATGTGTCTTTTAAAATTACTATTAAATTTATAATAAATCACTATTTCATAATTTTAATAGAGATTTTAAAAGTCACGTGAGTTTTATGGGAATTCAAATGGGATATGGGGTGACACGTAGAGCACTGAACTATAAAAATATATATATTTTTTTTTTTTAAAAAAAAAAAAAGGAGCATAATACTTGCATTAATGTAACAATTATATTTAATTGTTTAGGAGTTTACCGGATAAGTATCACGTGAAATGCCACTCAATTTCATAAACAACTTGAAGAAAAAACTATAATATATGATCAGTATCTATAATGCTTATAGTGATAAAATAAAATGGTCATGATGGGAGTGTTTTTTTCTTTATAAGGTGTTTGACTCTCTTTTTAACCACACTTACCCTAATTCCCGGAGAGTCGATGAGATAGGAATGAGGTCCCCAGTAATAAGACTATTGTGATATCTAATGTAGAAAATGTTATATGCTCATGAAAAAGTAATAACAAATATATATATATATATATATATATAAATAAATAAATAAGGAAGACTCATCCCATACACAAAAGGTGGATATAAATAAATGATATATCTACGGCGGCTTTGAGGGGTGTTACTTTTGTCATGGACTTAAGGCATCCAAAGGTGAAACTAGAAGATGATGCTCTTTACATTGTGCAAGCATTGACAAAGGAAAGAAAAAATTGGTGTAAACATGGGCAATTAATTGAAGAGCTATATATATATTGAATAGTTTAAAGTTCTGAAGTGTAAATTATGTCAAAAGAGGCAAATAGGGTAAACTATGCCAAATAAACGTTTTCTTTTATGGACGAACAAGTCCATAGGGAGGAGGCCTTTCAATGTATTATTGACATTGTAATTGTTGAACACAATACTCTTTCCTTTTTACAATAATGAACCATAACACATTTTTTTTTTTTTTTTTTGAACAAGAAAGTAACTCATATCATTACTCAATAGAGAAATCAATCCTACAAAAAGGATCTAGGGACCAATTTGTTCCCTAGTTACAAAGTTGCTAAAACGAGAAGGTAGTTCTTCAAACCAGGCATTATTAACCTTCTGTTTTGATGCCTCTGCTGCAAGAGCATGTGCCACTGCGTTCCCTTCTCTTGGAATAAAGGAGAAGTCCACTGATCTGAAGTTTCTTTTTTCATGATGGATTGATTCAATAAAATGCCCAAATTTAGAAAGGAAATGGGGGTTTGAATTAATAGTCTGCAAGACTTGTTTAGCATCCCCCTCCAATATAACATCAAAAAAGCCCACCTCCCTGCAGAAATACATAGCACTTAATGCTGCCATCGCCTCAACCGTCGTTGAATCAGTTATCAATTCTTTTGTCACACTTTTAGCTCCTAGACAAGCACCATTGCTATCCCTAGCAATCATCCACATCCCTATCCACCCCTTATTCTTGTTAATAGACTAAACAACCCATTCTTAACATCGTTCTTCAAATTTTGCAAAGGAACCATAAATCTAACAAACTATACGCAATGGCTTGGTTTCTTAATACTTCTTAGATTTTTTTAAAATAAAAAATAAAAAAATAAAACGTTATGATGTGATAGATGAAAGTTGTTTTGAAAGTTCTATGCATAATTTAAGTTTTTTATTGTTTGTTATTGTTTTTGTTTTGAAAATAAAAAAAAGAAAATGGAGAAAGAAAATTTTTTATCAAACAAAGCCATTAGGGTGTGTTTGGCACATCAACTTTACATTACAAATATAAAAATTAAATTAAATTATATATATATATAGTTTATACAAGATTTTTTTTTTTATCGAAGCTATACATCCAGGCAAATGTGCCAACTACTCGAGATTTATTCAGGTAAAAAATTGTTAATAATCTGTATAACAAAATTGTTGAGATCTCTTTCTCACGATAATAAAAACTATTTATTTGAATTGCAATCGATTTGTATAGGTGATTATGAAATATCACTTATAAAATTTATCTAATTAAATAAAAATTAATATCTAATTATTTATTGGACCAAATGAATTTCATAAACAATCTCTTATCATCATTTAGAATAAATAATTATAGCCGATTGTAATACCTAACGACAAGAAAAAATCTAATAAATTGTAGGGGATGCGAATATCCGATCCTAGTCTTAAAAAAGGTGGTGGTTGCTAATTTCAAAGGAAAATCCCAATCTCATCAAATCATCAATGATTCCAAGCAACCCTACCCCTTGACCAAAAAACAAAAGAAGCGGCTCTCCACTGATTCGGAGGGGTGCCTCGGAAATTGCAGGGCACTTCCTTTCCGCCTCCCGAGACTCCTCTTTTAGGAGTACATGCCCCTTAGTAGAAGACCAGGGTTTCAGAGTCCTTCACGATTATCGGGGCACATTCTTCCCTAAATGCCCCCCCAGGGTTCACTCCCTTGATTGATGATGTATTTGCAACTTTACGACGTGCCTCCTGCATGTATCCAAAGGGCAAAACAAAATGTGGCTCCGTACTTTGAGGGCATTTTGGTCAAATCGTATTTTACCTGGCCATCATACTCGGGAGTCGTGATGCTGAAAAGTCATGACGGGACCTGCCCTACTGCTACGTGACGCACAAATAGTCATAGACAATTCGTAGGGAGTTCCTGTCCGTCGGATTAACCTTAGCCGAACATCTGACGGCCTAGACTCGTCGTACGCTTGCCTCCGTTTCAACTGCGGATTGATTGCTTGTTTTCCAAGAGTTGGAAAATATTGGCTTTTTTTTTTTTTAAAGCAATATCTAAATTCTTATCAATTAAAATAGTAAATATAAAAGAGTTTATATAAATTCTTCGGAAGAGCTATATTAATTTTACTGTCCGAATTACTGAAAATCTCTACACTATAATTTTATTTAACATCCAAATACATTTTCATTACCTCGAAATTCACAAATAAATTCAGAATATTATTCATATTCGAAATATTCAATACCTAAACGTACCATTATATATTTAAGGGATTTAGATATCTTGTCATTAGGCTTTTTTGTAAAACTCAAATGGTTGATTATTTGTTCAGAGTAGGTGGATATTGTGTTGATACAGTTTCCAGCATGGTGACGTGTTGCCTGATGGTTCGCCTTGTTCTTCGTGATTTGCAAAATAATAAACACTGCGTCGAGGGGTGCCGACGATCCCCCTGTGTTGATACAGTTTCCAGCATGGTGACGTGTTGCCTGATGGTTCGCCTTGTTCTTCGTGATTTGCAAAATAATAAACACTGCGTCGAGAGGTGCCGACGATCCTCCTCCGATGCCTAAGTCAAAGAGTATTGATTATGATTTTTAGAGAAAACAGTGTGCTTAAGATAATTGAGTCTATCTTTATACCTGTTATAAATATGTATTTATAGGCTGAAAAATGGCAACAAACCTGATAGCTGAACCTAATATTATTTAGGGCCTTAACTGTAGGCTGATAATGGGCCTGGTGGCCCACAACCTTTATGAGCAGATAATTTCCCTAACATATTGCATTATTAATTGTTCGGGGTAAGTGCCCCCTCTCTTACATTGTTCAAATATTTGTGAAAGTTACGCAATTTAATATCAAGGAGGCTTGATTGGCAGGGACGTTTTTTTACCGTCCCCTGCCCCCCTCTTTTTGATAAAAAAATATTTTTTTTAATTAAAACAGCTGGTTACGTTGGGGGCCGGTAAAACGTCCCCCAACAAGCATTTCCCAATATCAAGATATCCTCGTAGAGGGCAGGTATAGTCCAAATTGGCTTGAATTCAGTGAGCACATTGCAGCCGATTCTTATCCATAAATGTGCTTTTTATTTTTTAAACAAAACCTTAAAAGTTTCTTATTTAAAAATGATCATTGCGGCATTGTTACATTGTAGATGATAAAACTTTATTAGGAAAATATTTAAAAAAAAAACCAAAAAAAAAAAGTTAAAATCTTTCAAAGTGATGAAATTAAATCCATATAACTTACAATTATGCCGATTTGAATTTATATTATTAGATGAGTCTATTCAGAGATTAAGAAGCTGAGGTATTATAATAACTAGCTCGTAACCCGTGCTATGCACATGATTCTTCTTTATAATTTAGTTTAAAGAAATAAAAAAAAATATGGAAGAAGAGAAGCATAGAAAATATAGATAAAAAATGAAAACTGAAAAATACTAATATTATATAATAGTGTTATCTTTTTCTTTATTACACAAAGTAATAAAAAAACTACTTACTAAACATAATAAACTAAAAAATATCGTACCCCATACAAAAAACAACCATAGTAAACTTTTTCTCACCATCATTTTCTTGAATTTAGTGTAAAATTTACAAAAGAAAAAATAAGCAATTTGAATGAAAAATAATATATTAATTACATCAAAAATAAGGAAAAAGAAAAGAAAAAGAAAAGAGGAAACGAAATAAGAGAACCGTAGAAAATGTGGACAAAAAATGAAAAATAAAAAATACTAAAAGAATAGAATAGAGTTTTCTTTTCCGTATACTTTTCCAATTCATATGAAACCTTAAAAATTAATATTGTCTATCAATTAAGCACGTTAAGAATGTGCATTATACAGGAAAAAAAAAATCAGTGAACAATGTAAATTAAAAAATCGTCATACCTAGTATCCAACACAACAATTAATGTAAACTCTCTCTCTCCATGGTTTCCTTGAATTCAATGTAAAATTTAGAAAAGGAAAAAGAAAAAAAGAAAGAGAAAAAAGGAATTTGAACAAAAAAATAATATAAATTAGGAAATAGGGACAAAAAAATGTAAAGAAAGAAGAAAATCATAGAAAATAAAGTAAAAAAAAAAAAATATGTAAAATGATAACCACTAATTTAATAGAAAATAACTATTTTTTTTATTTACTTTTTCCAGTTCCAATGAAATTTATAGGTATAGGAAGAAACTACGGTCAAATAGATATTTTTTAATTCGACCATCATTCTTGTATATAGCGTAAAAGAAATTACTTTTTCAACAGAAATAAAAAATAATATAAATTATCGATGCAAAAATAAGGATAGAAAATCGAATAAAAAAACAGAAGCACATAAAATAAATACAAACATATTATTTACAATTCTATTGAACATAGTCTTGGCAAACTTAAAAGGCAAACTAAAAAAACAAAGGCTATAGCAGTATTACAAACAAAAAGGTTCCAACAATGGCAAAAACTTTGCTCTCTTTGCTTTGAGCACCACTCTCCGGTAATGTAAACAACATTGCAGTTTTGCATAGTCACAAACCATTACTTCTCCATATATTTATTTGAGAAAGCGAGAGATATTGGAGTGACTTTTGACATTTCCCAAAGAAAAAAAAACTGATGTTTGACTTTTTGAAGTTTAATTTGTAACGGACATTTAGTGGGAGGTGAATTGGTGTTTGAATAAAAGATTTTACATAAAGGAAGAGAGAGAGAGAGAGAGAGAGAAATGTAGAAATTAGTGAGAATTTAATGACAAAAAAATTAGATGTTTCTATTCATTTTCTATTCAATGGAAGAGATTTGATTATGAATATTAAACGCACTGTTTATTTCACTTGAAATACATTGGGCAATTCAATTTTACCTTTTTTCTTCTCTTTCTTCTTCTTCTTCTTTTTTTTTTTTTTTTTTTTTTCAGTTTTACTTAAAGGAAGAGAAAGAGGTAGAAATTAGTGAGAATTTAATGACAAAAAAATTTGACATGTCTATTCATTTTCTATTCAATATAAGAGAGTTAATTAGTCATATTAAATGCACTGTTTATTTTACTTGAAATACACGGACCGGTTTTGTTTTACTTAAATTACCGATTTTTTATTCAAATAACCAGTTCAATAAAAAGTATGGATTCATGAAAGCGAGAGATATTAGAGTGACTTTTGACATTTTCCAAAGAAAAATAGCACGATTTTGATTATCAAAATATAAAATAGAAAATTAACAGGAAATTTTTTTAATGTCGATGTGATACCAATTATATTTCAATCATATATAATTCTGAACATTCGAAAAAGCAAATGAACAAAAAAAAAAAATCTCATAAACATTCAAATGAAGAATTGTTCAACCACAAATTTCACAAACAAATGAAAACATATTTAGATTTCAACCAAAAATATAAAAATACTAAAGAGTCCTACTTGTATTATTAATTGAGAGAGAGAAGTTACTTGTATCATTAATAGAGAGAGAGAGAGAGAGAGAGAGAGAAAGATTAAATAGATGGGTTCAATTTTATTTAAAAGATCGATTCAGTACTTAAAGGACCGGTTTAGTCACTAAAAAGTATGGGTTCATACCACGTGTGTAATACCCCGTATTTTTTTAAATATTAATATAAATATTTATTTACTAAGGAATATTTACCTTTATTGTTTTAGTTTAATTATAGTTCAATAAAGGTTTAAACGGACCTTAAACTTTGAAATTACGAAAATGTGGTCAAACGAACTCTGTTTTGGTCGATTCAAAAGTCAAAAAGCTCGTCTCAAAGTCCTCTAACTACCCTCCGAATTTCATTATTTTTGGACTTCGTTAAGGATACGAAAACACACGTGAAAAATACTACATCTGTTTTGGACGAAAATTCAGATATACAATTTTTGGACTCATTTTTATTCTTACATGAGCTAGCCCATTTCTGGTTCTTGAAAAGCCCAGCCAACGTGTAGAACAAAAGCCCAACCAACGTGTGGAACAAAGTTCAGTTCACACACATAGCTTCTAACTTCATTTTCCAACTATCTATTTTAAGCATAACTTGTTCACTTTGTGATTAAGTTAGAAGCTAACTGTAGATATTTTGTAACTCATACGTCACCCACATGACTCACCCAACTTGCTACACACGTCTATGACTCCCAACCTTTGATTAATTAGCTCCATGTTGATCCTGGCCGTTCAAGCAAGATGCAGATTTTTTTTGGAGAAGCTTCCATCAAACTTGCTGTCCAAGGAGTTCAATCCCAGCCTTTGATCTTTCTTGCTCTCCAAGCTGAATTCCAGCCATTAGATGAGATCAAAACTGATCAATCTTTGCCGTCCAAGCTTCTATATAATGGGAGGCACTTCACTTTCAAACGTCACGCCTCACTCTTCTTCTCCCTTCTTCAGTTTTTCTGTTTCTTCTCTAAGTTCCAGCAAACCACTTCCTCCTTAAAAGCCAAAGCAAAGTTGCAGAATCAACTCTCTTCTCTTCTCTTTCTTTGGCTTGGTCGTTGGAGTTGCAGAATTTTTCTTCCTCTTCCTCTTGGCTTTACCTCTCCGTAAGTCACTCTCTTTCGTCTCTCTCTTTTCTCTGCTTTCTTTTCTCTTTAACTTGTGTGTGTGTGTTGTGTAATAGAAAAGAAAAAGAAAAAGAAAAAAAAAGAACTAATAGATAAAGAAGAGAGGGGGAAAGACGTACAGGAAAGAAAACAAGAGGATGAATAAAAGGGAAGAAAGAAGAGATAAAAGAAGAAGAAGAGAGCTCTCTCTCTCGTACAAAGAAAGAAACAAGAAGCCAAAAGAAAATGGACCCACTTCTCTCTTTCATCATCTTACCTTTTTGGTTTAGTTGTTTTATTTATATTAAAGAAAAGAGGAGAGCAAGAGGAAAAGATATGAATAATAAAAAATAAAAATAAAAGAAAATGAATAAAAGGAAAAGAACAACAAAAAAAAAAGCCTTTTCTACCTTTTACAAAATATACTACTTTAATTTTGGTAAGTTTATTATTTAGCTTTGTTTATCTATTTCATGATTTTAAAGTTGTTAGTATTTTAAATGTTTATGGTTTTATGAGTTTAAAAGTACTGCAATGTTTTTGTGTTTTATATTGTTTTTAAATAGAATATTTTAAGTAGCGTATTTAAGTAATAAATCACGCATTTGTGATGTCCGAGTAAAAATAAATATTTTTACAAAAGCGCTATTATGTCGTCCTAATATTTTAAAGTATTTTAAATGTTATTGATACTAATGCCGTTATTCTACCTGAATTTTATAAGAATAAAATAAAGTTATTATTCTATTAATTTGTTTTGATATATAAAACTCATTATTTGGCAAGTTATTATGTTTATCTGTTATAAAAATAATATATATGTGTTTAATTAATTGATGAAAGAAAAGAATTAATAGGGAGAGGATACTTTAGTTTAAGTTTTGGATTTCAAATCTCAGAATATTTCTCTGAACTTTTTCTTGCAATTTATTTAGGTAGAAGGTAGCTAAGATACTGCTCAGAAAATACCAGGTAAGGGAAACACTACTTCAAAACCCCGGCAAAGTTTTAATAAAACTTTTTCAAAAGAAAATGTCGGGGATTTTCTAAATTCTTTCAACCCTTTTAATATTACTTGTCTTTTTATATCACCATTATAATAATGCTCTTGTCATATGATGTGATTGGAATCTCATGTGATCATACTTCGTTTATATTTGATACATGTGAAATCATAGTTTCCAAAGTATGTGCACCATATGAATAAAGTTGATGATATCATAGTATATGTGTTACATATGCACCATACGAGCAAAGGATGGCATCATAGTATATGTTATGAATCATAGTTTTCAAAGGCATATGTTACATATGAGCAAAGGTTGATTTCATAGTACATGTTTCACGTGCACACAGTTTTTCCCCCGCGGCACCATGTCATAGATATCCGGATTTCACAGTTTCATAGTTTCATAGGGTAGCATGGCAAATACACGGAAGCACGAAAGTGTGTGCTACCAGCCGGGGTGGCCTTCACCTAGGGAAGTTCCCAACCCGGTACGGCTCTCCCCTGTGACGACAGGATGGGCTCATAGTTGTCTTTTGAGACGAGCCAAACGTGCGCCGCTCATGGTTAATTAGCGGATATTGGACCAAGGGTGGATAAAACTTACACATTGGATTGTTGTACATTTAATCTAATTGCATTATCTCTATCTGATTTTTATCTTGAATTCTATCCTGGTTTTAAGAGGTTAAAACTTACACATAGCATAAATGATTCATGCACCATTCTACATTTGATATAATTGTATGTTATTTAACTGTTTCTTTACTTACTAAATTATTTGAATTCTATTTTGAATTCCTGAAAAGAAAATTTCACTTTTGTTGTGTTTTCCTTACTGAGTTGTCAAACTCACCCCTTTTTCCCCCCAAATCTTTTCAGATGGCACTGTAGACCGGAGTCTTTTATTTATGGATGGCATAGACCCCACCCTAATGTCTAAGTCAGTAAAATACTTAAAATAAATGATGTTAAAAAGCCATGTGTATTTAGTATCTATGTGAAGTGGGAGTAATCATATGTATAAACGACAAGAATATCATGATGATGCATTATAGGTATAATATATAATATTTAAAGTGGACATGTCATAGTTTAATTATATATAATCTACTAAAGCTCTTAACCTCTTCTTTGTATGGTTGACATTGTCATGAGGGGCCAAAAGTACAACATCGGTGCGCCGATGTTGCTGCATATTGTCATCGCTACTGTCTACTGAGTACTGACCCAACTATATTTAAATCCTGGGTGGTTCATACCACTAACGGTGCAATTATTTTAACTAATGCGGTTATACCGATCACTTGTAAACTATTAAATTCAAAGCCAAACATAAATGTAAATTTCTTGACCATTAGGGTAACCTATATAATAGTAGCCCATAGTCTTCATTCGTACACGAAATACCATGTCACAAGATGCAATTAACCATTTTCTTTTATACATCACACAATTTCACAAAAGAAGAGTTCACATCGTACGAAAATGTATTTTATGTGAGTTGTAAGCATGAACGTTTAATAAGCAAATTACTCATAATAGTGAGCCATTTTTCGCCTCCATCAGAATAGGCAGAATAGAATTTTTTATTCTAGTGTATGTGAATAGTAAATAGGCAGAAGAGCTTATTTACTATTCACACTACAAATAATTTTTTATTATTTTATCTATCTTCATTTCCTTCTTCCTCACACTCTCTTTCCCAATTTATTTCACTCTCTTCCACACAAAATAATATTTAAAGAAAATAAATAGTAGAATAGAGAATCTATTGGAGAGAGCATGAAAAAAACAGTAGCTAAAACTCTCTTTTTAATAGCTACTTTGACTACTATTATTAGAGATGCTCTAACAAGTAACTTTACGCCACGAGGCTTTAACGTTAACAACTCTGGCCCTCTTGGGCCAGGAACAGAAAAATGGAGAGGATTCTCTCCATTTGCTTATAAATAAGGGGTATAATTGTCTTTTCACATTTTTATGAAATATAAAAAGACAATTATGTCCCTACCTTATAACTAAATGGAGAGAAATGGAGAGGATCCAAATTCTTTGGGCAAAGGGTGTTACTTTATCTCCCTACATGTTTAAGTGGTATCTTTTTTAATCTTATTATGTATTATATTCTGTATGTACGATCCCATACAAGAATATATAAATATATTGCACATGTCTCATTTTTTCCAGTGGCACGTTGGATGAAAGAAACGTTTCACCTTCTTGTTTTCAATTGGACCAACTTGAAAAGCTAACTAATACAATATAAAATAAGATTAGGGTGCATAATTGCTAACCATAAAGATTGAACGGCGAGTGTGTGGCCCGAATGAGCCCTAATCAACCAGGGAGGGTTGGGTCCAGTCTTTGTGAGGAAATCGGCGCCAATGGGGGGCCCGATGTTTGCCAATAAACATCAGGGCCCCCCACAAGATCCACTCGTGGGTACAGTTTTGTCTCAGCTGCTCACACCCCGCCACCAAAATAGTGATCGAGATCTTTTGCGATTGTGTGCAATTTAGACAGTCTCACGTAAAGGAGTTGTAGAGGGATGGATACCCATAAAGTACGTAAGAGACTTTTCATTTGAGATTTATGTGTCTAAATAAATTGCAGATACGTCTCGTACGAGCTCTTTTACAATTGTTGTTCAAATTATAAAAATTTGTTGTGAATCCTAATCCGCTTTAGAGCTCACTTACCTCGAGTACGTATGAAGATTTAGGAGTGAAAATGAGAGTGGATAATAACCGTTCGCATCCGTTATTCATTATCCGTACATGTAGATGCGGATGCGATTTTAAGATATGCACATGCAGTTAATAACCGCATCCATATTCCATTTATATATAATATATATTTAATTAAATATACTAAAATGAGGTCGTTTTGAATTTAGTTAAGTTTAGGACCTTTATGTTATATTATGTTTTTTTTACTATCATATCAAAGTCATACCTCATTACATTTATTGTTTTTCTTTTATTTGAGTAATACAAATTTCGATTACTCTGTGAGACAATGACATTTTATAGTTGATAATCGTGAACTGTGTAACAAGTAAAATCTTAATTTATTTAAGCTTGCATATAGTAATAACCGCATTATTTAATATTGCATACAGATTTAGATAGTAATTCAAAATGCATATTACCTTATCGGGATAGCGGATAGTAATCGCATAATACGGATATTTAAAAAGTAATAATCGCATTTTATGGATTCGTATCCGCATTTTCACCCGTATGTGGGTCGTACACTATTTTAAATGAAATAGAGGGGCCAATTAGTGCATTTATGAGAAATAAAATGGTCATTTTATTTTGTGGACCATTTTATCCGTCCTAAATGCATTAACTAGATCCACTCCATTTCATCATTCTCCCCTCTCTTTGGGGTTGCTAATTCAAACAACCAATTGCAAAGGAACATTTTGTTCACAAAACACAATATATCAATGCTATAAAAAGGGGGATAGATTTTTCCTCAAAATTAAGTGAAAGAATTTGTCACGTGTGTTTTAGCAAGAGAAAAATATAATATTTTTTTAAAAAAAATTAAAATTACCTCTATCTCTTCTGTTAATATTATTAAAAAATACATACTTAATGACCGAACAAATCAGGTGACCAAAAAGAGTAATGATTGAATACCACTTAAAGATACAACTTTTTACCACCTTGCCACATTGGCAAAGTGGTCTCCCTACCTTAATTTATTTTTAAAAAATAAAAAAATTTAAAAAGTAGTGGGGGACCACCTTGCCACATAGATAAGGTGGTGAAAAGTTATATCTTTATGTGGTATTCAATCATTACTCGATAAAAATGACAAAATATAAAACAGTCAAAGTAGAGATCTGGTATATATCACGTTCCTGTGTAAATGTGACCATCATGCTACGGTGGGTCCGCGGCACGACAAAACCGGATCAGACGTCCTTTCATTTACGAAGGAATGATGGTTACATGTTGTCTCGACTACACCGCCCAAACCGTTCATATGGATTTCATTTAACTCGTAACCTTCTCTTTCTTTCTTTCTTTTTTTTTTATTTTTTATTTTTAAAGAGGCAAAAGGTGGAAATATTATATATGGCACATAATCTCAAAAAACTGTAGAAACTTTAACTTTATTAAGAAAAATGATGAATTTAATTATTTTAATTAATACTTTAACCGTCTTTCAAAAAAAAAAAAAAATAGTCTTGAATATTCAACTTTGAATTAGAGAAAGAAAAAGAACAAACTTACCTCCACAGGGCATTGAAAGGAGGATGAATTTAGATAGTGATTTGTATGAACAATTGAGACTCAATTGGCTGCAAAAAGTCAAAAGACCATTAAAACTTGGTTTGATGGAGCTGTTAAAACCAATTGATATCAATTGACATTGTCGAATCAGCAATTCTAGAGATATGACGTTATCTGCTCCAATCTTGTAATCCTTTCGTCTTGAAAAATTAGAAAAGTTTACATAAATACAAATTTCTATACCCAAAATACGACAAAATAAGTTGTCTCTCATTCCTACTCAAGAAAGCATTCCGGTCTCTTCTCCGCTTTGGTTATCCATTTGGCTAGATTGTGGAAAGAATCCCCCTCTCTTTTTTCACTCTTAACTTATAAAATAATAATAATAATGTGCCTACTTATTATTATTTTTAAAAAAGAAAACCCTATTTTTAAAACCCTATTATTTGGTCTACAAATTAATAACTCGTGGGTTAAATCGATCTAGAATTGACCTCTTTCATGTGCGAATGATGCATGCATATGTACGTCCAAGTTACATGAATGCAACATGACAATAATAATTATTGCTTATTATGAAGTACTGTTTGTTGTAAACTATCTTAGGGTACAATGAAAATGACTTGTCATTGGGCAAGTTTCCAACATATATCAATCAATTAATTATAACCAATAAGTCTTACACCAGCAGAGGATCTCAATAATATTTTTACACAAAGGCAACTTAAAAGATGTTGTATCTGTTGTTGTCTATGATTTTTTGTAATTTTTTTTTCATATATTTCTTCTATATGTAGAAACAAAAATAGGCTATAAAAAAGTTGTTGAAGATGCTCTTAAACTTATATGCTCTTGAATTTTATTTTTATTTGGTTCTTTTAAAAAATAGATTTATCACTGTTCTCTTTGGCTTACGCACAATTTTATTACATGAATTGCCTCTACCGATCGAAGTGAATACTTTTATATTTTGTCTTTCTCTCTGATATTGTAATTCTCATTAGTGACATAAAACCCCTAGTCTCTTTTTTTTTCTTTTTCTGTATTTTGGTTTGCTTTGTTTTTTTTTATTGTATTTGGCCAGGGAAAAAAAAAAAAAATATATATATATATATATATATATATATATATATAATCATTACTCTTTTAACTATTGCCTTTATAGTCTTCATGCGAATGTTTTTAGTATTAGGCGACAAGAATTTTATTAACCAAAATAAAAATAAAAAATAAAAAAAATCATGGGTCCTAAAATCGGGGATATGGCGTATCCCGTTTCTTGTGCAAATGCGATCATCATAGCTATGGTGGACCCGCAGCCAGCATGAAGACAATGTATTGATCTTGTTGCGATATGACGAATGCACCCAAATGCCAAAACAGAATCAGACGCGCCCTATCATTCATTTTGGCATTTTGCAAGGGCATGATTATATGGTGCACCGGCTGCCCATTGGTTTTAAATTTTTAATGGACCTCTCTACTCAAGCCGTCGTTATGGGTTCCATCATCCCTGTAATCGAATTTTACATGAATTTGGGCGGCAGGGTGGTTAGACTCACCTGTTTTGAGAATCTCAAAATGATGAACTCTGTCGGGGGCTCGGGAGCAGTTGGATTCTACAATTTCTCTCTTTTAGCCTGTTTAAATTTTTATTTTATTTGAACAGCCTAATAACAAAAAAAATCTTATTCCTCGTGTAAGTGGTATAGGTGGCATGTTTTTAATTGTTCGTAAACATGTTTTTGAACAACCTAATAATAAAGAATCTTAATTCTTCTTGTAACACTCCGAAATAGAAAAATAAAATCAATTTGTTTGTTTTAGAGAAGAGAGAGAATACTTTAAAGGATTTAACAAGATCTAATTAAGATCGATGCATTAGCTAAAGCATATCAAAAACGCTATATACCATATTTTTATTTTACTGTGATATATGATACTACCAAATAGCCATTGTTTAAAAAAAAAAAAGCTAAAAAAAAAAAAAAAAAAAAAAAAAAAAAAAAAAAAACTAATTGTTTGTGCCACATCAGTAAAGTGGGATAAAAGTAGTGTATATTGTCAAAATATATTTGTAATTGACTTATATTTCCATGTATAGGTCAAATTATATTTCTAGGTACTTGAATAGGTATATTTGTTTTCCTATTTTGATTGGGAAAACAAATCTACCTATACAAGTACCTATATAAAATTGACCTATATATGAAAATATAAGTCAATTACAAATATATTCTAACATATATAATTACTTTAAAAATATACTAGAAACTTCATAAAGTCTTAATTTAGGCGTTAGATTTTTCTCTTAACCCATAATCTTTAGGAACTAGAGTAGTGCTATATGAGAGATTGTACTGGGACTTGATTTTTTGAACAACATTATTAATTCACGTAGATAAGAGTGGGATAGGAGTGAGATGGAAGTGTACAACCAAGCATTTCTTCATGCTATATATTCATACTTTTATCATATTTTGCTGTTGTGATACTGTCAATCAATTATTGAATTATTTTTTTAAAAAAAAAATCAGTAAAATATGATAAAAATGTGGTACGTAACTTTTTTTTAAAATTATTATATTGATCTGTTTTTATATATATATATATATATACCAACAAATATAAATAAGTATTAATCCATATCGTAGGTTATGACATATCTCTTTTCTGTTAAGTTTTTATTAATGTAACCTCTAACTTGATTTTATAAAGACTTATGAAACAATATTTCCTTTCAAATAATATTTCCTAATATCCAATATATTTTACTTTTCCCATGGATATGAATTCTAACCATACCTTGGACTCAAGGCTCATATAATACCGGCCCGTTCCCATATACATCAGCCCATAACATTTTGGCCCACATTATCCCAGAGTGCCCCAAAAAGAGTTGGGTACTTGTGACCGCATCGTGTCTCCTATGGTCCCTCACACTTTGGTGTTTGGATGAGAATCTCATAAACCAGGCTATCTAAATTTATTGAAATTTGAGCCGTATAAGAGATAAAGTTGTAAACAAAACATTACATCACCTATATTCTCTGCGTCTCTCTAAGAAAAACCCTACCCGCCAGGTTTTTTTTCAGTTCTTGGTTGTGGGGGGAGGGGACTTGCTTCCCGACCCCTGCTTTGCTTTTCTGTTTTATTCTTTGCTTTTTGTCATTATTTTGTTTCGGCCCGGTACTATGTCGTGGGTTGCTAGTTTTCTTCATTCTCGGTGGCTCTTTGTGAAACCAAGAGGTGGAGGTGATTTTCTCTAATCTTTATGAGGATTTGAACTTTGTGGGCTTCAATTTACTGTTGAGTTTATTTAGGTAAGGTGTTGAGTTTATTTAGGTAAGGTGCTAAGCTCGGTTTTCAATCCGTTCTTTGAAGCTAGATCTATGATTCCCTGTCATTCTATGCTTGTCATGCGCCCCCTCCAAGGTGTTTGTCGTCGTCCTCCGCCTCTATTGCAACTAGGCTTGTTTTCCCCGGCTGTCCGTACACAAGAGTGTGGTGTGCACGCGCTAGCAAGTGTTCCTTCCTCACCGGCGCGTGTTGGCTCTTCATCTCCTCCAGTTTGCGGTCGATGGATTCCGGGAGATTTGATGGTTCATCTGATGGCCAGTTAGGGGTCCTCTAGTGAAGGCACATGGTATACACATGCCGTCACTGGCGACTCCCAATGCTCTTTGCCAGTCAGTGTTGTTTTAGTTTGTGGTTTTTGTTTTTTAATTTATGTTTTGTTGTTAACCCCTGCAACCTGCTATGGTAGATCTTAGATCTAAACTGTAATAGTTGTTTTTAGATGATATATTGCTCTCTTATCTCCTCATAGTGGAAATCATTGTAAAGAGATGTGTTATTCTGTGTCCATTTACTATGGCAGTTGCCCTCCAAGTCAATAATTAGTTCTACACTTTGTTTTAAGGAGTCTTTGTACCCTTAATTATAACATTTGACCATTTGAGTCTATTATAATAAAAGTTATTCCCTTGTTAGAGAGAGAGAAAGTTGCAAAACCCACTTATCCAAGCTCCACACCCTAGGCTCCCCACAACCGATAGGCCCCACAACTCATTCTCTTTTGACTGTTTGAATTTCAATAAAATTTGGACGGTCTGATTTCAAAGGATTTCAATCTTATGTGTCCTCCCATAAATCCAAATCCATTTTATAGTTGATGATCTCTAGAATTCTTATAATTGAACTTGAGAGCCTTGATATCTCTTTTACGGATTGAGATATCAAACAATTTTTAGTAATTTACGCAATAATTATGAAAGAACTTATATGAGATATATCTAAATAAATTTTGAGCTACTCAATTACCACAAATGAGTCTCATACAAATTTTCTCTTGTCAATGAAAACTACCAAGCAGAGCAAGAGGCTCACCCGCTTGTTTGGACAAAAAGCCTTACCCCCACTTCCTAGCGGATTAGACTCCTCTCAAATTATTTGTTCGAATTTGAAAAAATTCGGGCAGGTGATTATGAGAGACCGCTTCTGACCAAATAAAAATTAGGCAATCACTTATCCGATCAAGTAAATCTCATAAGTGGTAGGGGGTGTACAATCGGTTGCAGTTGCAGTTGGGGTTATTTTCTCATGACTGCAGCTGCAATCGCAACCGGGGTACACGGTTATTACTAGCCGTCGGTTATTCGGTTATTAAAAACCGGTTTTCATACTTTGTTAATTATTTTTAATTCAATATTCAACCATTCAAGATTTAATGCTAAATAGTAAATGCCTATTGGACGTGCATAATTTCATTTGTCATTTACCATTCATTCATTTCAATGAGCTCACAATTAAGTCCATAGATTAAATAAAATGATTGTAAAAAAAATCTAACAAACAAATCCAAAATCAGGGAAAATAATTAAATGGAAGAGGGACGAAAGGTCATATTCAATTATTAACGTGGGTTTTATTTTTCTAAAGCCTTGAGAATCTGTGTGGGGCTTTTTTGCCGAAGTTTCCAACCAAGACAATGAAGACATTGTCATTTTGCCTTGCAGACAAGGTTTCTCACGAGCACCGCACAGCTTCGTGCTTTCAAGTTTCAAGACCCATATTTGTGTTGGATTTGTGTCTCTAGATTGGAGCCGTCGAGCTTCATGTTGTAACGCGGGAGTTCAAATATTTGATTCAAGAATTATATAATAATCTTGTTAATATTACTACTAGAAGAGAAGCATAAAAGAAGATAAACTTATAATTATGTTATATATTTTTAATTAGAGAAAAATACAATTTAGCTTCCAAAACTACCAATCATTCTCCGGATATTCTTTCGAATTACCAAGGCTTGAACTTTGACCCCTCAAACTATCAAAACCTCGTCAAAATTAGCATTTTGACGAAATATCCCTATAATACCCTTACCACGTTTCATTTTTCAATTAAATAATAATAAAATAATAAAAATTCAAAAAATTCAAAAAATAAATAAATAAATAAATAAACTAAAAAAAAAAAAACTAAAAAAAACTATATATATATATATATATATATATATATATAGGGAAAAATATATATTAGCCTCCAAAACTACTACCCTTTCTCCGGATGGCACCCCGAACTACCAACACTTGCACTCCGACCCCCAAACTACCACTTTCGATTTTTTTGGCCCCATTCGTCTATTTATACCGTTAATTCTAACAGAAATTAGCCAAAAACCCGAAAATACCCCTCCCTTAACCGTGATAATTTCTAAGTGTAGGAGGGGTATTTTCGGAATTCTGTTTAGAATTGACGGCATAAATGGACGGATGGGGCCAAAAAATCAGAAAGTAGTAGTTTGGGGGGCCAGAATCTAAGCCTTGGTAGTTTGGGGGGCTAATATATATATATATATATAAAATATTGCGATCGAGCGGATGACGTATTACTTATTTCTAGTATTGTCGTTGGGCACGATGCACGCCTGCAGCCTCAGCGAACTCATCCCTGCCTCTCCGAACCCGGACATAACTAATTTCCTATCATTCGATGTCTATGATATTGATCTTTAGAAGGTTATAAACGATTCCAAATTGAATTTTTTGTTTTGTTACAAACGACGAGCAAGTATATCATCGTTGTGGAAGATCTCGATTGGTTTCTGACGGATAAATCAACGGCTTTGAGCTTGTTTGTCGATGTTCATATCAATTTTCTTCTCTGTGATTTTTTGGCATTCAAAACGTTAGCTAATAGCTACCTGGGGCTTAAGGATCACAAATTTTTCTCTTAGATGAAGGATATTTTTTAGAGCGGGGCGAACTTGAGCCCAGCTGAGACCAGCGAGCTGATGATTGCGAATTAGAACTCGCCGAGCCGAGCTATAAAATCGGTCATCATGGCGTTGGAAACGGACAGTGACCGAAGGAGTGTCAGGAAGATCGGGCCACGGTTGAGAAATAACGCCACCTCAAACACCCACAAATTTTTTTTTTAAAAAAAAATATAAAAAAAAAGAAATAAAATTTAGTTTATTTATTTATTTATAATTATTTTTTAAATTTGATTTTTTTTTTAAATTTTTTATTTTTTTTGAATTTTTAATTGAAAAATGACAAGTGAGAGGGGTATTATGGGGATATTTCGCCAAAAATGGCCATTTTTCAAAGGTTTTGGTAGTTTGAGAGCCCAGAGTCCAAGTCTTAGTAGTTCGAGGGGTTATCCGGAGAATGATTAGTAGTTTGAATGGCTAAATTGTATTTTTCCCTTTTAATTATTTACATTTTTTTTATTTGTAATATATATATATAAAGCTATTACCTGTTACTGGTTACAAGGTTATTAATCGGTTTCCTAAAACCTATCATAACCGGAATACCCGGTTATCCGGTTGCGGTTATTTTTTATTTTTCGGTTATTCAATTAACTGTTATTGGCGGTTATTAGTGGTTATCGGTTATTAGCGATTAATAACCACATCGCTTATACACTCTTAATAAGTGGTTTCTCACAACGATCTATATAAAATTTCTCAAATTTGTCCGAATTTGAGACAATCTTGATCACTTTAATAACGTAGTTTGGGCAGGGTGTATGGATCCAAATTCCCCTCCATCAATTTCAACTTTCCCGCCTTCTCGAAATATAATTTTTTTTTCTTTTAAAAAAAACGTTTCTTTAGTTGAAAACAAAAGAAAGCCAAAGCAACCTTTCACTGTTTGTATCCTTCACAAAAATTCCTATTTACAATTCTAAAAACCACCCGACGCCGGAGAATGTCTACGTGGGAGATATTCTCCAACGCCGGCAACGGTGTCCGGTGGGAAATCTCCGATCGAGACCTCCAAATCAAGCCCGACGACGAAAATTTTGATTCAACAAACGGCAGCTCTCGTCTACCTTCCATGTCCGATCTTGTTCTCCAAGGCATTTCTCTCTCTCTCTCTCTCTCTCTCTCTCTCAACCTTGTTTTTTGTTGCTTAATTTGTGCTCTAGATTTTGATTTGGTTAGCCACAGGGTGTTCGAAGCTTCTGGAGAATCGCGACGAAGGCGTTGGGGTTTCTCCGTTGTTCCGAACTGGGTTGGGAAAACCGGTTGGGGTGAAGCAGTCTTCGATAGCCAAGGCATTATCTATTCTCGGCGACGATACAGGTACGCACTACTCTCAGAATTTGGGGAATTTCTCTGATTTTGGGATATAGCATAAGGTCCTTGGTGGTATCAATTTTGATAGTAATATATAAGAAATTTGATAATTAGTTGGTTGGTTATGTTACTATTTTCTTGAATTATAGTCTGTTTGTTTACCAAGAAAGCTGAGGGATGTGAGGGGAACGAAACTATTGGGGCTAACATTTTGTGGCTGTGTGGTTCTTAAGAAAGTGAAAGACATGACTTGATTGCATCCCCAAAAGTTTATTTAAAGACTTAATTATAAAAAAAATAATAAAAAATTTTAAAGACTTGAAATTAGTTGAATTTTTCCCTTATTGAAAGCGAAAATAATAGTGAATATGAAACTCGATTGTATGTTCTTTTTTCAGTGTAGTTTATTTATGATCAAAGAGAACGGCGTTGTTTTATTGATACAACCAAGTAGTCTTATCATGGTCTTTTGGAGACAACTTTTATTACCTCATAGAATGTTGTGCAGGCCAAGTGCTAGCTAGAGATAATGGATGTGGTTCCTCAAATTCTCTCTTCCAGACGGGCTCTGGGAAAATTGTCAATATATCTTCAGATGGTCTGGTTAGAGCTAAAACATTGTTGGGATTGGAAGAAGATAATGATAATAGTATTTTTCAAGGTCTTCAACATTCAGTGAAGCCGTATAATCCCAATGGACCATTTGGATGGAAAAGTCTATCCAATTCAGAAATGGGAGACTGTGTGAACAATTGTGATATTAAGGATGGTACATCAGTTCCGAGGCCTTTGTTAACTTCCATGTCAGGTTCAGCAGGAAGCCGATTGAAGAATCAGGCAAATCCAAACCTGATGCAACCTGAAATGCAGAGTTCAGCTCTTAAACCACCTCCAATCAAGTTCCACACGGCAGGTGGAAGATCTATATCTGTCTCCAGTGATGCACTGAAACGTGCTAGGAGCCTTCTTGGTGACCCGGAATTGGGAACTTTCTTGAATGAAGAGGATGCAGATGATTCAGTTTTTTCATTTTCAAAGGAGACAAGATTCAATGATATTTTGTCAAATGAGGGAAATGATCCTTGCACTCCCTTTTCTAGTGAGGAAATGGCATACAACAAAAATACGTCAAAAAGTTTTGTAACCCCGTTGCGATCATCTTCTAATCAAGTGCAGTTGTCAGTCAAGTCAGAACATATTATTTCAGGGAATAACTTGATCAAAGAATTTGATGCTGTTCATTATGACAATGTTTGTAGGTTAAATACTAATGCATCTTCTCTAGAGAAGCGTTTAAGTGACAGGCAAGGTGATCCTAATACAGCAGCAAAAAATTCTTTGGCTAATGGTATCAGTTCAAGGATTAGTCCACTTGGACGGTCACCAGCCAGACCATTGGTTGATATTACAAATACCATTGGCACAGCTTGCACAAATAATGGACAAGTGGCTAATGTAAAGAGAATACTTGGAAAGAGTTCTGTTTCTCCGTTCAAAAAGCCCCGCAGTTCCAAATTCTCCACCCCGTTGAATAGGAATGTTCCACTAGTTCCTAATGGTAAATTTCATACAGGTCTTTTGAAAGAGTTTTGTGTTTTTGTTGGTTATAATGCTTCCTCAATTAAGCTACATGTTCCATCAGGTTTATCTACTTTACCATCTGAACACTCATGTTGCAAAAAAAGAATTTCCTCACGATACCCGTTTCAGATTCCAAGAATGTGTGTCAATGAATATTTTAAAGCACCTCCATTACACCAGAATACGGTACGTAGACTATCAGTACTGTTGTTTTCCCTCTTGAAGTTTCTTTTGCTTTTGGCAATGACACCATTTTACACATCCAAATTGTTAGAATATATTCAGTTCTAACACAAATGAATATAGTTGGAGCTTTTGTCAGACCAGGTCAGATGCATTAAATCAACCAATGCAGAGAAGTACATGTTTCATGACGAGTCTGGCTTAAATTGCATTGGACCAGAAGCTTTTTTCCACATATTGGCTCAATCTGGAGCATCCATACAATATGCTTCAAAAGAGTAAATTCTCTATTATATTTTTAAAGTTACATTGCTTCTCGGTTTACAGATACTCTATACGATCTATGCAAACTTTAGTTACAATATTAACTAGAGTATCATCAACTTGACATAGAGTTGGCCTGCCCATGTAATTATTAAATAGGATTGGTTGAGTTGGGCAGCCCCTTGAATGTGGTTGTTGTGAACACTGGAACTTCTGTGCTGTTTATTGTTCAGGGCTCTTCAGCAGTGTGGTTATTTATGCTTTTCTATTAATTTAGATAATTTGCATTCTGCATCTGATCTGTTGTTTCGCATTTTGCATAATATATATATAGGTGGGTCATAAATCACTACAAGTGGATTGTTTGGAAACTAGCATGCTATGAGAGATGCTATGCCACTGAAGCTGCTGGAAATTTTTTGACAGTGTCCAATGTGCTCGAGGAATTGAAGTATAGGTATGTAATTATCATTAGTTGTATGTTTAGTCCTGGGTGTATAAGACTTCCATGAGAACAATTTGTATGCATTTACGTAGATATGAAAGAGAAGTCAATCATGGCCATCGTTCTGCAATCAAGAGAATTCTGGAAGGGGATGCATCACCTTCTTCAATGATGGTTCTATGCATTTCAGCTATTTGTTCAAATTGTGACCTAAAGAATGAGACTTCTTCCATGGAAGTAATTGGGGATGAATGTAGTAACACAACAAAAGTTGAACTAACTGACGGGTGGTAAGCAAATGCCTAGATACGTGTTGTGATGCTTACACTATATTTAAAGTTTTTTGGCCTGTAGAAAGATCTTGTTTTACAGGTATGCAATGGATGCTGTTTTGGATGTACCACTGTCGAAGCACCTTGTTGCTGGAAAACTGTTTGTGGGACAGAAACTTCGGGTAATATGTTCATTTCTTTGATTTTTTTTTTCCTGCCCTTCTTTGAGCAGAACATTTCCTTTAGAATTGTCTCTTGCTTACAGTTTATTTTGTCCTGTGCAGATCTGGGGAGCAGGATTATGTGGCTGGGTTGGGCCTGTTTCATCCCTTGAGGTTCTTACTGGTTTTATTTTTTTGTTGAACTTGAATTGTTCGAAAAGTTGACTTTCTGTCTTCGGAGGTTTGTCTGAGGTTTTTGCTTTGGTGTCAGGTGTCAAGGACAGTTAGTTTGCTATTGCATGGAAATGGGACATATAGAGCTCATTGGGCTGATAGACTGGGATTCTGTAAGCACTATTTGGGTTGTATACAGGAATTATTATTATTATTTTTTTTTTTCCAGTTTTATATGGCATTAAGATATATATAGATTTTTGTTCTTCTTGCCTTATAATGCATGGCCCTCGAATATATTTCCACAGGTAAAGGTGTTGGTTCTCCTTTAGCATTTAGGTGCATTAAGTGTAATGGGGGTCCAGTCCCCCGGACTTTAGTAGGAGTCAGGCGGATATACCCTGTCCTCTATAAAGAAAGGTAGTTTGATTTTTTTTTTTTTTTTTGAAGTTTTTCTTCAATCCATACTGTGTTCTGTATGATGAAAATCATTCCTGTTGCTTTCATCTAGGTTAGGTAATGAAGGGTCTATTGTGAGATCAGAGAGGATGGAGAGTAAAATGGTGCAATTGTACAATCAAAGGTGACCTCTATTCTTCCATATCAAGCGAATTTTATATTGTTTACTTCTTGAAAATATTCATTGATTGTGTGCTCAATCCATTAGTAGATTTCATGGTCTACTTAAAGTTTTAAATATTTATCTACTTCAGTAGTTCTTTAGCCTTCCTTATTGATGTATGTTCAGTAACCATGCATCTTATCACACCTTGTCTGATCATAAAAGGACTAAAGCATACTGATACTATCAGCCAGTTTGTGAGATGGTTTTCCTGTTAATGATGCAAAAGGACCTCCAATTCTACAGCAATGGCCTTAGACATTCAACATGGCTTTGTTACAATTTTTTTTAATGATTTTTGTTTGGCTGCAGGCGATCTACTGTTGTAGAGGGCATCATTTCCGAGTTTCAAAGAGACATAAAAGGTTCACATAATTATGATGACAATGATAGTGAAGGAGCAAAACTTTTAAAGATACTTGAGACAGCTGCAGAACCTGAAGTATTAATGGCAGAGATGAGTCCGGAGCAACTAACTTCTTTTACCACTTATCAAGCAAAACTAGAGGTGGGCTTTAGATTCTTTGCTTGACTGAAAGTCCAAATTTAGAATGAGGTCATTAACTATGGCTAGTCTGAACTTAGGCAAACAGGCAGGCAAACATGGACAAAGCAATTGAGAAAGCTTTTAAAGATGCTGGCTTAGGTGAGAGAGAAGTCACCCCATTTATGAGGGTGAGGATAGTTGGATTAACTAAGAAAATCAGTCATGGAAAGGACATCCCTAAAGAAGGCTTGATAACAATCTGGAACCCAACAGAGAAGCAGGTGAATCCAATTGTGTTGTTCTGCTTTCCTTGGACCCTTCTTTACATCTAGTTTGCTCATTCCCCCTCCTCCCCTACCCCTTTTCTCTCTCCTCTACGCTCAATCCCCCAACCCCCACGTGTATTCATACATGTGTGTAGTCAAGCCTGCCAGGCCAATATGATGAATTTGTTCTCTCTCTCTCTCATTACCGTCTCTGTATGCTTATCATGAATGTTATGTAGTGTGTTTTATAAGCATTATAATTAATCTACTTACTACTGTGACAGCAACATGAGCTGGTTGAGGGGCAGGCTTATGCTATTTCTGGACTTGTACCGTTTAATTCTGATGCAGATACCCTATATTTGCAAGCAAGAGGATCCACTACCAAATGGCAGCCTTTATCTTCCCAAGCAACCGAACACTTTAAGTAAGTTTCCATTTAACTTTCTTATTACAAAAAATTAAGAATATTAATCGAATCTAGCTCATAGATATCTTCTGTAGGCCATTCCACAATCCTCGCAAACCAGTCTTATTGTCAAATTTGGGTGAAGTTCCTCTTTCCAGGTGAATTTCAAATCTCATCCTTTCTGCTATGACGTTTTTGCTTTTCCTCCATTTTCCCTTCTAGTGGTAAAGAGAGAAAAGTTATAAACTCAATAATTGTTGTTTGGTTTATTCAGTGAGTTTGATGTAGCTGCGGTCATTGTGCATGTGGGGGAGGTTTTTACAGCTCCTCACCAAAAGAAACAGTGGGTGTTTGTGACAGATGGCTCCATTTCTGAGTCACAGCCAGAAGAATTATCCAATTCTTTACTTGCCATCAGCTTCTGCACTCCATATATTAATGATGGTTCGTTTGCACCAATCAACTCTAATCTTGTGGGATCCACTGTGAGTATATCCTGTTCGTTTCAGTCACCTCCAAGAGTGGCATTTATCTTTATCAAATGATGCAATCATCAGAGATCACTTTGAGATATGAAGGAATAGGAGCTCTCATGGGAAGATTTGATTCAATTCAACGGAAGGAAATGCCTTCTTCAGAATAATTTTCCTTTGTTCTCTCATAAATTATACACCTTAAATATGACTAAATGAATGAAGTGACTGATTGCTCCATAACTGAGACAATACACAATATGATAACTAAATAAGAACGCAATTGACTCCAGCTCTAGATTACCATCTATTGAAAGACTAATACAATAATACCTTGTTTTGGAAGAATATCTTACCCAGGACATGTAAGTTTACTACACATGTTGTAGCCCTTTTCTGCACCATGCTAATTGCGTCACTTCTAACTACTGCTTTCATGTTTTACTTGGTATAAGCTTCCGGGATTCTTTATCGTTGCCTTGAATTGTTGGTCTTAGATGTTAGTTCGGTGATTTTTAATTGTTTCAGAAAATGGTAGCAACATACCATTTTTGTTGTTTCTTTTTATCAAAGAATCATACAAATGGTTGATTCCTGCGTGATACACTTTTGATCTAAAGATGCATATCTTGTCCCTTTCTTCTCCAACACAAATCCTCCACAAAAAAACTAAATAAGTCAATCCAGCCCCCCAAAAGAAAAAAACGCTATAGTTAATAACAGTTCTAGCGTCCACATTGCAGGTTGGCTTTTGTAATCTTATCAAGAGAGCGAAGGACCAATTGAATCATCTTTGGGTAGCAGAAGCTACAGAGAATTCAATCTACTTTCTGAATTTTGATCCTCCCCATTGTGCTCACCTCAAAAATGCAGCTGCCTTTGCTCAAAGATGGGCAAAGATCTCTAGCTTGGTGTGCATTTTGTGACTTTGATATCATATTGATAGCATTTGCTGCATGTTGTCTGCTGTTTAATAAACTTTTGCACTTGTTTCACTTTTTTGCAGAGTATTGATAAGCTTAGGGAGAAAGTTTTATTTATTATTGGTGATTGTAAAAGCTAGATTATAAATGTAGCTGATCTAAACTGACGAGTAAGTCTCTCCTGTTTGTTTTATTTGACATCGATGAGGGGATATCTAGCCCCAATAGGCTATTTATTCTAATCTCAGTATCTCCCTTTGGTGCTAATTCCAGGGCAAAGTGAATGGATATGGCGAGCCCATCATCCAGAATGCTTGAAAAGCATCATTTGGTGGCACAATCTGATTCCTGGTTAGAATGTCCGCCTCTTCTTTGCGCTTGAACTCTAAAACTATCGATGAAAGAAACTTTAGTTTCTTTTCGCATGTCTTTATCTCCAAATTTTGATTAGCACAGAAGAATCTATAAATGTGGCACTATGTATGCAGGGAAGAAAGTAGTGTGAGCATCTTCAGTTTTGAGCCAATTACCATCATTTTAGAGGTTTTGGCTGATTGAGCATGTATAGTTATGACCGTTACAAATACAATTTTGTTAAACATTCTGTAAGCAATTTTGCTGTTTTTACCTTTCTGGGTGGAGGGAAGGGCTGGACTCTGGAGGAAGCAGTGAATACTAAATTGCTGGAGGGCTGAGGTTGATCCTTTTCCACAATTACTAAGAGTCAATGAGCAATCTGTAAATATAATGATAAAGTAACAATGTTTGATTGATCTACCAGTTTTACGATTTTGGACAAAGTTTTCCTTAGAACTGGGTTGGAGGAAATTCTTCTAACTCAGTCTATTAAATTGAATATTTGTTCTTAAAGCATGTGAGAATCATAGATATGGATCCTCAACAATTTGTTGCTCGAATTGCTAGCAATTTGGACAACAAATGTGAGAATCCATATGGGGCTCATATGCCCAAACAGATGGGTGAGTAGCCCAAAATTTGCTTAGGCAGGTAAGTCCCATATTAGTTTTCACATTTGCTGTTCGAATTATTAGCAATTTGGACAGCAAAATTGTTATGGTTCTCTATTCGAGAATCATATGCTCGTTTAATCCTATTAACTTTAAAGACAAATATCAGTTTAATAAATTTGATTGAAAGAAGACTCATTTTTTTTTTTTTTGTAGGTACGAATAGGGGAATGGTGTTACATTAATTTCAGGTTTTTTTAAGTAATTGATACATCCCTAAGATGAGTGTCACATCAATTTGCGGGGCTATAATAAAATTAGTAATGTCCTCAAATATTTTTCTTTTAAATATGTTATGCTGTGAACAGCATGTCATATGATAAGATTATTTACTGTTACGTGTAAATCTAAATATATGTTTTTTCGCTAAGCATAAATTTAAATCCATGCGTATAAAAGTAAATGGCTTCTTTTAATGTTTTTTTGAGAAGTTTTTTGTCTTTTTTTTTTGAAACAAGATTCAAATCTTTTTGATAACAGAGACAATACATTCTCTACTAACAATATCACAGATGATGGGTGGAATATTATGAGTCACAAGATTATAAAAGGGTTTTATCAAACGAACCTATTAAATATTGCTTAAATCTTAGATTCAACTGTTAAACACCTTCAGATAGGAATACTAGTGTAAATAAAAAGAATATTTTAATGAGTCACAAGATTAAAATCATTTGGTCCACACTAGAATTAATCTATCCAACGAAGATTATTAACTCAATATAATTTAATTTTGAAACAGGCAATTCACCATTTGTTTTGTGGTGACGCCCAATGAGTCTGCATTCAAATGGTGGGTTAATTTCATGCTGGTTATTAGTAAGAGCAAAGTTCCACTTTGTTTGTTAAAACCTAAAGAAAGATTTGTTTTCAAAACATAAACGTCAATGACACAAAACACTCAAAACTAATTTTATGTCACATTAGAATACTTTTTCAAACAAAAATCAATCTCTAAAACGCATTACCAATTGGAGCCGAAATCTTAATCTTTAATATTTGGACCGAACAAATTAACCGAATATCTTGTTACAAGCAACCACTTCCCTTAAGAATGGAAGCATCAACACATTGGCGTTGGCAGGATCAAAACTCAAAATCCCTTCTTCCATTGTTAATTCTCTATATGAAACCAACTAAGAAGACCTTTCTAGTATACATATATTTTTACAAAAAATGGAATAGTAACTCATTCCACACATCAGGTACACCAGGCAAGCACCAATGTATGCAATCAGAGTAACTTGCAGGGTTAGACAGTTGTTCCGGCCTCAGTGTCTCCCAAAACTTGCGGTAGATCGAAGGGTGGCCGTCTTTCCGATACTCCGAGAGTTGAGTAATATTGAGAACTGAAACCTTTGAACTTAACCTACTGAGGACCTTCTCCACCACGCTCATTGTAGGCAAGTCGGAACCACTTCCCCAGTAGCCTTCCAAATCTATTGGGTTTTTCTCATTATAGCAATTGCCTTCACTTCCTGGTTCCCATTCTCGACTCCTGAGCACAATTTAATTTTTCAAAATTTATTGAGTGGATTACAGGCAAATGTTGAGATATTGACAAATGACCTAATCCCATTGGCTTAATGGCCAACCATGATTTTAATTTCAGTATTCTAAGTTTATCTAGTGTCCTAAAACATCTCCCGACCCCTAATGGTCATTCATTTTTCCTTGAAAAGCCTACACATTTTATAACCAATTGAGTATCAATGCTTCTAAATCCAGCTTTAAACACAAAAAACTCCTAAAACAGCTAGCTCAAAATTTTTTATGAGTTTAAATTAGGGATGTGATAGTGGACATAAGAAACAATCCAATAGTTGACATTGGTTGCATGACTGGTGCCTAAACTGAAAGGAAATTGAAAATTAACATTAGAGATGGTATATCTAAATGATGGGATAAAAAGGCTTTTGGCACTCACCAGAGATGCGTCGGGACATGGTAACAAAAAAGACTCGCTTCTTGAGGGGATCAACTTTAGAAGCCACCCAGTCTGCCCATGCCCCCATGGCCAATTCCATGGCTCCCAGCCCATCTAATTCTTCACAAACCCCGTTTTTGTCAGTGCTCCATCTGCGAAAAATACGAAGACGACGATAAATACATATATATAACTCATTTTTTCCTAGTCAGAAACCAGGTTGGTATTATTATTATACTTACAACAGCTTAACCGGGCCTTGTCGCCACCACAAGTATGTGTTGAAAACTAGTATGTCAGCATGCTCCCACTGCGATGCATGCTTAAGGATTGAATCAGGACGGATTATCCGTTCATCCGATCTGTGATTCACAGGGTCATCAGAATTAGATTCAACAAGTAACGGGGCCCAGAGAAATTCCACAGTTGCATTATACTCCTGCGATTGACACAAGATATAACAATGAAGAACAACAATATAAAATTCTCAATATATATATTTTTGGTAGTCTTAACCTTACCCCACCCATAAGCAAGCACAACTCAACATTCCCCCCCCCCCCCCCCCCCCCCCCCCCAAATTCATGTCTGTTGTTGGTTATCACCTACTTAAAATGTCCATAAAGAACTTTATCAACAACATATGCTGGCACTTGTTTTTAATGACGTGGAACTCTTTCAAGGCAGAGTCATTTTGTGATCCATCCTTGTTGGTCGGGAAAACCCCAGATACATTAACCCACCAACAAGAACCATATATAGGTTGAGTGAGGACTCAAATGGCCAATCTCATACTATTAACCAAAGGAGTCAACCATTCGAGCCAACTCTTGCAAGCATATGCAGGCACGTTTTTCCTCCCTTGTTACACAGACAATCAAATGACTAATACTTTTACTCCAGCCTCTTGGACGGGACCTAGCTTACCTCTGCTCTGAAAATGGTAAGAGGAGCATTTGGCGTGATGGATCTCTTATTTGCCGGAATCACTGACTGTAACAAACACAACATTGATATCCATTGCCCTCTGTTAAGAGAATCCCCCACAAACATTAGCCTTTTCCCTCTCAACTTCTCCCACATTTCAGTCACACTCCATCTACAAAACAAGCCCAAATAAAGAAAAAAAAAAAAACAAATCAATTAATCCCAATTAAAAGGAAACTCAGAACTTCACATTGAACTATATACCATTTTTTAAACTACATTAGCAAGGTAGCACTTATTTGTGAACATCAGATTCTATGGAATTCAAAAATATTGATTTTGCTCAAAAGTCAGAAGCAAAAGAAAGACAGAAAATCACCTCTTCAAATTGCAGTTGTGGGGTTGCCATCTCCAGTACTGGTACCCCAAATCAGACCTCCCATGCTTGTGACACGCTAATTGGTCCGACATATACGGACACTCCGACTCATTGTACAGCGGATGAGAAGTATTATCAAACACCCATTTGCCCGAGAACACATCACAGCTCTGCGAAGCCACTCTCCGTTGACCCGTCACCGCCGGACGGTCAACCCATGCAATTCTCCGACCACTATAGTCCCTCGTGGAGTTGCACTTACTGAATCTATCCAAAACCTCTACAATCCAAGAAAACCAACCAACACCCATCAAACCAAAACCACGAATCAAAGACACCCAAGTAAAGAAATTAACCCAGAATTCAAAAGCAAACCGACAAAAAAAAAAAAAAAAAAAAAACAGAGTAAAGTAGACCCAGATCCCTAGCGTTATGAACTTGTGTACCTTGACCTGGGTTTAAACGATTTGGCTTAACATATGTGACCGAAGCTTCTTGATGATGATGAACATGGTCCGGGTTTTCTTGAATTCGCTGGATGCTACGTTCGCTGTAGAGGACTGTAAAAACTATGAAGACTAGTAAGAGAACCACCAGCAAAGGAAAGTGGGTTTTCTTTCTGCTCCACCGCTGCATCATAAAAGAACAGCGAATTTGCTAAAAAGCAAGCAAATCCGAGACTCTCTCTGTCTCCCTCTCTCGTCTCTCGTCAGAGGTTTTGACTAAAGCGAAGAACATGAAAGGGTTTGGATTTACCGCGAGACTTAAGACCAGGATTGGGTGCTTCCCGTACCATTGGGCTTGCCTTAGAATCTCTACATTTTCTATTAGATTTTTTACATTTTTGCAACCGTCCACTGTCCATCTTTTAATATTAAAATTATATATTATATACATTTTTTATTTATCCTTTCTGATTTTTTCATTTTTTGTTTATATAATATATTATTTTAATATTAAACGATGGAAAGGGAACGGATAACCGTCCGCTGTCTATCATTTCTCATTAAATTTAGCTAAAATGGTTATGTAATCGTACCTAGAATGGTCGCTTATTCTTCTTGCCGGCAACTTAAATAAAACAAATGATAGTTATTCTTTGAATCTTTGCCTTATACTCTCAGCATTCTTTAAGCAACTGTTATATCGACTTCTGTAACCTGTTCGGGGTATGTAGTTTGGGCATGATCATCTCGGTCCAAACCATCAACTACCGGATTCGCATCCTTGACCTAGGTTGGCCTAGTGAACATATGGTATATCAAACATAATTTATAAATTTTAATAATTTATTGCATCTTATTAAGTTATATATTTAGCACACACTCTAATCCTTTAAACGACATGCCAATATGCCATAGGTCATTTCCCTTGAATTTGTTAGCAGAACAAAAGAGTTGTTTTATGAGACGAAAATGAAAGTTATTAGACTCCCACACAAGATTTGTGAATGAGTGATTATATAATAATAAAATATAAATAATTTAGTTTAAAAGTAATCAAATTTTATTAACTCTAACAGAGAATTATCTGGAAAATATACTGAATTTTGATCATTGGGCCTGATTGCATTTGACAAAATTAATCATAATAGAGTAGTAATAAAGAATATTATTATGAACTTTGCCTTGTCATGATTAGCTGGATCATTGATTTTGTTGGGGCTGTCTGATTGCTCAGAATGTCCCAGCTGTAATTGTACTATATATATATATACTTATGAAAGTTTGCTTGATGTCGGTCCCACCTCTAATTTATGGTCCAGATAGGATTTAAACATAATTCCAGTATGGCCTACTCCAGATTCAAATGAATTATCGCTTCCTTTCTGATACTTAAAATAATATAATTTGGTTTCAATTTACCATATATAGAGGCAGTCCATCATTATTAAATTTTCCACAAGAATAAAAGGGTACAAGTTTTCCATATATGACTTTAAAATGTACTTCATTCATAATATCACCTCATTTTAAAATTTCCAATGATATAACAATATATTTATTATCCGATAACATATCCATTATGAAGGACCTGATAATGGAATTGGTTTATGTGCTGTAATAACAAATTAAGTGAGATTTTTTTTTTATAATTTTTTCAATTAAAATTTAGTTTAACTCTCTCTTACTTAGAGTACTAGCAGCATCTTCTTTCTGATTATTTTTAAGTTTAGGAAACAAAATTACTTTTAACTCCTTTATCCAAATACATTCCACAATAAATTTTCATATCTTTCTCTATATCATTAAATATTTTTTTTTTTACATAATACAAGTTCCCTATCTATTCTCATATTGGATAGCACTGTAGTATTCTCAATATTTAAGGAAGCTGTTGTAGGTGGCTTTTTGTGGTCTTTTTTTTTAAAATTTTTTTTCTATATTTAAGAAAGGGAAGAGGTTATAGGGAAGTTGTACGTTGCTAGTTCTCTTACGGAAAACTTGAAAAAAAAAATTATCGATCTCATGTAGTTACTCTTACAGCAACAAAGTCAAATCCCACCATTAAAACTGTAAAATCCAATCTAGACCGTTCAATGTTAAAATGAAGAGAATGGTAGCAAAGGTATTCAAAATTAGTTTGAGTTCAGCTAGAATAGTTTATTTATATTTATTTATTTAAAAATCAAGTTAAACTTGAGTCACCCTTTAAGGTTTGATTGATAAATAAACTCAAATTGAAGCCATATAGTAATACATTCAGGAATAAATTAACTAGTAAATAGAGATTTAATTAGTCTATACATTTTCAATTTCAACGGTTATGTCTTTTGGTTTTTTCTCCCGTTTTAAACATTTCATTCCGTCAACCTACTGTTCAAATAATTAACGATATATGTCATGTTAGATCAATTAATTAATTGAAACGTAAATTATAAATATACCTTAAATGAAAAAAAAAAAAAAAAAAAAAAAAGTAGAAACCTGTGATGAATTTTATTTCGAAATGGAGTATTGTCATTGATGAACAATATAAGCATAGAGGAACTCGTTCCAGACATCAGGCACTCCGGGGAGGCACCAATGTATACAGTCTGCATAATTGCTGGGATCAGATATTTGCTCTTCGGTTAGCGGCTCCCACTGCTTCCTGTAGATGGATGGATGGGCTTCTTTTCTGTATTCTGACAGCTGCGTGATGTTAAGCATTTGCACATTCACTCCTCTTGTTTTCAAATCATCGAGCACGGTTTCAACCACCCGCATCATTTTTGGATCCGAGTCGCTTCCCCAGTACCCCTCTCTTGAAACTAGCTCTGTTTCTGTGTAACAATTTTCACCCCCACCCCAATCTTTACCCCTGAAATATATATAAATCTCCACTGTAAATTTTATTTTTAACAGTCACTGATATTGACAACCTTTTTCGATCCCAAGAGAAAAACATGAACAAGAGTACAAGACAATTTATAAAACATTATTTAGGTTGGGATCCTTTCCTTTTATTATTATTATTATTATTTTTTGGTGTATAAGCATTCTTTATATATATATATAAATGCTGCAAGAGGTATTACAAAGTAAGTTTGTCAATGTAGTTTTGGGGGTGTTTGTTTTGTGTTTTTAGTTTCAAAAAGTATTCTAATGTGATATATATGTGAAGAGAGTTTTCGTGTTTTGAGAAGAGTTTTGTATTTTAAGATTTTTGTTTATATCTTTAACTTGAGAAGGGAAAACAAAGTTATTGACAACATGGCCACATCTTTTTTACTACAAGTCCATTGCAATTTGACATCTCAGTCTATGTGAGATTTACCACGTCATTCACTAAATAATTAATATTTTAGCTGTTTAGTGATTTACATAGTAAGTATCATATAGATTATCACATTAATTGATTTGTAACCAAAAAAATCTTTAGTTTCGTGTCTCTCTTTCCCTCTCTCTATATATATTATCAATGCACCATTAATTTGTTGACAAAAAAAGTAATGGATAATTTTGGATGATTTGGTATTAGTGGAGTACGTTACCTTTCATGAGTTGGTGACATGCTAACAAAAAATAATTGGGTCTTGGTTCTATTAACGTGGACTTCCAACCAATCAGACCATGTCCTCATAGCCATCTCATAGACCCGCAGCATCTCTACCTTTTTGTAAATCGCATCATGAGGGCTTTCGAATGATCCCCACCTAATCATTAATTGCCATATCAAAAATCAAGATAATTAATTACGTTAATAAGTCAATGGTGGTTCCAACAAATCAAATGACAATACTAAAAGGATTAATGCAATGAACAGATCACTTTTATCTCAATGTTTTAATGGAGGACTTCTTAACATTGTCATATTAGCAAAATGAGATAATGATGCGATAAAAATATAATTTTTAGTATTGCTCTATTTAGAGTGGCTTTGGCATTGTAAATTTTTGTTGGCAAAAGTGTGATTTTGAATTAAATCCGTAAAAAAATGTATTGATCGTTTGAAAGTATGTTACTAAAAAATTACGTTTTGAAAATGTAGAAAAATTTGTGTTTTCAAATCGCATGCAGAAGTATGCGTTTTAAAAAACTTATGATTTTAAAAGTTTGATTTTACCGAACGCTAAATTGTGTTTTTAAAAAATTCATTTTCAAATCACAAAACCGAACAAATTGGTGGTGATGGAGCTGCTAATTGTTGGGGTTTAATTTGTAATGTATTTTACTCACAAGACATTCATTTGGGGCCTTCTCCACCAGAGGTAGGAATCAAACACGAGTATGTCTGCGTCAGTCCAATGCCTAGCATGCTTCTCAATTGCCTTCACTCTCACAATCCGATCTGGTAACCGGTGGTTCACTGGATGGTCGGAGTTCGATTCTACTAGCAACGGAGCCCAGTAGAACTCAATCGATGCATTGTATTCCTTCATTGGATTAGCTAACTATTAGCTTCTCTAGTATAATCAATTTACAAACACTTTGAAAAGCAACAAAGTCTGGCAATTACGGAACTAGTTGTTCCAATTAATAAAGTTTTTCTTCAAACTAAATTGTCGGTAGATTAAATTATTAATATTCATCCTTAAAACAAATAATTCTCACAAAAATTATATGCTTTGTTAATTGACATATGTCGGTCAATGGATTTTCCCCGTTGACTTTGGGGGTAGGTCAAGAAGATTCAGTTTATTAACAATTCAAACAAAAAATATGAGAGAGTTAATATGAAGTTCACATGTTAAGTAGGTGATCGAGTTGACTGTTTGAGACATGTTCGAACAAGTAATTCTCATGAAAACTATCTTATATTTACTGTCTGAAACTCAATCCGAAGAGCTAAATTTTGTGGATATCTATCCAAGTTCTCGGGCATCCCTAGATTCATAGCCCTACGTGCATGCACGTCTTCAACTTTATAGCGGCAGCAAATATATTAGGGGAAATATATATATGAAATACTCACAGTGGCCTTAAAGGAGACTAGTGAGCCATTGCCGTGCATTGATTTAAGCGTTGGAGGGATCGATGAATCAACCAGGCAAACCATGGACACCCACTGGCCCCTATTCAGGGAATCTCCAACAAACACAAGCCTCTTGTTCCTTAGTCTCTCCAGCAACGCTGTGGCATTGAACCTAGCTTATATATTAACATATATAGAAAAAAAGTCCACAAAAAGCTCAAAAACACAGACAAAAGACAACCTAAAACATATATATAAACATCATCATCATCATTTGTTGTATGTATGTATATAGATACCTAGGAAGGTTGCATTGGTGAGGTTGCCACCTCCAGTTCTGATAGCTCAAGTCCTTTCTCCCAAACTTCCCACAAGCCAACTGATCAGACATGAATGTGCACTGGTTCTCTTTGTACAGAGGGTAAGTTTGGTTATCAAACACCCACCTGCCTGAAAACAAATTGCAGTGCGACAATGAATCATCGCCGCTGCAGGTTCTGTCTTCCGATGGCCGCCCAGTACTGTCTTGGGTAAGATAAACGGCGGTGATGATTAGGAAGGTGAGGAGGAGGCCGATAAGGGAATGGAAGCTGCTTCTGATTCCCCACGTTCCAACAACCATTTGGGTTTTCTTCGCCATTGATCAATCAACTTCTCCTTAATTTCCGTGTGCGGGGATTCTATGCTTCCTCCTTTTTGAAGTTTCTAGCGGTAGGTGAGAATCACTTTTCATGAATTAGGAGTAGTGGAGTTGCAGTTTTGGGTAGTTTGCTGAAAGCAATAGTTGGTTTAAATTGCACGCACTATATATGACCAAAATAGCACCATCGCCAGGAGAAAAAGGGTCTGCTCGCCGTACTGTGGATAAAAGGGAGAAAAAGGGTCATACATATATATATATATATATATACACACGCGCGAGGAATGCTAAAGATCTCTTGGTGTTCTCCTTATGTATATCTGGAATGGTATAGATATAATTTTTTTATTAAAAAATTATATCTATGTCATCTAAAAAGACATAAATATAATTTTTTAATTGCATTTATATCATTACAGATGTACACCAAAAAGACACTAGGAAATACTAGCTCATTCCTATATATATATATATATATATATATATATCATCGCGCTATTCATGATCTGAAGCCCATATATATATATATATGTTAACGAAAAATTTCAAAATCATGGTCCATAACCCCCTGATTTCGTCCCTGACCGATATTGACATACCTTAATATCAACGTTATTTACACTTTTAGATTCATATTTGGATAATGGATTAAACGAAATAAGTCAATGGCAAGGGGTATATGGGTAAATTAGGCCATAACCAAATCCGTAACTTAGACCTCATGAGCTGTTCTATTGGTTAGAGTTGTTGACATCTCCACATCCTTGTTCGTTGGAGAAAAGGAGCCTCAATGCAAAAAATTAACTCAAGAGTCTCAAACCCTAACGGTCATGGATTTGAACCCAAAAAATGATGGCATTTGCCCATTGCTTGTGAATATGCTGGTGTCCTTCAATCCCATGTCTTCTTGTTTTCTCGGTGTTGGCCGGGAATAATTATACTTCGAGTCGAATCAGGGTAATAATCCCAATTCGGGTCCAATAAGGACTTTTTAAAAAATTTGATCAACAGTCTAACTCACAGTTGAATGATGATAGGATTCGCAGAACAAATCAAACTCCAAGCGCTCATAGTTTAAGTGTGAATATTAAATCTAATTCAGGTTTGACTCTATCTCATTGCCTTTAAATAGGCTCATACCTCAATGTATAAACGACAGACTAATTATTTCATACATTGAGCATACTTTTATTTCAAAATCTAATTTAGGCATCAAAGCGAGACTCCCAGAAGGGCCTCTTCATTTTAGTTGTTTTGTAGTATTCTTGAAATCGCAAAGAACATTGAAGAACGTGCAGTTCACACTGTACTGAAAACTGTCCTAACACTCGGCTTAATTATTTTATCTAACAAAAATGAACCCCACTTAAAATTGGGTCAAATTTTAATTGTTCAAATTAACTTTGTAGTAAAGCAAATATGGCTATTCTAGTGGCCAAAAGTGGTGGTTCGATAACTTTCAATAACTGAGTTGGAAGTGATTGAATCATCCAAATGATAAAAATAAAATAAAATAATAATAATAATAATAATAATAATAAAAAGATAAAAGAAAGGCGGTTCGGCCACCCCAACCTCCTCGTGAGATTGGCCTCATATTTACGAGTGCAATTGTTGTTGATGCAATTGATTGCACGAGTAGCCTTAGATCAAGAATGCATGCAAGAGGAAAATGCAAAGTTAGCTCGAAGACATGCTAGGAGTGTCAATTGGGATACTTTTGATGCTTAAGTTAATAAGGGTTTTTCTGTGATGGAAATGAGAATCAATAGCACTAGGGTATATGGAGCTACAGTATATATGTATCTAGAATACTTGTTGTCTTCCTTTGCTTATCCAGAGTATTTATTTCCTCTATATAGATCTAGCCAGGTGTCATCCATCCAAGGATAGGTACGACCTTTCTTAAATATCCTTCGCTAGTAAGGTACAACAGTCTTGGGCTCCTGGAAAGGATGAAACTACGTATAGACCAAGGGGAGCCATGGCCTTGGTTTCCAAATTTTCTTTTATTTTATTTTTAAGTTATATATATATATAAAATAATTTTTAGGCTTAAAAATTAAGTTTCGCCCCTTATCAAAAATAGATTTGATCTTTTATTCATATTTTGACTCTTCTGAACATTAAATCCTAATTCCGTCCCTAATTGCCGTGATCGCATGACAACAACGGTGTGGTCACTCGAATTTGTATGGTGACCTCAAACATAGAATAATGAATGGTTTAGCAAGTATATATATACTGGAGCTTCTTATTTATGAATTCCTGAAATTCATCTAATTATTGTTGGTCATAATTAATATTGTATATATATAAAGTGTGCTGAACCAGTTGGAAGTATCCCAGTAGGTTTACTTGTTATTTTTCATGTCATTGTATTCAGTGATAAGGTCAATTTTGGTTGCCCGTACACACCATGAATATATCAAAGTTTTACTACAAAATTAAAAGTCTTGAAAAATATATGAAAATAATATAACTCAAGCATGTATGATCGATGTAGCGTAATACATGATCAGCTGGTAGCCTGATATGTATATCTTTTAGTGGCATATATTGCATTTTGTTCTTACAATTAAAATAAGGGAAAATAAACATGCAAGGCAGACATGAATGCAATTTTTTAACCATATAATTAAAAAATAAAATAAAATAAAATGTATCTAAAAAATTGGGATGAATATCCGAGGCTTACTTTGTTTGATTCAAAAGGCGAACAGCCCCCAACTAGTTGCATGCACTTTTTGTAGTATAAAAAATAATTTAGTAGTCATTAAAATAGACTAAAATAACAATTTAGCTCATACAGTTAAATTTTGTCAAAACACTTGACACATTCCGTTAGTGTGCCACGACAGCACCACTAAAATAATGACATGTGTCACTTTTTTTAAAAATAAATATATAAATTTTAAATTAAAAAATTAATTTACAAAAAGAAAAGAAAAGAAAAGAAAATGAGTGGCTACCAGTACTGCAAGCCACCTCCTTTCCTTTTTTTTTTATTTATTTTATATATATAAATTAAAAATGATATTTGTCATCATTTTATTAGTACTAACATGACACACTAACGAAATCCGTTAAGTGTTTTTGATAGAATTTGACTGCATGGACTAAATTGTTATTTTGGTCTATCCTATAAATTTCTAAATTATTTTTTATACTATAAAGAACGATTTATAACGAGGAGCTAAAGCTTCTTTTAGTATTTTTTTGGTGTCTATTGGAAGCTATGACATAAATGTAATAAAAAATTTAAAAAATTACATTCATGTCATTCAGAAGGACATAAATATAATTTATTTATTACATTTATGTTATTTCAGATAAACACTTGAAGAACATATAAAAAAAAAAAAAAAAAAAAAAAACTCTAGCATTCCTCGTTTAAAATTTCCACCAACCAAAAAACGGATCTTACATTTATTCCAAATTCGAACGAGTACAGTCAACGGGTAGAGATCTTTCAACAATTTTATCCCATACATCGTCAACAGTAAGCCGTATAGACGTTTTGCACGGTTTAGATAATCGTCTCGAAAAGTTTTCACACACAGAGAGAGAGAGAGAGAGACGGTAAGGGTGGCGTGAACGCATTCAAAAGTAGACAACACAGGACACGGGGATCATTAAAAGCAGACTCTTCGCGCCCCCCACCCCCACTTGCATACCAACTTGCAGAAACCGTCCCATTCAAGACCCAGCATTCACGAAGAGAGAGAGAGAGAGCGCATGCAAGTTGCATTTCTTCCTTTAAAAACATACCGAAGAGATAAAGGTAGAGGGAGAAAGAGATAGAGAAGACAAAAGAAGCTGCAACTTGCATTTTTCTTTAACAGCTAGTTGATTGAGCTTTCAAAAGTCCAAGTTGCAGCCGCGCAGCTAGCTGTTGTTGATGATTCCCATCACGTTATTTTTGAGTGTTTTTTAATTCAACATCCGTCCAAACCCCCCATGCATACCTCACCCCCAGAAACTTCCTGGCTCCACCAAAGCCCCCACTAAACTTTCATTCCTCTCTCTTTTTTAAAAACGTTTGGAGGAACAAAGTTGCCGCACCATGTGCGTGCATGAATATAAGCATAAGGAGTTTGCTACTGCTGGTTTTGTGCTGCTAGCTAGAGATAATATAGATTTTATAAAAGTCATTGTCACGTCAGCCTGTTACATTTACAAACTGATAAGACAATTCACATATATGAGACTCATTTTGTTAAAAGCTTAATCCTTGATTAAATACTGAATTGGTTAAACCATTAACACTTAAAATTGTGACATTTTTTCATGCTTTTGAATCTAATGTTTACATACAGCAGCCGACTCTATTGGTAGTACTGTGACCTAATGATAAGCATTTCTCTCTTTTGGTTGCCGGCTTCAATCTCCTATTAGTATTGAATAACTTAACATTATATTCATACTTAATATTAATACATTTTAATCCAACTTACAAATAATCTCTTTTGTGACTATAAGTAGTAATAACGTGTTCCTATTCTTATACCAATTTATATTATTGGAGGCTTAACCAATGATTCAAAAGTCCTAACCATTAAAAGTGCTGACTTAGTTAAAAACCTTAATCCCTCCTACCATCGTAACACATTTAGATATTTACAGTTTTGTCTTACTCTATTAATTATTTATTTTATCAAATGGGTTATGAAGTTGTGGAAAATGGAAAAAAAAAAATGTATGGGCGAAAAATGGTCGCATCACCGCCGTCGTCATAGACGCGTTAACTTCATGAGGGTATACGCTCGGACCAGCTGTTTCACGTGGGAAACTTGGAATACACGTGACCACCAACTTTTATTATTCAAAAAGAAGGGGAGTCCTCCTTCCATTTTTGTTGGTCTTCTAAGTTCTATCCGATCAATCTGATTTCTCAGTTCTGACCGACACTGTCGAATCGTACCGTCTCCGTCTGAACCCCCAATATGCCTCCATTTTCACACTGTCACTGTAATCTTTCTTTTCCTTCTTTTCTTTTCGTTTTAAAATCTATATTATAATCGATAATATATACATACGCTGTACCGGCCGTATCAACCACATTCTTATAAAAAACAGCGAAAGAACAGGGACTAGTGGAGGCATTATGTCATAACTCTCAAACAATATTATTATTGTATTACACAGAAAAATATGTACCAAAAAGTGAGATGAGATCGAACTAGTGCGGCTATGACGTTAACTGGATGTTTCAATTGGCAAACCCACATCGGATAATCACAAAAAAAAAAAAAAAAGGACGGTGTATTAATATTTATAATATGAGGAAAATTTACTCTTTACGACGACGACTTGTCGAGTCGGCCCAAGTTCTCGGCGATCTGAGTCAGTGACTGGAGGTTGCACCGAACGATGGTGTCGACGAACACTGAAGTGTCCTCCCTGGTGTTCCCGGGCGGCACATCGACCACGTAGGACTCGATCACGACGGTGCCGTTGCCCGCGGGTGACGGGTGGAGGGTGGTCACCGACCGGTAGTTGGCGAGGCGGTGGTCGCCACCGACGACGCTGAAGCTGATGACGTGGCGCTCTTCGTCGAGGATCTCGAGGCGCTCGGTGCTGCGCGCCGCGGGGAGGCCCGAGACGACGCGGACCTCGCGGAGGGTGCCCACGTCGCCGTCGCCTACGATGACGTTGCAGCTCTTGACGAAGTGCTTGTAGGCCTGGGGGTTGTCGAAGCGGCGCACCACGGACCAGACGGTGTTGACCGGTGCGGCGATATCCTGCACCACGGCGGAGCAGCACTGATTGGGCCCCACCGCGTGCGTGTGGTGGCGCGCCACGGTGTCCGGCACTTGGGTGGCGCAGGTGAGAGGGAACCACTCGTTGTGGACGCACTGCGTGGCGGTGTTGGTGGGTGTGGCGTTGATTCTGTGGAGTAGGAGTGAGGATTTGGGAGGAGGAGGGCTTGAAAGCATTTCTGGACGATCTTTTTGGGTTGATGGGGGTTCAGATGTTCACTTTTGGCGTTGTATATATATCTGTGGAGCTGGGTATAACGTATTGTGTATATAACTACATATATATATATATATATATATATATATATATAGAGAGAGAGAGAGAGAGAGAGAGAGAGAGAGAGGAGAGAGAGGGTGGGCCGCGAGGAGAGTTGGGCTAGTCGCTTTCCAACTCTTCCCAGAGGTGGTGGCTCCGGGAGATCTTTACAGTGGGCAATGAGAGGGAGAGGGAGAGGGGGTTAGTTGGATTTGCAGAAGATATACAGAAAAGCGTTAAATTAAGGTTCATGTGGGATGATAAAATAGAAGCTACTAGCTAGTGGGGCTGTGTTCAATTACAAGGGTGACCCTGGCTTTTTATTGGAATAAATTACAGTCCACTCTGTAGACAAAATTGAGGTTTTTGAGATTATTAACTTTGGTGCATAATTTATTTTCCAATAATGTTTTATGGTATACTAACCCGACCCGAATTGTATTTGTGATATTTGCAATTTTGATCCGTCTTGAGTAAAATAAAGCCTCGTTTAGTTTGCGGAATGTCTATTCCATTAGGAAAAAGAATAACTATTCATGGGAATAGATGAAGGTGAAATGAAATAACTATTCCTATTCTTTTGTTTGGTTGTAACGGTGAAATAGAACATTGTATATGTATTCTTTTGTTTGGTACAGTGCAATACATTGGTGAATGGAATCATATTATAATCAAATTTTCTAAAATACCCTTATAATACAAATATAATTTATATTCTTGAGGACATTTTTTTTTCTTTATTTAAGAAACATAAACAATCATACTATGACCTTTTTTGTTTTGTTTTTTTTTTTCATATACAATTACGCTACAAAATGATTTATAAGGAAAAAAAAAAACACACACACACACACATAATCATCATATCACCATCATAAAAAAATAAAAAAATAGATAATCTGTAAAGCCCTTTTTATTTTATTCTTTTTATTTGTTTTCAAGCAACAAACATTCATTCTTTGCTTACAAAGTAAAATGATTTATAGAGAAAAAAAAAAAAAACATAATCATCATAAAAAAATAAATCATCTACAAAGCCCTTTTTATTTTTTATTTTTTATTTTTTTTCAGTAACAAACATTCGTTCTTTGCTTACAAAAGTTTTTCTCAAACCTCCGCAAGGCAATTGAAGTCCCCTCGATATTAAGAGGTACTCGTTTTGCTACGTCTAAGTGCATTCTGTAGGCTAAATCATAGGAGGAGGAAAAAAAAAAAGAAGAAGAAGAAGAAGAAGAAGAAAGACTACCCCACAACAAATTAAGTTGGGTTGAGAAATAGAGAGAGGGGGATGAGAATATAATTGCAGAGATGGAGAAAGATATTGATGGTGCACTCGAGTGATGAATTTTTGAAATCAGAATTAAATTCTTATTTTGTTTGCGAATTTTGAAATTTGACTTTTTAGAAAAAAAATTGAATAAAATATGATTTGTTTATAAAAAGTTGAATAAAATATAATTTATTTTTTTAAAAGTTGAATAAAATATGATTTATTTCTGAAAAAAATAGAATCAGAATTATATTTTATTGTCAAAATTTCGTATCAAAACACACCATGAGTTGAGAAACAGAGAGAGAGAGGGATAAGAGACTTGGGTGTTGAGAGGGTTGGAGTTTTTGGGCAAAAGATGAATTTAATTTATTCCCATAGGAAAAGAATAGGTATTTCACTCCTTTTTGAGTGGAATACCTATTCCTCTTCGTAAGGGAATAGCTATTCCGTGGGAATAACTATTCCCTTAAATAATATACAACCAAACAAAAGAATAGCTATTATGTAGGAATAGCTATTCCTTTCCATGGGTCTAATCCCCAAACCAAACGAGGCCTAAGAAAAATTTGCACTCCCGTTTTCTTTTTACTCTCCCGAAAATGCAACGTAAACCGTTCTTGTTAAATACTTGTTTTGTCAAAATACAGATTTACAAAAATTGTTTCGTATTTTGAGTTATTTTTTAATATTTTATTTTCAAAAAAAGAAAAAGAAAAAACACAAACATAAACTGGTAAACTACCATGTTTTGCTCTTGCAAGCTGTAGGGGTTTTTGCGTCATTTGGTATCCCAAAATCCCTCACCAACTGAAGTGGCACCCTTGGTAATATTTGGGGACAAAAAGGTCCATATGGCAGAACTGCTCCCAAAAAGACTGGCAAATGGACGATCAACTTGATGAGATAAGGATTTAAATTTACGCAGTTGATTCACAAAGACAAATCTGAACGAAGACAAATTGGACCATTTCACTTTTTCTTCCGTTATTTATCCTCTACTTGCCCATTGACGCATGCTCTCTTCCGTGCCAATAATGCTACGTACATATTATTTTTGTATTTTTATTTTGTCATTTTAAAATTAACGTAACTCTTAAAATTATTATTGAATCAAAATTTAATTACAATTTATTATAAATTTAATTATAATTTTAAAAGTCACATTAATTTTGAAGGGACTAAAAAAAACCACAAAAGTAATATGTAGCATTACTCCTTTCATGCCCCGCCAAATCAGCTGTTTTTTATTTTCAATTATTCTTCAAATTGCGCTCGTATCCACTATTACCTCGATATTAATCAATCTTTAAAATTTTGTTAATAAAGACCGATACATTAATAGAGTAAGATATTGGTGGATAAATGAGTGAATTTTATAATTGGTTTTTAAAAAAAATTTATATATAATATATATATATATATATTTTAGAATTGCACGTAAGCAAAGTAAGATAGTGGTCGAATAAAAATGAGTAAGAGTGTTGTTATTGTTCTATAATTTTTACAAATTTTTTTTTAACAAATTAGGAAAAAGATTAGGAAAAAATTGACTTGTTAATTTAATTAATTAGTGATCGACTTGTCAACTATACACTCTTAATTATTTTACTAATTATGAACTTCTACATTAATTTGTATGAAAATTGTAGTAAAAACTAAAATACACCAAGTAAGAATTTTTCAATGAATAACACTACAATTACAACCATTTTATTATCTGTTGCCACATGTTAACATGTAATATTGTACCCAACAAATTGTAAAAGAGTAGTACCTCTTACATTTTTCTTCTTTCTTTTATTTATCTGATGCTGTTAGTGGTACTATATTTCTTACAACCTGAGGACCACTAAGCCTTTCGAATTTCTCTATCAACACATGATCCTTCTCTTCTTTAACGAGAGCCCCTTTTTTCTGGTCCAAGCACTGGGGGCCAAAACGTGACCATTGGGCACATGATACAACGTGTTTGATTCATGCCAGTGGGTCTCTGGTCCGGGGCCTACTCACACCTGCCTTCAGCTGGGAATTGAACCATCGAAATAATCTTCTTCTTCTTTTCTTCTTTTTTAATTTATTTTTGTATGGAGTAGTGCTCCTCACTTTAGATTTTCCCTTCCAACACTTTCAAATGACTTGTCTTTTTTAGTGTTGTTTCCTTTAAACTTCACCTACTTCTCTGTGCTTGATAAATATATGTATCACCATCTTCCTTCCACTTGAGATTTAAACATTTGTGATCATCTTCCACTTTGACATTTTAAAAGGCTACAACAACGGTCCTCATTATAAAAAATAAAATATTGTTTGATGCATATCTTCTTGTGAATGTGGTTTTGTTTCTTTAATTATTGTTAATAATTAAATATGTAAAATGAGATGTACATATAGAGAGAGAGAAATGCAAGAGGTGTATAATTAATACTATTTTAAAACCAACTCAAAGTCTTGGTAATAAATAATCATACTACTTGCATGCCCACGTGCCTGGAGATTAATACCAATAATTTTTTTTTTTTTAGCTCTTTTTAACTTATAATTAGAATTTTTCAAGGGTTTGTACATATCAATATCCTAGGGTTTGGCCTGCATCCCACCCGACCCAATTACTGCCACATATATACCATGTGGAATGTGATAGCAGCGCGGCGTAGTGAAAAGTAGAATCGATCAATAAACGTACGCAACAACTTACAAACTCTTCTATAATTTTAGAAAATTCTCAAAATTATAAGAAACTAATATGAAAAAAAAAAAAAAAAAAAATTATTGTATTGAATTGTAAACAAGCCAAGGCAAGGTAGACCAAATAAGATCGGAATTGATGACGGACCTACAAGAAAACTAAATCAAAGCTGAATATGAAAATTATTCTCAACTGATAAGAGATGATCAGGAGCAACGTGGGAATAATTTCAGTTTCATAAGACAAAGAACACAGCTAGGGGAAATTCAAAAGAGGTGCATCTTTGAATCCGATGCTAAACTTTCTCAGGATTGTGATTGGCAAGTGTCATTTTCATATAAAAGAAAATTAATCAAGAGCATTTTTAATAACCTCACATTTTTCTTTATTTTAGCCATATATTTTTTTAAAACACCCTTAGTAGCTTCATAATTTTAACTATATATATATTACCACTATTTTATTTAAAGGGATAACGTCGTAAAATGGTATCGAATTATACACCGTTTTGAGGTAATGATACTGAACTAGCAAACATTTTAAACTGGGGTATCCACGTTTTCAAACGTCTCACTTAAGGGTACTCTATTAGGATTTGCTGTTAAATCATGCCAAAATTTTCAAAATATTTATGTGTTTTTTTTTTTTTTTTTTTTAAATATATATATATATAAAAATTTTCAAAGATTTAAGCACGGGTATTTTTGCAAATTCCGTTAAATTTTGACCAACACCTAAATCTTATCAAATTTTTTTTATTCTTTCCTAAAAAGAAATTGGTATTTTGGGTACTCCGTTAAGATTTAACAACAAATCTTAATAGAGTACCCTTAAGTGAGACGTTTGGAAATATGGATATCCCAGTTTGAAAAATTTGCTATTTCAATACCCTTATTTCAAAACGGCGTATAATTCGATATGATTTTGTGAAGTTATCCCTTATTTAAATTAGCCCACCAAAATAGCTAAAAAATTATATTGATGTTTTCATGAGTCTACTAAAAATGCTCTAAGAAAATTAATTAGTAATGTATTAGAGAAAAGCCCATCCAAAGGTTGAGTACGTACATCTTGTCTTTTCTATATTGAAATCCAATTGTGTATATAATACGTACACAATTGACAATTCAATGCATTAAACCAGAAGGCATATATTTAGAAGAAGAAACTCAAAGGTTAAAGAGAGTAGAATATGTATGCTGATTCTGCAGAACCAGCTGTGTGCGCACGTACACTCTGCTATTTGGCAATATATTATGTTTTTGGATAAAAAGAACCGGAACAAGAGTTGTCTATGAACAGATGTATTCATTAATTGTCAGTTGTGTCTAAGATTATAAAAACCTGAACAAGAGTTGTCCACATATATATATATGCAATTTAACAGGTCAACTGCATATGTACATACAGCCCCTCTGCCGGATCATGTTTTTATGCATGGCGGAGCTAGCTTTTATAATTTGGGAGGTCAAATAATAATAATAATAATTGGGGGCCAAAATTTAAAATAAAAATAAAAATAGGAGTAAACTTTTAATTTTTATTATTTATTATTTATTTTTTTGGGGGAAAACTTGGGGATTGTGGGGGCCAGGCCCCCAAAGCCTCAAGTGGCTCCCCCCTGTTTTTATGGGTCTAATTGTTAAAGTACTAACTTTTCTTTTCTTTTTTCTTACTCCAAGCTAGGGTGCGTTTAATCAATTTTTAAAATTTATGGAGTTATTTGTCAAAACTCCAAATCACAAAGACCAGTTTTGCAATTATTCTTTTTTTTTTTTTTTTTTTTTTTTTTTTTTTTTTCTTTTTTGGGTTAAAATCTACCTATATGCTTAACAATTTTTTCTAGGTAGTTTTTTGTTGCGATTTTAAGTGTCCCACATGGCTTAAGAACAATCTTAATTAACTATGTATATATAAGCTATTTTTACTTGCAAGTTGGTTTTCAAGGCTGAGTTTTACTTGAGGCTTGTTCATTTGGTATTAGAGGCAGCTACCATATATATCGAGCAAGAGATCAAATATGTTACGCCTTGTGGTCGAGTCATGGAGGAGACAACCTATAAGCTATAGTAAAAAATGAAATTGTCAAAAGAGAAAGTTTACCATTGGGTCAATGTTGATAGAGTTGGTCGGCTATAGAGCATGGTGTAGGGGTGAAATTGCCAACCGGATCTGGTAATCGAGTAGCTAGTTAACCGGGTTTGTAATAACTGGTGGTTAATTGGCTATCCCCGATTAGTACCCGATTATCCGGACCAGATACTAAAATTTTTAAAAATTAGATTTTTGGCCTATTTTAGCTAAAATAAAATATGCCCAAAAAACATATTGTTGCTGCACATTTGTTTTTTTTTTTTGGGGGGGGGGGGGCTATTTTGCTACTGCTTAGTGCTTAGTGCTTTCTACTTGTTCATTTGTTTTTTTTCCCAGATTATTGAAAGAAAAAACTATGTTTTCCTAGAAAGTGCTTGAGATTAGTTTACCATGGAATAATGATCATTAAAGAGTGATATTTTCAATATATCTAAGTACTTGAGTAGTCAATTATCGGTTATTTCTAACCGAGTACCAAATTGGTTTTGGAGTTTTCTAGTTACTGGGGCCGAATTTACACCCCTAACGTGGTGATATATTACGATTCAAAGTATCCTACAATCCACGTGACTTTGAGTATGTATAATTTTAAGTTTTTAACAATATATATATATATATATAAAAGTTCTTAAACACCATTTTTTTGTACATCAATTTTTAAGAGTAAGTTATACACGTGACTTGCATAGTCTTCTTTTGACTTTTGTTTGGGAAAACGAGTGAAGGAACTAAATTCACAATTCTCTTTTCATAGAAGCTGTGATTGAATGTTTTTCATTCCATGGCACTAGCTTTCGAAACCCTACCGAACCAACGAAGTTCAAGGGGAAAGGAAAGAGATTAGTCATCTGTCAAAATTCTATGCACTAATTAATCCAAAAAAAAAAAAAAAAAAAAAAGGTTAAATACTCTATTGGTACATGAGTTTTAAGCGTTTTTAAATTTACTATTTAAGTTTTTATTTATATCATAGGTGGTATTTGAGTTAGGGGTAAAAATTCATTTGGTACCTATGTTAGATTTTCCGTCCGAATTTTAACGGTTTGCCACATGTCAACCTCAGCAATTGACACATGACATTATATATATATAAAAAAATCTTTATAAATAAAAAATAAAGAAAAAAAAGAAGGGTGGCTATGGGGTGGATGGTGGTTCGGCCACCCCATCGCAGAAATAAAAAATAAAAAAATTGATGGGTTTTGACCCATGGGGGTGGTTCGGCCGCCCCTAAGGGCCAAAACCCATATTTTTTTTTTTTTTGCCATGTGGTTCATTTTGGTCGAGGGGATGACTCATCTTTTTTTTTAAAAAATTATTTTTTAAAGATATTTATTTTTATTTTTTTATAACAGTTGATACGTGGCAAGCCGTTAAAATTTGGATAGAAAATCTAACAAAGGTACTAAATAAGTTTTTATCCTTAACTCAGGTACTACCTATGATACAAATGAAAACTCAAGTACTAAATTTAAAAATATTTAAAACTCAAATACCAATAAGGTATTTAATTCAAAAAAAAATAAGTTTACCTCATAGAAAACATGTTGATACAATAAAATAAAACAAAAAGCAAAAAGTTTTTACTTTAATTTATTTATTTTCTAAAGTCAACTAATAGATTGACGATGATAGAGCAGTCGGATTGAAATTTAATATTAGATTTTTTGTGATAATTTCAAAGATTAAATTTTTTTCTTTCTTTCCGGTACATCATTCATTAAATGAGAAAAATGTTAAGGAACAAAAATTTAAGGTCCTTTTATTGTATTCTCTTGTTTCTTTGAATGTATTTATAAAATAAAAGAAAGAAAAAAAGAAAAGAAAAAGAGTTCATCAGAAGGAGACTCTCTTGCAACAAACCCAAATAAAAAATGCCAAATATGTAAATAACAAATAAAAAATAAAAAAAAGTGTATTTATGATCCCAAAATAATGATAAATGTCACGATCTTTTAAACATTAGGCATAAGCCAATAAATAAATCGTAAAAAGCTATATAAATATCAAAACAGAGAAAGTTAAATGCATGACCCTCGCCCCTCCTAATTTCTTGTGTATTCATAATTTTATCAATCTAACATATAAGTTAATAAGATTTGGAAAAAAAAAAAAAGGAAAAATACTTAAAATTAAACAGCGAAACGATAAAATCGAGAGTCAAATCCTCACAGCCACTCCCGAATCCGTAAATTACTAAATTCGTAAATTCAAAGGTTCAAAAACTAAAAAGATATATTACAAAAAAAAAAAAAAAACTAAAAAGATAATATTGACATGGCAATCTCTGATTGGCTCAGACGAAGAAAATAAGCGGTGAGAATTTCTGACTCGTTGCAGAGAAAAAACGAGACGACCCTCCTTCCCGACAGAGTTTCCTCTCTTTCATCTCTTCGCTCATAGAGAGAGAGAGAGAGAGAGAGAGATCAGAGTAATCCTTCGCTCAATCAACGGCATGGATCAGATGCTGAACAAGGTCGGCTCGTACTGGTTCAGCAACAGGGCTAGCAAGGAGTTCAAATCCGCCGGCGATGATATCAACGTTCGATCTTTCTTTCTCTCTCTCTCTCTCTCTCTCTCTCTCTCTATATATATATATATATATATATTAATCTCAGAATGAAATTGTTTCGTTGTATTGTTTAATGTCTGTTAATTGTTATCATTTATGAAAACGCTGTTTCTTTATATCTTGAAGCTGTCATCAAATTAGGGTTTTTATGATTTCGGTTTTAGGAAAATGGATGTTCAGCTTTGGATCAATAATTGATCTGTTTAGTTGATAAATATGGATTTAAATCGGATCGAATAGTAATTAAATTAACGTAATTTGATAAATAAATGTATTTGTCACAATGAAACGAACACATTTACTTCCTTTTTTTTCCTGGGTAAGTGCTGTTTACATTTAATTTTTGTCAATGCAAATTGTTGATGAATATATTTCAGTCCCGTATCTTCATAAGTTGCTAGATTTCTTCTATTTTTGGAATTCTAAGCTCCATTGTGCTTACTGAGAATGAGGGTGTAGCGTATTGGATGAGGTATTGATTCTGTTGCTTGCCGTAGGGGTTTGCAAGTTTGTGTTTTAATTTTTGTAATAGTTAGGAGCTCGGAGTCTTGGAGCGTCTTATTTTGTTGCTAAATAGTCTTCAACTTCTTGTATCACTTTAAATAGATTTTCAAAATTAGGTGATCAATGTGGGACTGAAATGAAGTGAACGATTCACCATAATTTTGCAATAGGGTTGAATGTGAAAAATGCATTCTGATTAGTGGCTGGGCAATCTCCTCACACACCATATGCTGATGAAGGTCTGAGGCAGGGAAAGTAGAAAGCTTGTCATGTTGTTGCATCCATGTGCTTAGGAATGTGAAAGTTATTATTTTCATGTAGGCATGGAGCGGTTGACAGGTTAGTTTGGAGTCTCTCTAAGAGGGGGCATTTTGAAGTGTAGTCATTCTATAAAGCCTTAGCTAGTCAAGAGGTTTTCTCTTTTCCTTGGAAGGGTATTTGGCGTGTTAAGGTTCCGTCGCAGGTGTCTTTTTTGTGTGGACAACACCTTTAGGATAGATCTTGACGCATGACAATATGCGGAGGTGTATATAGTGATGGTTGAGTGATGCTGTATGTGCAAGAAGAGTGGGGAATCCATTGACCACCTCTTACTTCACTGTGATGTTGCATAGGATATATGGAGTTTTTTATTTTATTTTATTTTTTATAGTTTGTTTGGGGTGGAGTGGGTCATGCCGCGATGGTTGCTGGATTTGTTGAGTAGTTGGGCAATTCGTTGGGTCGTGGTCAAGTTCAGCAAATTTGGAAGCAGGTTCCCTTATGTGTCATGTGGGGTCTTTGGCGTAAAAGGAATGCTCGGCATTTTGAAGACGTAGAAATGCCGGTGTTGGAGTTACGTCGAAATGTACTTAATACTTTATTTGTATGGGTCTTGGCTCGTCATAGCCCGAGTCGTGTTACGTTTGCAGAGTTTTTAACATTATTTATCAAAAAAAAAAATGTAGAAGAATACAACTTCTGCTTTTCTATTAATGAAAATAATGCTGGATGTGATCATTTGCTTGTTTGACCAAATAAAAAAAAAATGATGAGTGAATCAGTTTGCGGTTTCTTTAGTAGCATAAGAAGTATTTAAGATAGTAGAAGAGGACTGTAGTACACCAAACAGGAGAAGGAAAAAATATATTAGCTTCAATCAACTGAGTTGGAGCTTGAAAATTTCTATCTTTAAAATGTTATCCAGATTGATATGCGCTTATGTCAAAGTTTTAGTTAAAGACATTTTCATTTCCATGCCAACATTTTTTACTATATCTATATTAACCCCTGCTGAAAAAAGTAATTGGGGGAGATTCAGCTTCATCCTCCACATGTGGTTTGGGTTGAGTTCCAATTGCCAACCTTTGGTTTAAGAAGTTATACTTTATGGTGTGAGGTCTAATTGTATAATCTTTTGGTTCACAAGTTTTATGTATTCATGCTGTAAGGAGATTGCCATTATGTTTTAGGGTCCTTTTTTATTTTTTTTTTATTTTTTGGGCATGCGATTACTCATATAAATTTTAACAATTTGGGGCTGAAAATTTATTTAAGGATGTGACCATATGCGGGTAAAGTGTAATATTTTAAATCACTAGTTGGCAACTTAAACTCGACCAAAACCACATATGGATGAAATAATTTACCCAAAAATTTGTTTACATATATCAATAGTGCATGTGAAGATTTGGCCATGCACATATAGCCTCCTACTTTTGCACTTTACTATTGATGCTTGATAAATTTGACATGTAATTCTTACTGACGTATTTTCCACTGTAATCAGTCATTGTCTACCAGTATCGAAGGTGGAGCCAAATGGTTGGTTAATAAACTCAAAGGTTTGTGTTTTTAACATATTGTTTTACTTTTCGATATTATTTTTCATGTGAAAGTTTTTTTTTTTTGTTCATTTCTTAATCCATAAATATATTCTGTGAAATTTAAAACTTCACCGGCGGGATGGGGGGTATTTATAGACTCAAACCAGATTCTCTTTCTTGGGAATTGTAACAAGTTTAGAACCTCAAAGATGAAAAAAGTGTGATCTGACATTGATGGAGTTCCATAGGTCAGATTAGGAAATACAAGAATAAGTTATTCACTTTTGATAACAGAATATCTGATTCCTATTGTATCCTGTGTCTCTTATTATTGCAGAGTCCTCCAACAGTATAATCAATGTTTTGTGTGCAGGAAAAATGCAAAAGCCATTGCCAGAGCTGCTAAAGGAGTATGACATGGCAGCGGGGATCTTCCCACGTGATGCCACCAACTATGAGTTCAATGAGGAGACAGGAAAGCTCACAGTCTTCATACCGGCAGTTTGTGAAGTGGGCTACAAGGACTCATCTGTCTTGCGTTTTTCCACCACTGTTACAGGGTATCTGGAGAAAGGAAAGCTAGTTGACGTAGAGGGGATAAAGACAAAGGTGATGATATGGGTAAAAGTGACTTGTATCTCATCTGACGGATCAAAGTTGCATTTCACGGCTGGGATGAAGAAAACCAGGAGTAGAGAAGCTTATGAGGTTCTTAGAGATGGTGTAAGTGTAGATAAGTTCTAAAGCTGGGCGCTTGTGAGGTAATATGTTTATAAGCTGTAACACACCTTTTAAATTTTAATGCTTGGACCAGTTTGCTTTGCCTCTTCCATGATTGACTAATGTAAGTACGAAGACCAGTTGAATGATTGAATCAAATTTTAAATGTTTCCTGTAGATGTAGAAAATTTATTTTAGATTGTAGAAATGCCCCTGTTTGGACCATGAAGACAAACAGGCTATTGTTCTTGTGCTTAGACCGTGGCAGGAGACTATTTCTCCCTCCAGACCACTGGTGCTTCTTGGCCCCTTTATTATTCGCGTGCAACATATCTGACCCAATTTTCAGTTGTTGAATGTCTTCAAAGAAAATGAGGTTTCAAATCTTTGACAAATGAGCTCTGGAATTAGAGATGTTAAAAATGATGAATTGTAACCCTTCTCCCGCTTATATCTCTAAAATACTCACATTAGTTTATTCAATATAAAAGTTTTTTTTTTTATTATTATTTTTAATAATGATCTATTCTAATAATAAATGTTACTCAAGTTATCTGTTAAATATATAGTTATTAATTTTAACATGATTTTAGTAAGATGTAATTTAAATAAGGTAAAAATGATGGAATGTGGACAAACCGTTAAAACTTGGGCATGCAAAACTTAAGGATTATATTCTTGAAATTAAAAATTCAAGGATTAAATTCAAATAAATTGAAAATCTAAGGACTAAATATGATTTTGTCCTTAATATAATGCATCATTCAATAAAATGCAGAATATAATGGAGCTATGTCAACCACTAAAAAAAATTAAAAAAAATTAAGACCCTTCAATTACATGCTGACATATATGTTAACAACTTTTAAAAGAGTTGTAAGATTACCATTCTTTTTGGATAAATTTTGGAAAAGGTACACGTAACCTCTTAAAGCTACCTCATTGTCAATGTTCTCCTTAAACTAGTAAATTTTTTTTTTTTTTATTCAAATTTTAAGGACATTTTTCTTTTATTCAAAAAAATTTAGGATCATTTTTGTCTTTTTCTTAGGAGCATATTGACATTTTTTGATAGTTTGAGGGGGAACATTGACACAATTGGTAGTTTGAAAGAAAATTTATAATTGAGTGGTAGTTTAAGGAAAATATGTATATTTTTTCCATAAATTTTAGTAGATAAGAAAACAGTAGGACTGTAATGACAAAATGCCATGTACTAGCTAGTGAAGGATTTCTTTGTAAAAGAAACGAGCTCTCTTGGTGGTGCATTTTAGGACATCTTTTTGCTTTGTAGAAAAAAAAAAAGCAAAAGCATTAACAAATAACTTAAATATAAAATACTTAAAACCATTTAACTTTTATATGTGGCATCACAACTAAAAAGTAAAAGTAAAAAGCTGCTTAATATTTCTAGACCAAATATGACCCAACAATATGTCAACCTCAAAAATTAACGTAAAGTTGGGGCAATTGTTTAGAACTTTCACAGCTCATGGAAAATAGAGCAAGAGAGTGGAAATACAACCACCATTATAATTCCCACCCAATGATATATTAATTATGAAAAGTATTTGATCCCAATCCTTCCCCTGTGAAGTGTGAACGTACTACCAGCACCACTAATATGGACAATGGCTGGGTTTGTGTGAGTCAAATACTTTCAGTTGCTGCCACTGAGCTGTTGAAAAAAGGTTTTTGAAGCTTCGTAAGTAGACCAGCAGATTGCAGCAGCAGGTGCATGGAAGAGCATCCTGGGTATCCATCCTCTTACAAGCCCACGATATCCATCCTTTCTCACGATGCTTTGGATAACGTCCCCAATCGAACTGCTTGAAAATCTATCACAACCACAGACGCCCTGTGCAATCAGAAGAGAAACCTTGAGATCATACAATAATGGCATCAGTTGAGAGAGAGAGAGAGAGAGAGAGAGGGAGAGAGAGGTGTGTGTAATGGAAGTTAACAAGGTAAGAACTAATCCAGCCAGCATGCACAGTGTGCAAGGTGCAGCAAGCCATATATATAAAAATGTAGTAATGGGAGGGAAATTTGGGATTTAGAAAGATCTATGTTGGTACGTAGAGCCAGCATGCCCGAGAATCTTATCTAATGGAATAGTACATCTCATTTCTCATGAATGGATTTCTTGCCTTGTCACTGTCGACTTGTAAAGAGAGCGCCAAAAAATTTGTATGCACATGATTAAGATTGTACTTAACTTATATGGGACGTACATTTGGAATCGTAACATATTACCACGCTCTACAGCCAATATCAACGATGGTCTACTCTATCGACGTACACTGACTTGATAGTATCTTTTTCTCTTTTGATAGTTTTACTCACTTATCAATATTCAATAGCTTAACACTATATATGTTCATTCATAATACGAAGATAACTAGGCTATAGTTGCCCCCTCAATTACTCGATCCATACATATTATATATATTCGACGTGGTGGCTGGCCCTAATACCAAATGGTATAAGTTTTGGATATATAATTCTGGCTTGCAAGGTGAGAGTACCCAAAACCTTATATAACATGGTTAAAATTACATTTAACTCATATGGCCGGGGCACTAATCGTCACATATATATATATATATATATATATATATATATATATATATATATATATATATATATTTGCCTTTGCATTCCATGTATTGGATTTCTCGTTGGACTAGAGTTCGATCCAAGCCCGAAACGACTTAATGCACTCAACCTAACCCCTGCTACTCCCAATTCCCAGCCTGACCTGACTGAAAATTTGACTATGTATGCTGCATGCCTGAGCTAAGTTGTTGTTCCAAGGCGTTGGTTTTGCTTACAATATATACAAAGATGTCCAAATTAACATCATTATGAACAATACCTGTACTTCACCATTTGCTTCAAAAAAATACTTTTTCTCCCCCACTGCTGACTAAAATTAAAAACAAAAAAGAGAACAAGTTGATACACTAATTAAACACTACTATATACAAACTGCTAACACGTTGGAGAAGAATATACTAACTCACTAGCTAGAATTATGTCAGTCAATGCTTTCGTGTATTTCTAATTACTGTAACATCATCTACGATGGATACTTCACGCACACCTACTTCACATAAACACTGAGTTCGACTCTCATCCCCCACATGCCAGAACTGGAAACCTGTATAATAAGTAGGCATAGATAACCACCGTGTGTGAGTGGTCCGGTAGCAAAGGGTAGGTGTGGAGTAGCTCCCCTGAGATCGAACACAGGGGCATCGTTGATCATTATCTTAGTATTATTGCTACCCACTCACTGATGCAACTGATCGAAACCCCGGCCGATAGGGCTAGGATCAAGTTATAGCTACTCCAAAGAGCACCTGCAACATTTTAACAACAAATAGCTAAGTAAACGTGAGAGAGTGACCCATTAATTTGTTCGAACACGAATCTGGACTGCTCGAAACTTGTTTGAGAGTCGGCTCATTTGTCTGAATAGGAGGATGGACCGTTCGAAATTCGTTCGAACAAATAAATTTTATATAAACTCTCTCACATTTTTTATCCGAATTGACAGCAAAATTGTTTGTCTAGGCCTAGCCTTTCGACCAATGAATAAAAAGTTGAGAATCTATCGGGGAGAATCGGGAGATAAATAATAGGAGCCTCCAAGTGACAACTTGGCACGTACATCATATTAAACACGACCAGTATCTAGGCAGTATACCTGGCACTGCAACTGAGTTTTGACAACATCAAGTGGGGTAGTCACCGCGGCAGCCAAAGCCCCAGCAACAGCTCCAGCGGTGGCATGAACAATCAACCTCTCATCATCCCCAGCACTCTCCGGCGAAACCTCCATCAACCCTCTCTTCGCCGCCTCATAGGTCGCGAAATGAACCGCCGTGAACGGAGCATTCATCACCACCGTAGTCCGATACGACGCGTAGAAAGCTCCGATTCCCTCCTCCAACAACACCCTCTTCACGCAGTCACCCACACCCTTGTAAGGACTACTCTTCAGCTGCAACCTCTGCTTCACCATATCCAACGGCGTTATCACGGCATCGCTTGCCACCGTCGCGAAAACCCCCGAGACGGCGTGTGCAGCCGAGTTATTCGGGTTCCCACCCGAAAAGGCCTCTTTGCAGAGCTCATAGACCGAAAAGTACACGGCATGGGCCGGTCCTGCCCCGAGCCCCATTGCCCCAATACCGCGATAGAGTCCAGCAGGGCCCTCGACCTTCAAAATGGAGCCGAGGGCTTGCCGGACACCAACCGGTGCAATAGCGCAAGACCCACCGATGGCCTGCATTCGGGTTTTCAGAGTATCGACCGGAAACATTGCCATGTGCTCGACGGAGCCGGCCACGGAACCGGCAATCATGAACTGCCAGAACTCTAGGCCGTCGTGGGTCGTGGGCGGCGATACCGATATTTCGGTATGGAAGTCCGGGGATTTCGGCACGCCCCGGAATTTCGGGGAGGCGTCTGTGGCCATTGTAGTGGGTGGTAGACTGGTAGTGGAGAGGTGGTATTGGCGTTGGGATTTAAAAGCGAGTGTGAATCATTGGGGTTTGGGAATCGCTTTCGGATTGAATTGAAATGGGTTGTCTCCATACACGAATTATTGTGGTAGAGTTTTGTTTTTTGAAGAATATTGTGGAGGAGTTTTTGAGATGTGGAGGATATAGAGCTTTCATTGTTTTTGTTTTTGTTTTTGTTTTTTTTTTTTTCCTATTTCTAGCGAAGGAAAAAAAAATAAAAATAAAAGAGGATGAGAGAATTAGAAGAAGATCTAGCTGACATAAACTAACAAATCCTGATTCTTATAATCTTTGTCTATCTTTTAATAGGATTAACATATTACACGTGAAAATTACATATTTTAAAAATATATGTTAATTTTATATAATAATTTGAATTTTTTTTATTTAATCTAGTTTCAAGAAGTACTTCACACATTTCAAGGCATATAATTGAAGGCTATATTCATCTTTCTTTTTTAATAAAATAAAAATAAATATTGAAGGCTAGAAGAAACTTCTGAATTTAAGATCGATTCTTAAAAGTTTTTCTCGTGTTAAACACCAATCAATTTATACTCGTAAAAGAGAAAAATGATAAGCAATGAAACCTTCCGAAAAGTACTGGCCAGAGATAACTCTAATACTTAACTCAATGAAGTATTTAGAGTATGAAGGTGGGAAAATATTTAGAGACAGAATTTTGAGCAAGAGCCAAAAGTCTTTTTTACCTTATTGTGATCGCTTATTATCTTTTATAGTAGCCTATATACAACCATTTCTCGTCGGTTTTTGTACCGTGATCCACATTCCATGTGTGACTTATCTCACGTTCTGTCTTGATTGAAGCACACCTTGCCCTAATAATTAGACGCTTATCACAACTCGTGGCCAATACAACAATTTTAATGTCAATGTAATACTATAATGGCTTCGAAATTAATTCTCTTTTAGGCATGCAAGATGAACTCGAATAAATTGACAGGCCGGTTAATTTTGAGCTTTAGGCGTGTGGGTTACCAGCCCATTACCCAACTAAGATCTTTAAGAAAATCACAAATTTGACCCGAAAAATATAATATTTGTATATAATACAAACCTATCTATTGTACGACATGACACTTTGGCAATCTACTTGCAGCCAAACAATTCTTACCTTATTATCGTTTAAAGTGAAGCCCCATGGTGGGAAGGCCGTGTGCTATCCACGAACCCCATAGCGCATGAGCCTCTATCTATCCCTCTCACAGACGTTTGGCAACTAAATTAAGCAATATATAATATCTGAATTTGAGGATGCCTTCCCAACATCATGTGGTCATCAACGCATGGTGTCCACAAGCCCCATCATTGGAGCATCTTTTATATATATATATATATATATATATATATGAGAAGTTTTGGGTGGGATAAATTCTCACCATATGAGTTTCACTCCATGTATCTTGTATTGTGTACAAATTGTACAATACTGTTGTACAAGAATATTTTTCACACACATTCAAAAAGTTAGCGGTAATTGTTGGGATTTATCTTGCATCGGTTGTGGAAGGAGTCGGGTGGTCATTTTATAAGCGTGAGGGAAAACGTCATCTCATGAACTAACTTTTAGAGTTGAGAGAGACCCAAAACCAACCAACAGTTTCAACATCATAAAAGAGATCGAGAGAAGCTTGCTTTTATGAGTGAAAGTCATTGACAAAGAGCTGCACTGTCCTGATGATATTTCATTTTAGAGGAATACACTGTCCTCATAATCTCATATAACAACAACGAAGGGTTCTCCATCACCTTTGCTTGATGGCCGACTAAACCCCAAGTCCAACTTCTTTTGAGTGGCTAGCTAGATTCCTTTCGTAATTGGTTGCACTACCCGGTCCCTGTTACTGTTAGTGATATTTATTCTTTTCAGTTTCGCTCCAACCGACGGTCCCAATTGCAAAAGAGACTTTGGGTCTCGGACAGAACTAAAATTGTTTTGAGAGTAGTAAAATTATAAATTGAAAACAAAAAAAGTAATTCAGAAAGAGATAAATAATTCTGAAAGATTTAAAATTTAATTGATAATTTCAAACTTGATTGCTAAAATAATACAAACCGAAGTATTTAACAAGCAGAATACTTTGAGAAAAAGAAATTAATAAAAAACACAAAAAATAACCGTAAACTTGGAAACAAAGTAAAATTCTTGTACATGCATAAAGTAAAATATATTATTCTAAAAATAATATTCAAATATTTTGTAAGATTCTTTTCATTCTAGGAGTTGATCTTACTCGGTAAATAATATTCAAATCTCATGCCTGATTTTCTCTTGCATCAGATTTTTGCATGGTCAAATTGGTCGACGAGCCACTTGCACTATATAAAACAACCACCAAAGTGGCTGATCACGACCTGTGGGGAGTCTCCAATAATTAAGTCAATAATGTACTCATAGAGAGAAAATAGAATTGAGAGAAGTTAAGGAAAAAAAATTACTCTTATATGATTTAGGGATGGTCAGTTGGTCACCCTCTTTTTTTCTTTTCTTTTTCCTATATTCGGAATATAGTATAGCAAGAGAAAGTATATATATATATATGTGCAAAGTAAAGGTCCAAGTTAATAAGGAGGAAAACCAGTGAAACAAACATGAAACTAGAAATTAAAAACAGGAATAAATAAATAAAAAATAAAATAAAAAGCAAGTGGTCTAAACAAGACGGAGTTTTCCTCAACTTAGTCTCAAAAAGTTATTTTGTTAATTATTTGAGAGTAATAGTTGTGAAAGAACTAATATTTATCTTTAAAACATGTAATTTTTACATACATTTTAAAAAATGTATGTATAATGATAAATATCAATTTTAATAGACTCGATTCTAGGAATCCATGCTATTATCATGTTAAAATATTAATGTATGATAAAATGTCCCATCAAGTAATAACAATACAATTGTTTTTCATTTGCTTTACTTTTTATCTATTTTAATTTTGCATAAACTCAAACTATATCTTTTTTCAATACTAAAAGAAAGGAAGATCAATGCAGGGCAAGTAGGAAAGAACTATCAACCATGTGAAATCTAATCTAAACTGATATTCATTTCCATTTGAGTTCAAACAAAACAGATTGTTTGTGCTTCTTTTGTTTTGGGCAATTTGGGCCGGGTTTACGTGGCCCGTACTGGGCCCAATTATTTCACATTTTTTGTGGGTCGGCAAATAACGGGCCCAATTTTCACGAGCTCTCTAGAAAAAAATTTCTAGCGAAGGCAACGGCTGAGAAGATGTCTGCTTCATGTATTTATCGATGTACGTGTTAGCCTTACTAAAGACAAATAATTTAATGTTAACTAGTCCAACCTCTGCTGGCAGATTGTGACATATTTATTTTTATCACATTATTCTAAAATTGAGATATTTTAAATTTTAAGGTAATCCTATAAGGGCATTTTTAAATTATTAATTATTATTTCAATCATATATTTTAACTTTTATCGAGATATTAATATAATTTTTAGAAAACTAAATATATTTTAGAGATAATGAATATTAAGACGATAAAATATAAATTGTTTAGTTAAAAATGATGGGTTATGTGATATATATATATATATATATATATATATATATATATATATATATATATATATATATATATATATATCTCCAAATTCCATTTTCCAAATGAAGTTATATTCGAAAGAGATTAGATATGTGTTTAGTGTCATTTTTCTACATATTTTTTTGTCCATTTTATCTTTTTTTTTTTAAAAAAAAAAAATCGATGCACAAATTCAATGGTACGTAGATTTGCACATCATTTATATGGAGATAAACACATATGTATATGAGAATAAAAACAAACATTTCTTTGAAGATTAAAACCTTAGTGAGTCGGCTTTCCGTGAGATTATAAAATGGTATGTTAGGATATCACTCAAGCCAAAACTTTAATTAAACCTATAAATTTAAGCTGAATTATACTATATTAATTGAGAAATGATCCCTACACTCATTTCTCACAACAGCCCCACAACAAGCTGATGTAGCTAGTAATATTTTATTATTTTATTATTTTCTTTTTGTAAGAAAATAATAAAATATTACTAGCCACATCAGCTTGTTGTGGAGTTATTGTAAGAAATGAATGTAAGGATCATTTTTTATATTAATTACTCTAACTCGTTACAACTTTTTATTATGGGATTCAATCGTTTTTTACACTGACAAGTATATACTCAATATTATTAATAAGTTTAAACTAATCAACGGTATTAATATTATTTTTTATACTTATTTATCATATTAATTATTTTTTTTTTAAATAAAGTCATTTAAAATACGTGGTGTGTGTGTATATGAGTAATGCTACACATCATCCCCTTGTCCTCCCAAAATTGATGTGACTCTTAAAATTACCATTGGATCAAAATTCAATAGTGATATATTAAAAATTTAATGGTGATTTTAAGAGTCACATCAATTTTGGGGGGATAAAAGGAGGACAATGGGATGATGTGTAGCATTACTCGTGTGTGTGTATATATATAGAGAAATGATCCCTACACTCATTTCTCACAACAGCCCCACAACAAGCTGACGTGGCTGGTAATATTTTATTATTTTTTTACAAAAAGAAAAGAAAAAAAAACAAAAATAATAATAAAATATTACCAGCCACGTCAGCTTGTTGTAGGGCTGTTGTGAGAAATGAGTGTAGGGATCATTTCTCATATATATATATATATATATATATATATATATATAAATATGTATAAAATGAGTGTGAAAAGGATCTTTGCCAACCCGACCGAGTCAAAAATTGCTCGAAGAAAGCCTGACTTTGGGGAAGTTAGGATTGCAACGTGGGCGGGATATTTCGTTAGATTCCACGAGCAATGGATAAGACCACGGGTTCTCCACACGCCTCTCCACACGCCTGTCCACGTGTTCCAACTATAACCATCCACGAGTGTATTGATCCGACGGTCCCAAAAAACCCTGTCCATCTTAGAAGACGTGTACTGGTCCCCCGCCAACGCTATTTATACGTGTGTACCCGCACATTGATGATCACTTCAGCTACCCATTCTTCTTCTTCATCTTCTTCTTCATCTTCCAAGCTCTCTGTTTTTTGAAATTCTCAATTTTCTGCGTATATATATATATATATATATATTGACAATGTTTCTCAGATCCATTTCAATTTCAGCCTTTCCTCTTTCACCCATGAAAGGGGATACCCATAGTCATAGAAGCCCATTTCTGTTCTCAACTGCCCTGTCATCTTCTTCTTCTAATTCTTTCTTGAACTATGCTTTCTCTTCCACTATTTCTATGAGATTTAGGCAACGAAGAAGTGACAAATTACTCGTTGTTTCTGCATCAAACAAGATCGTTGGGACACCTCTAACTGGAGTGTTGTTTGAGCCATTTGAAGAGCTCAAGAAGGATGCTTTTGTTGTCCCGGTCTCCCCTCGAGTTTCGCTTGCTCGGCAGGGGTACTCCAAGGAGTCTGAAGCGGCGATCAATGAGCAGATCAAGTGCGTAATTTTTTCCTTCTTGTTCTTCCTTATTGTTGTATTATTAATTAAACATTAAATTTACTATTTTCTATTTAATTAGGTTTGGTTGATGTGGGGTTGTCAACTCACTATTGATTTTATTTTTTTTAATTAATATTATTTAAAAATAAATTGATAATCAATAATACCACATCAACGGAAAAAAATAAAAGAAAGATAATTTATTTCATTGTTTAGGCACATGAGTGATATTAATTGAATTATTAAATTTACTATTTTTTTTTTATTATTAATTTAAGTTTTAGAACCACCGGTAATTCAACATATATTTTAAGTGTTTTTTATATACAGTATGTTGACAAGCATAGATCTTGTCAAACTTTTTGACAAGAAAAGTATTTGGGATGGTACTCATTAACATGCTAATATATATATATATATATATATATATATATATATATATATATATATATATATATATATATATATATACTATTTTTAACTTTAAAAGTTTAAATTAATGAATTTATAGTGGAATGTCAATTTTTGATACAACTTGATAATTTGATTTTAACAAAATACAAAATTAACAGGTTAAGGTTGATAAGTTTTGCCCATTTAATTAAATGAGTCGGCTTAGAGTTGACCTACATAGCCTTATATATATACCTATGTCTCGGCACGAGACATAGAGTTGACAATTTTTTACACAACTTCTAAACTACACATAAACCCAATTAACATGAAATTGGTGAGATTGAGTTGAGGGGTCTGACCCATTTTATTAAATAAGCCGAGTTAGAATTGATTTATATAATTTTATACTCATGCTTCGATATGATCCGAACCTGACACAATAACACGAATTGCCACCCTTAATTTCGACCAACAATATCACACTAAATCACTAATAATTGTTGTTATTGTTGTTGTTATCCCAACATTTCTGTATCGTTAGTACTTTTATTTATACAAATCACTCTTTTTACTCACGTCTTGTGTTCCTTTGGTTACAGCGTGGAATACAACGTGTCTTATGTGTACCATGCCATGTTTGCCTACTTCGACAGGGACAACATTGCCTGCAAGGGCCTCGCCAAGTAACCTCACAACAAAACTTCCACCCCATCTTATGGCTTATTGCTACAATCCTATGAATTAATGTATGGTCTTCTTGCAATCTACAGGTTCTTCAAGGAGTCAAGTGAAGAAGAAAGAGAGCATGCTGAAAAGCTGATGGAATATCAGGTTTTTTTTTAATATCAAATGTCTTACTCCTTCTATGATTCCCTCATCATCAAGATAAAGGGTTTTTTTTTTTTTAATTTTTATAATGTAATATTTCCTTTTGCTGGAATATCTAATAGTACTCCAATTATAATTAGAACAAACGTGGAGGAAAAGTAACACTACACTGTATAATAAATCCCCCTCAGAGTTCGAGCATGAAGAGAAGGGAGATGCCTTGTATGGTAAGTTTCCCGATCACCTCTCCATGTTGTCTTGCCAGAAACTCTGTGATCTTGACAGTATATAACTTTTATTAGAATTACATATTTCTCCCCATGCATCAATCTTATGGGATCATTGCTTTGATAGTTATAACTACTATCGAACCATACAAATTCTAGTACAATTATGAATGGTTACAACTATTCATCTTCTGTTTCACTATACATCTTCTAACGTTTTGTATTTAATGTATTAAGAGAATTTTTCAATTGGTTAGTTATTATTATCTTCAACTATGAATGAGTTTTCAGTGTCTTCATTGAGATGTTTGTGTTGTGAGTTGAATCTTTAACATATCTTTCATTTCAGTTAAATATTTCACGTGCTAGGAAGAAGTTTAAGCGTACACGTGAGAACTAAGGAGTGTTTGCATATTTATTAAATTATAAAAGTCATCATTTTTTTATTAGCTTTAGTTTTGGGATCAGCGAAGATTTAACAAGTAGACCATCATGCAGATAGATGTGTAAGAAATGCATGTGGCTTTAGTTGGTTTTGACAGTCGAATTTGGGTATCTGGTGACATATATAGGCCTGTATATTTAACTTTTCTTTTGGGTTTCGATGAAATTGATCAATTATCAAAAAGAAAAACGAATACATGTGGGAGTCTCAACCTTTTCTGCAATTTCTTCTTCTATTTCCTAAAGAATTTGCCAAATCAGCTATTTTTTCGTTGTTTGTTCGACTTTCTACTGCATTGTGGTGTTTATATTCTGAGCATTAATTTACTCATTCCAATAACTTTGGTGGCCCTCTTGGTTCTTGGTTCAGCTATGGAATTAGCATTGTCTTTGGAGAAGTTAACGAACGAGAAACTTCTGAGCTTGCACAGTGTAATACATCTTCACTTTTTTCTGACTTCCGAATCAAGTTAATGTTTACACTTGTGCTTCCAAGGGAATATATTCACTCTGTTTTTTTATGAACAACAGGTGGCAGGCCGTAACAATGATCCTCAAATGACAGAATTCATTGAGAGGGAGTTTCTAGCAGAGCAGGTGAACCTCGAGTTCATCTTTTTCTTCTTAGCATGGCACGATTTGTTGGACGAAGAAAATAAGAAAACACAAAATCTCCTATCTTTGACATATCTCTGCTTTTCTTTTTCTCATAAATTATGCCAATGAAAGATGAGAAATGATACAAATCCATCCCCTACCCATCTCATTTTCAAATTCACAACATAATTGGATTTGTGGACCTATATTGGGTCTCACAAATCCAATGGTAGATTTGAAACTTAGTTGTATGGAGATTGTTAGAGGATGGATGTCTAACATGTCCTATGAAAGATTATTTGTCTTGTTCTGTCCAATAAAAAAAGAAAACACAACCAAAAGTAACAACAAAAAGGAAGGAAAGGCGTCTTACATATACGCTCATTTTTTTATGGTGGGCTTTTTTAGTGTGACTGAATCAATTAATTGACTTAATTATTTAATAGGTTGAAGCCATTAAGAAGATAGCAGAATATGTTGCTCAATTGAGGATGGTTGGCAAAGGCCACGGTATGATTCATATTTCAAAGACTGCTTTCCTTCTCTTCTAACTCCAATCCCTTTCTTTTTAGTTTTTTGGGCTCTAAGTGTTGTTTGGTGCCTTGCAGGAGTGTGGCACTTTGATCAGATGCTCCTCCATGAGGGTGATGCTGCATTTTGATGAATTACAGGGTTGTTTTTGTTCTTGGTTACAATCTGCTTTTTGCTGCTGAAGTTCTGGGATGGGTTTATTTGCATAAATATGTGTGCTTATTTAGGTAATTAAGGATGATTAGAGTGCAAAATCAGAGAGAATAATAAGAACTTGTTACAGCAGAAGACATGAATCTTATCAGTGACACACAAATATCTCAGCTGTCTTGTATTAACAATATTGTAATAAACTTATCCTTTGTCTGATATGTGTGGAGGGATTTGATGCCTAAGCATTCTGTTGGATCAATGGAAGTCCAAACCAAATTACAGTCTACACTCAGAAGCTTATATTTACATAACAAAATGGTATGCTTAAGACTAGCCTGTGATCAAGTTCACCTTAAGACCAGTTCTCTGAAAGCGAAGAACATGCATGGTTCAAGTTGACCGAAAACAAAATCTCCAATAAGACCTCTTGCTTCTCTTTACAGTGCAGTCATTTGCAGGACAAGAAGAGTGAACTATCTCCCACATCACTCGTATGTCTGCATATTCCCCACAAGACTCCATGTCCTTGTAGAGACTCACAAGCCCTTGCCTATTCCCTGCCATTATTTCCATGAGAGAGTATATATATGAAGTTTAAGAAGTTAAATCACCGAATAAGTGTGGCCCAATACGTGAACAAAATTCGAAATTCGAATTCAGGACTTCTACTGCAATTCCTATCATCTTGTAAAAGTCTTACTTACCTTTGGCCTTGAGCCTGAGGTGTGAAGTAACTTTGAGAAATATGCACTTGGTTGGGAATAGAAGTGAGGGCTTGAAGCCCTTGAAGCACAGGAAGCCCCTCCAGCTCTCCTCCATCTTCACATGGTTGCTCCTTCCTTCCTTCCATTATATATTTTCATTCTCACCGATATCTTAACTTCCCTAACTAATAATTAAACTAACGCTAAAAGCAAAACAACAAGCTGCAGCCGACAAAGCACAAAGCAACATGCGTAAAGACAGACAGCCTTCGTGTATTCGAATGATAGGACAAACAAACTGGTGGGTTTACGGTAGAGATGGGCATTGAGTAGGAGAGGTCCTTTTGGACTTGGCCTTTCCCATTCATGCCTCTCACAAAAGATTCTCATTTTCTAAGCATTCGTAGAAGGTATGATGGGGCCCCGGTCAAACGGTTGGTTGCTTTTTCTTTCAGTGCCTTGGTGTTTGTCTGCACCTCTCTCTTGTCCATTCATGACAAGATAAATAATGTCATTAGTCAAATCAAAGAATGACAACTAGAGTAATCGGATTCTCATGGTATCGCTTTCAAAGTGTGCTTATTCTTCCAGCAGCCACTGCTAGCAGGAATGTTGAAGCATGTGCACTGCAACTGTTTTTGGTGTAATCTTCAACTGCCTCCCATGACATCTCACCAGCTCTGGGTTTTTCACCTTAGTTTGAACCCCATAACAGAATATTTACTTCTAAAATACATTGAACCACGATCTAAATCCACCAGTTCCATAAACTAACCGGTGAACATCTTCTCCTAATCCCGCATTCCATGCGAGAGAGTTTGTCTTCTTCAGGATAAACAAAAGGCAGTACTCCAAAAGTTCATAGAAAAATAGTTGAACTGCACATACGCATGAAATTAAGCAGAACCAGAAGGCTACGTCTTATCAGTCATATTAGAACAACAGATTCATATTCTCTCATGCGCAAAGAGTAATGAGAAATGCTACTATAGAGGCCATTTGTCAGAGCGGAGCGGAGCGAAGTGGGGTTTTCCAAAATACGTCCATATAAGTTACGTATGCATATTGTCGAATCACGTAAATTTGTATCTTGATTTTTTCATACTCTATTTTTGATTCCATAGTATTCACCATTATTATTGTGCACGGTAACAAGTTGTAGTTAACCTTCCCATCAACAAGAACATGCTGTTACATCAAGATGGAAAATTACTTCATGATATGTGTGAGAGCCTACTTCAACCTGTTTCACTGGATAAGGATCAAAGGCAAGCATTCCGTGGGTTCATGGGGTCCAGATGATGGCTCAAAAAGCAGATTCGTGTTGAAAAGAAAAAAAAGGAAAACAGTTTGAAATAGTTGACATACAATGCACAACCAAGTTTTTAAGCATCCAATGCATGGAGACATTCAGCCTCTTCAAGCCTTTCCTCAACCCTACTGCTGCAGTGAAAAATTATATATTCACGTTGTTAATTCAGCGATAAATCAGTACCATTAATTTCAAAAATTTAAATTAATGGAAAGTGGTATTTAAATGGGATGGTCAATACTCCACGGACTTCGCTTGGGTGGGGCCAAGACTCAAGAGAGAGGTAGCACGTAAGAAGTTTCGAACTCCAATCCTCAAGAAATAATATTCCTAGAAGCCGCAAGTTTAAACAATTTAACATTGGAGTTTGCACTGAGTTTTAGCCTTTTCAAGCTGCTCTGTGGTGGGATCGGGCTATACCCACGGTCGATTTATTTGATATTTATTTTATTTATGAACTTGTGGCCAAAATCTCCATCTAAAGAGAATTTGAGCAATTGGAACTTGTTTATTTGTCGAACTTTGAATTAAATAGTAGAATAATAATATTGTGACACCAAAATTGATAAAGTCTAATTTACACAATGTTATTGCTCTAAAATAAGTAATATTTTGGTGTATGCTCTAATATGGTGCGGAACATCAAAATCACACGCTCATGGGCACTCGCATATACGTGGCAGTAGGCCTTCTAAGGACTTAGTATGAAGCATTGGAGTGATTATATTGTAATCATTATTTTTTAATAGTCATAATCATACAATCTAGTAATTTGATATAGATCACAATCTAGTAATTTGATATAGATCACGAGATGCGTCTAAAGTATATCAAATGGTTAGATCTACTTGATCCCCAGTAAAAACCACAATTTTACTATAAAAACCACAATTTTTTTTTTTAAAAAAAAAAAAAAAATTCCTCATTTTATTTCAAATCTGTGCTTGGGTTTAAATGACTCATAGGGTGAATTATTGTATGAGATATCATGTACATTAATTATTATTTTTTGCTCATCAAATATCACAACAAGTCAACAACACAAACAAAAATTAAAAAAAAAAAAAAAAAACAAAAACACACTGAAAGGGTAGAGAAATTAAATGTTAGGTGCCTTAGATAAGTAAAACCTTAAAAGAAGTACATTTAATGTTGAGGCACCATCTAGTCATTACAAATAATCATACACAAGGCACCTTTAAATAATCTTAGAAATGGGAGGAAATTCCAAATCCTAATTGTTAAGATTAGTAGAAAATTCTAATAAAATTAAATAAAGACTCATAATCCTTAATAGATAAGGATTCTTAATAGTACATAAAAACTCGTAAAACCCTAATGAACAAAGGGTTACTAAAAGTAAATTCTTTTAATCTCCTAATTTTTATCAATTTCATTTAATATTAAGAAATGCAAATCTTAACCATGATACCCAAAATAGTTGTGCTTATTCTTTGCAGGTGATGATATTGATCATGACGATAATAGCGGTGTCTTATTGCTTGAATATGCTGGTGGATCGTAGTTCATATCGATTGCGCTTATTGCCTGATAATGCTGGTGGGTAGAGACGGTTGCGCCTATTGCCTGTTGATGTTGGTGGTGACGGTGGCGGTGGTGGTGGTGGTAACTCATTACTTGGTGGTGCAGGTGGAACCAGTCCAGGGAGGGGAGCAGGATTGGAAACCATCATAGATGCATCTTTTGAAAAAATCTTGACAGCTACCCAGCGAGACTATATATAAAAAGAAATAAATGTAAGTTCTAGTATACCTATAATAACAATTATCTTAATTAATCATACCTCAATTTGATTCAATCCCAATTGCCGTGGGCCACATTTTAGCACTCTAGAAAGATTTACGCGATATATAGCCATATACCAACCGATCTCCCTTTCTCCACGTATGCATGTATAGATAGTACCATACCCATATGCCTCCCCATAAAAGAATCCAATAAAATATGTACGGTCATGGATAGGCTGTTATTTCCTAATTTTTTTCCAAAATACTTTAGTTCCTCCAATCTCTATGGCATTCTTTTCACCAGTTGGAGGCCCTTCAAGCATCACAAAGTAGTACTTATCACAGAAACGATGATCCAAAATTTGGAATCGCCTTCTCATCTCATCTATATCAACGGGCAATTCGCTTCGATCGTGTAATTGGTGAACAAATGGATGAGGAAATAAGCTCCGTTCACGACAAACCACGGGGTATACAAAATCTCGAAGAAGACAAACATCTGAAGGCACAAATGCATGCATACCTAAACAAATAATTAACAATAATTAATTGAAAGTAGGACAAGTTCGTGCGTGGATACTAATGCTCTGTTATTTGTTTTGACATAAAATATTTTTAACAATGCGGTGGTGCCTTATTACCTGATAATGATGATGGTGGTGGTGGCGATGCTGCTCGGGGCACCCGTTTGAAAATGTTGAGATGTAGAAGTTTTGAAAAAATATTGATAGCTTTCCACCGTAACTATGTATAGACATAATTAAATTCAATTACAAACATACCCATAATGAACAATAATTAACTCGAAGAAAACAATTTATACCTCAACTTGATGCAATCCCAATTCAACCGAACCACATTTCAGCACTCCCTGTGGATCTACGTGACATATAACCATACACCAACTGGTGGCACTTTCTCCATTTATGTACGTGTACATAGTTGCCTTCCCATATGAATATCCCGATTCACGGATATGAAATTCATCACCAGTTTTACTCCAAAACCTTTTACTTCCTATGATCTCTATCGCATTCTCTCTACCAACTGGAGGCCCTTCTGGCATCACGAAGTAGTACTTAAGCTGGTCTGAACATCAGAATCTCCTTCTCATCTCAATTATATCGAGTGGCAGTTCGCTTTTATCATGTAATTGGTGAACAAATGGATGAGAAAATAATTTTGGTTCGCGACGAACCAATGGGTATACAAAATCTCGGAGAAGACAAGTATCTGAAGGCAGAAAGCCATCCATACCTAAAAATTTCACAATAATTAACCGAGAATAACACAGTTTCATGGATGTCATTAAACAAAAATTAAATCTCTTGTTAGTATTCAATGCCGCTTCAAACACTCAAGGACAGTTGTAGGTGTTCTCTGTTTCAACACACCCACAACATTTTGTTCTTCCAGTTTTCCTATAGCAGCATAGGAATTGGATAAGACCATTGTGCTATTCTTTTCCTTTGATATCTGCTGGGAACTCACTGTCGGCCTCCTTATAGTTCTATCAAAATAACTATATATTTCGCACCACCACCTTAAACTGTTTCTTATGTTAAATTATACTTGGCCCCCACTTGAATCATGCATCATTTTAGTATCAGGCCTTCGTTAGATTTTGAAAACAAAGATGTTTGGTTTTAAATTTGTAGTTTATGCTATTTTTGGGTGAAGAGTTTTTGCTAGGCAGAGCATAAAATAGAAATGAACATCCCGAAAACCAATTTCAGATTTCGGCTTCCACCAAAAACTTGTCCCAAACACCGATTCTGTCAAAAACCACTCGACAGCGGCGTATGTGTCTCCTCTGTCGATTAGTTTTAATGATTTTCTTTTTTGTTTTGCTCTTTCTAATTAGGTTGTTGCTTTTGTATACTTCTTGTATACTTAGGGCGCCTTACACTTTCAATGAGATTGGTCTTATTACTTATAAAAAAAAAAAAAAAAAAAACTCCTAAAACATAGGAAGCTATTATGGATAGAATTAGATGTGAGATTCAAGCTAGAATTATGGCAAAAGGAAGATTTAAAGTTTCAGTTGTTAATGAAGAGTTAAGCCGTATGGCATATACCTGACAAGGAAGATTTTGGTGTAATTTTGTATGCTTGGTCGTGTATAGGTCTTAAATTGAGTTTGTTGTAGCCTCGATCTCTTTTGCTTCTGCAGTATAGGCTCTTTTTCTGTAGGTTGTTTGCTACAGAATTTGGTGTTGGTAGAGGTTGTTTTCTACCTTGGTGTAGATGATGAGTTCCAGTTTTACTGGAGGTCGAGTTTGTTTTCTACCTTAGTGTAGATGTGTTCCAGTTATAAAAGTTTTCTTTCATCAAAAAAATAAAACAATGCATGATTAAACACACAGTAAACATTGTATGTTTTCAAAGCTTATCCAAGACGCATGCAAAGTTACCCAAAAGGCTAGTCAAGACAGCTGCCTAAACACCAGAACAAGCAATCTCTACAGCAAAAGAAAAACTGTAGAAACAACACCAACAAACCAAAAGAAGCCAGAAAAACATAACCTGGCAAAACCAACCAGAATACAAATCAAACAACCAATACCAACAGCCATTTTGTACATAACATCACAATTCACAAATCATAAATCAGACCCCATAACTAAATTACAGACCAAAAACTAAAATTCCCATTGACATCAAGCAACAAAAAAATGCCCACTCAGATAACCATGCGTCTGTGTGCAAGAGAATGAGTGTAAAAAATTGAACCTGTAGACTGTAGTTGAATAGGTATGCTTGAGACGGCTAGGATACGATACGAGCACTCTCGCAGAAAAGACGAGCGCAAAGATCGGTTGGGAAGAGGACGAGCGAGAAAACCCCCTGTGGGTTTAAGCCTCAGAGCCCCCCGTTGCAAGTGGGTTTCCCAAATGGCTCTGGAAAAAAAAGTAGTGTTTCCAGTGAGCCGTTGGATTATTTGATCCAACGGCCAACGAATTGAGGCTGATAAATCCCCAAATTTTTTTCTATTAAAAAAAAAAAAAATCCCCAAATTTGTTTTAAAAATCCCGCTCACGCCGCGGAATCAATTTCAGTCTTCCTCCACTCTTCGCTGGCCGTGAAGACCGAAGCCCACGACCGTTGTCTAGCGTTTCTCTCGGCGCACTTGTCACCGTCGCCACCTCGCAGGCTCGTATCCCTCTCTGTTTTCCTTCAGATCTGATATTCTCACCGTTCCACCGTCATCCACGTTCCTATTGAGCTCGGCAAAACCCATTTTTAGCGAAATTTTTATCGAGTGAGCTCAAAATGCCCCCTGCAGCAGTTTCAGTAGTGCAACAGTAAATTTGCCTCTTGTCAGACAAATTTATTTGTTTTGTCTCTGCGATTTGGTGTTGATTTGTGTTTTGTTTTTAGTTTTGGTTGATTGGGTGAGAGCTGGTGCTTCTAGATCTAAGTTTGGTTGACACTGCGTTGCTGCTCTGCACATCAAGCTCCGAGCTATCGGTGGAAACAAGACAAAAACACCTGGTCCGGGGGCACAGTCTGCAAAATCTAGGGCTTTTTTCATCAGAATCATTTGAGGTTTTCTTTTTATCCAATTTTGCTTTGCGAATAAAATGCTTTGCTTTTCATTTAAAAGAGTACACATCTATCTCTTGCCTATTTTTAACCCAATCTCTTTTGTAAATTCATCCTTAAATATGTGGCATCACATTGGTCCCAAATATTCAATGGTGGCTAATTTCTTGTATGGAGATGGACAAAAGATGAGAAAAAATAGAAACCAAACATTTTCTTCAATCTCCCTCTATCTTGTAGACTGTAGTGGTTAAGTCTCACGCAACCTCTGCTGGAACCAGGTAACATATTTCGACGTTAACGTTGATAGCTTTTTCCCTTATGAATGTTTGGTACAATAATTTTACTCTGTATTGGTTATGTCTTTTCATTTCTGGGTTCAGGGCAGTTACTGATTTTGATTAGTAATATTGTTTGTTCGGTGAATTACAGTGGGGTATGAGTGTTCGGTTTAAAGAAATCCTGGGATTATGTTTCTTTGCTGGGAAAATGCAAGAAAGGAATTGAGATGAAATTTTCAACTTCATTTTTCTTTTCCATGGTTTTCTCAGCAACCAAACAAAAGGGTATAGTTTTGTGGGTGCTGGTTCGTTTTTATGCATCTATGGTCTTGAAATTATTGGATTTGGTAAATGGGTAGCCATAAGTAAGTTAATGGATATTTGGTAAATGGGTAGCCATAAGTAGTTTTGTTGTCTTCATGGGATTATTTGTGGACAATTTCCTAAGATGAATTCTAGCTATATTCGCTTGCAGCATTTTATTTGGGTAAGTCTGGATAAAAAGAGTAAAATTCAGGAAGATTGGAATAAAAGTTATATTGTTTGTAGGTTTTTTGAAGATGTATATTCAGTACGGTTTTGAAAAACAAGATACCAGAGATTCATTGATAAAAAAAAAAATTGTAGTATTTTGGCCATCTCTTTGATGAGCACGCTAGGAACATTTGTTGTTGTCAAAAGGATATTGATGTATAATACTATTTTGCTACACAGGCCATTGAAGGCAGGTTGTATGATCATCATGGCAAGTGCAACCTCGATCTGGAATTTGTGAAATACTCGTGGAGATTCAAAGTCAATATAGATTATTATAGGGTTTACAAAAGCCCACAATCCAACAGCTTCGGCAGCATTTGAAAGAGGTATGTTTTATCAACTATTAGTACTTGGCTTTTGGGAGTATTTTACATTCTTAAGATGGAGATCTCTCTCTGACTTCTTCTTTTATATTTCTATAAAATAAAGAAAGTTTACATTGAAGAGCTTTAACCCCAAAAATAACTATAATAATTGAAATACATAAACCTTCCAACAATAATGATCAAGACATTTCTTCATCATAAGTTCTTATACCTTGCTATGTAGTTGCCAAAACTGCTTGACGAGGTTCAATTTGAGTTGAGAATGAGTTTTTCTATTTCTAATATAGTGATGGTGTCAAATGAACTCACTAAATTTAGTTGTAAGCCCTAACGTCATTGGTTAATGGGATCTTTCATTGAGTTGTTCATGTTCTAAGTCTTTAGCTCCATTGTTAGGCCGCTCATCGTCTACTCCATTTCCTCGTCAATTTGTTCACCAATTACATGAACGGAGCAAACTGCCACTTGATATAGATGGGTTTTACCACCCAAGTAAAAAATTGTGACATACTACAAGTCTACCTTTCAGACTAAACTAGAGAGCAAAAGCTTTAAAGAAAATGTAGTTTCTTCCGTAATAATATCTGTAACACCCTAGACCCCTAGGGTAATTTTATGATTTTGTGGCTATTTTAGTTTTTTAATTTGTTGTGTGGTAGTTGTTTGCACAAAGTTTCCTGAGCTCAAACAAAGGAAAGAAGATAAATCTCACTTGGAGTGAAATCCTAGGTGCCTACCATGTGTAACTCACTAGTACTAGTTGCAGTCGTACGACAATTATTATTTTTGCAGACACAATTGTAGCATGGATTATTTGTGGGAAAAGTCCCTTGCGCACAACCTTGTTGTGCACGAATCAGTCCTCTTTATATGTGGTTTGCCGGTGGTAATGGTACTGGTCTTTGTGTTAGTTACCCGTGATGGAATAGAACAAGGTTAGTTAATTTTTTGGGAAAATTACGTATACCCCTTCCAAACTATCATCATTGCCAAGTCTCTGAACTACCAATTGTGTCAATGTCTCTTTCTAAACTATAAAAAAATGTCAATGTCCCTATGAAAAAAATACCCTTTACAAAATTAAAAAAATCTCAAATTTATTTTAAAAAAAACTATTAAATAATTTTTTTTAAAAAAATTTATTTTTTTTTAGTTTTTTTTAATAATTTTTTTATTTTTCTTTTTTCTTTTATTATTAGGAGACATTGTCAATTGAGTAGTAGTTTGAGTGGATATATGTATTTTTTTTCTAATATGCAATTATTCATAAAAAAAAAAAGATGTATAAAAGCTTAAATAGTGTGGGTTCAGATCCCACAGCTGTCAATTAAACCTATTATTTAATTATTAAAAGGTACAATACTAGGATTTTGAACAGTAGTTGAAGGAAGATAAAAGCTTGGTGGTGGAGCAATCAACTTGGAGGACTTAACACACTTCTCTCTTGCTATCTTTCTTCGTTTTCTTTGGTTGTCTGCTGCAAAGGTGCTCAAGCCTATTTATAGACATATAACCAATAGAATTCTCCCACTACCAAAGCACCAACAATTGGTGCATCTCTTCACCAAATTTATCGTCTCGCTTTTTTATTTTATTGGTTACCGCAAACCCTAAGAGTTGGCTCAAGTGGTAAGGGTCTTGGTCTTGGTGGCATTTCCATCAAGTATAAGGTTTGAATCCTCTTGAGTGCAAACAAATCTTTGGGTTCGCCGAAGTATTACCCGATCCATGTGAGAGGGCGCTTTGCATTGGTTACTGCATGAGCATGATCAATTTCCAATGCTTTATCTAGATGATATATTTTATTGCTTTATCTACATGACCATCATCAATTTCCAATGCTTTATCTAGATCGTATATTTTATGTTTAGAGTTTTCGTTGGCAGCATATCTAATTTCACCTCCTTTTGTTATTTGTAAAGAAATGCATTAATTTTCACGAAATAATAGTAGTGATGTTGATGATATCAATGAGCTCCTGATCAAATGTCACCTTTTGGTCAATAAGAACAAGATGGAAGGTTAAGTTGTGAGTTTGAAACTCATTGGATGTGTTTGCGACTTACTACTAAAAAAAATGGTAGTGAATTGTTGATGATATAAGAACAATAAATTACAAAACAGATAGCTGCTTTTGTTTTACATTTTTTTAATCCTTACAAGTAGTTATGTATCATTCTATTTCTCTCAGTGAAACAGGAAAATTTTATTATCATGGAAAAGTTGCTTAAACTAGAGGCATGCTCTTCTCTGTCCCAATCTAAAAGAAGATTTGTAGAGAGTAGCGACAAAATCAGCAATCTTCCGATCCATATTGCTCATCACATCCTCTCATTTCTTATGATGGAAGATATTGCGCGATTGGGCATGGTGTCCTAGTGGTGGCAAGAGTTATGCATATCTATTCCGTCCTTGACCCTTGATGGCATGCGATATCGAGGCAAGGATTATAAACTAATTCACTTCAAGAATTTTCTTGACAGGTTGATGCTTCGACGCAATGGAATGAAGATGATGCAGTTTTGTGTTCGTTGGACTTTTCTTAGTTGGCATTCTGAATAATATCGTTTTCTCACATGGTTGCAAGATGCAGTAAGGTGTAATGTTGAAGTGCTTTATCTTGATCTCTATATATTTCTTCCAGGAGCTTTTCAAATGCCACTTTATGTTTTGAATTGTGAATCGTTGAGGTTTCTAACAGTGAGTTTGTACGGAGGGGTTCTCCTACTGCCATCGTCAAGTGTGTTCACAAAGCTTCAATCGTTATCACTAACACGTGTTCGAATTCTTGACGAGCTGTTTGTGGAACGGATCTTGTCTTCCTGCAGCTCCCTTGATAAGTTATGCCTTGATGACGTTAATGGGATTAATAACATTAACATCCGGTCCTCATCTCTAAAATATCTAGAAATTAGGAGTTATGAACATAATGACCTCTTCCATCTTAATGTCTCTGGGGACCTACTTGAGGAGTTGATAGTACGCTGGAAATTTACTCCCTCTGGTGGCAGATCACTAAAAATGACTACTCCCCATCTCAAATGTTTTACATGGGGCGGATTTGCTTCAGATAACTGTTTTTTGGGGAATTTAAATTGTTTACGTTCTTGTGCATTAAGTCTTGAACAGCTTTCTAGCTCATGGAGGCCCCCGTACTTGGAATTTTTCCAAATTCTAGAACGGATTGAAGAACTAGTGCTACATGTGCAGTGTCTTAAGGTAAACAACCCCATCATTTCTGAAAGAAGTTTGTCATTATTCTGGAGTTATTTTCAAAACTTTGTGGTCCTATATCCCCCCCAAAAAAAAAAAAAACTCATTACTTTTTATCATTTTTTATTGGTATAGTACCTTTTAATCAAAGGTTCCTTTTATTTGTTTTCTTTTTCTTTTTCTTCTTCTTCTTGTTCTTGTTCTTGTTCTTTTTTATTTTTTATTATTATTTTTTTTAATTTTTTAATTTTATTTTTTAAGCAATAAAAAGCAGCTATAAGAATTTTGAACTCCTTTAATCTTTAAATGTGATTTTGATTTCTAGTATTTGATGAGTTTGCCATCAAATTTGATGATGTGGAATTCGTAGCACACATCTGCAAGAAAAGCCTATTGTGGATAGGCCTTACAGAAAATAGTCTATACTTGTTACAGAAGGAAGTCACTACGACGGTGATGATGCATTCTCTTTGTGTTAGAAGTAGATATTTAAAGGCACATATTTTCCACTCTATTAAAAGTTCGTTTTAGGAACTTTTGCTATTTTGCAGTCAAAAGCCCTTGGACATTTTGGTAAATCTTAATCTTGTTGTCTCAAGATAAAGATTGTCTTCAACATACTTTTGGCACCATTGGCCTTTCGGTAGAACTTGGATTTTCTATCTATTTGTTTATCTTTGGGCTTATACAAAATTACAAGATTTGAAATTATTACTCACTATCATGTTTTATTCAATTTATCTTTTCTCCTCAATCTTTTCTATGCTATTATGTCATGCCCAGTTCAGTAATGTTTTCTGGCCTAACAACTAATAAATGTTTTTAGTTTAATTTTATTTTTTCAACCAAGCATTAGAAAAAAAAAATTATGTGAAAGAGATTTTTCGCAAGTATCTTATATACGTTTTAATTTATCCATGTGCCATTATATATATGTTGGAATGAATATATCAAATAATGTACTTCCAGCATTTAATTTTCTTAGTTTGTATACTTCCTGTATGCTAGGAGTCCCTTAAGCCTTTTTAATAATATTTTTTTGCTTATTATCTATCAAAGAAGCATTCAATTTTCTTAGTCAAATCTATTATGAGAAACTGCCTTATACCTGGTTATTTCTTTGATTATGTAAATCTGTTATCTTCATTATTCTTGTTTCTCTGCAAGGAAATTTGTTCAAATATCATTCTAGTAATTGACATGCGTAATGTTGCAGGCACTATTTAAGGCAGGCATGATGCCGATTCCTTTGAAGCATTTACATACTTTGCATATAAAATTTATCTCGTCAGATAGTATTGATGTCGATCTAGTTCCAGCCATATCCTTACTTCTGGAAGGAGCTGTTAAGTTACAATCCCGGTTCGAGGCAACTGGGAGGGATTGGATAAAAATGTGGGAACGACAACAAATGTGAAGCTTATTCCGGAGAAAAGGTGCCTCAGTCTCTCTCCCTCCCTCTCTCATGCTGACGATCACATGAATGCATACACTTAAATATAGTTTGTAACTCTTTCTAATCAATTCATTGAAATTTCATCCAGAGAAATGGAAGAATTATAAATCTCCAAAATATTCACGAATAAAGTCGTTTTGGTACCCTTCAAAGGATTGTTTCCTCAACCAGGAGGTGCTACTTTTCCATATTCCAAAGTCAATGGTTGCAATAAATACTCTAAAATAGTTCATTTTGGACCAGATTTATTACAGAAGATACAAGAAGATTAGTAGTAGGATGCAGTCAAAACTAGGAATAACCATTCTTGTCGTTTAGTTTTTCCATTATTCCTAGGATTCTAGGAATAACCATTTTTTTTTTTAATGAAATAGAACATTTCTTGATTTTAATAAAATTATTTTGTACTTTTTTGAGGGAGTTGTCTCTTCGATTTTGATATGGGTAATTGGTTATTGAATGGAATAATCTATGGGTTGAAGTTTTTGTTAAAATGGAAGAAGTTTGAGTTGAGGATTTTGTTTCAGATTTAGTTTACTACTAAGGATTTGTTATTCTTTTTATTAGGTAGTCATTGATTTGTTGGTGTCGAACGTGAGTTTATTTTGTGTGGAGTGTGCGGTAATTTTAATTTTTAATGGGGAGACTGTTATTTTGGACTGTTGGAGTAATCAAATAATGTTTGGGGCTGATGAATGTCGATTGTTGCTGTGGAAGTTTGTCTTGTGGTGTTGAGATTTATGAGATAAATTTATTCAAGGAAATTGGAGGTTGTGTAGCTTGGTTTCAAAACCAGGCTAAGTCTTTATGTTTGGCAGCCATATATTTATGTACGCTAGTAAAATATGTGGAGGAATTTTGATACTGTTTTGTTGTTATCTAGGGGCTGCCATATAGGGTTGCTAGTAGGATGAGTTTTAGGCTCTATAAGATAAGGGATAATTATTATTATGTTATAATTTGTCAGTCATAGTGTTGATGTTCTTGTTTTTAAATTTAGTTATTAGAATAAATATTGGTTTTCAGGCTTTGACAAAGTGTCATAAAATTTTAGGCACTGAGTGAATTGTTAGAATTTTCGGGGGATGATTTGTTTGATTGAGAATGAGGTAAGTAGCTTAGCTAATGGAATTTCTGAAAAATTATTTATACTTTGGTTGAATATTATTTTGAGAACCTTGTGCAGAATTTAATTTCTTTTTGAGTTGTCAAATATTTCTTTAACTCGTTGTGGAAATTTCTATGCACTTGGTTATATTGCTTTATGTTTAATGGGGAATTGTTTGATTTTATTTGAAGGATTGGATATTATCAAAGTTTTTTGAGAATATAAATTATCAATATTCTTGATGAGTGTTTACATGGAAAAATTAAACTTGTGAGCATATTGTGAATTTATCCTTGGTTCTATGATAAGTGATGATGTCTTTGTGGCATAACGGTGATTATCTCATCATGTGACCTCGGATAAATTCTTGCAAAAATATCCTTTTATGGGATATTTGTCTCATTAATTTGGAATATGAAACATTATGTTGTTTGAAACTTAAAATTCTCTTAACTCCATTATTGATATTACTTACTGGGCATTATTAGCTCATCCTTATTTCTTTTAAATTTTTCAGAATAAGCGGGCGATCCATCTAATTGAGATACTCAGGTAGCTTAATGTTGGAGTGAATTCTTGGAGTCTAAATTAGAAGTGGAGGTTTCAATAAACATATCTTGGTGTTAGCTATTTGTTTCTTTGGACCCTGTTGGGGAAATAGATCTTAGAGAAGAATTTGAATTTCTAGTTTATTGTATTTGGCCACTACAGAGGATTTTAATGAGGTAGTATGTTTATTATTAAGTTTTTTTTTTTGGTTTTATTTATAGCTTTAATTGAGGTTTACAAATGGTTTGTGGTATGAATAATTGGTTCTTGGGGTGAAATAGAGTTGGAAGAAGGAAATATTTCAATTTAGTGTGAAATTGGGTCCAAGTAGCGTCATGTTCTGCTTTGCACTTGGGGCGTGACAATAGATCACTGGAAATTATCCTTTTTTATTTTTGTTTTATTATTATTATTATTTTAAATTTAGGCGAATTGCTTCATTATCCGTCAAGAGATCTAGATTTAATGCAGAATATTGGAAATTTTAAGAATTGATGTGCATGAAGCTGTATTTGAATTGAGCCGAGTTTGGGACTGTTAGACTCGGCTCGAATACATAATTTAGAAGATCGAACTCAACTCCAGCTAGAACTTGAACTGAGTTTTTGAGTTTTGAAAGTGGATTTGAATTCGTCTTGTTATGAGATTTACAGACTTGGTTCAAGTACATAACTTGAGAGATCGAGCCAAGTTTTTGAGTTTTGAAGATATATTCGAATTCAACTTGTTAAGAACCTAACCTCGAACTCAGTTAGGTTAACAAAATGAGCCCCACACGAGCGGCAAGGTTCCCAACCCTCGGTTGTGGATGTAGAGAAGGAAGAAATGGTGTGTGGGAGACCAAAAACATATACTTAGCTCAAGACGTTCCTAAATCCTAATGTGACAACCTCTTAAATTCAAACTCACTCGCCAATCATAAAGAAGGAATATTGTGTGAAATGAGATGGTCAAGGAATTAACACAAGACACATGTTTTAAACTTAAATTAATGTTCATCAAAGTTCAAACATTAATTACAGGGAGACACACAAAGCCAAAAGGCTAAGAAAAGGACAATGTAGAATCCTAATGCATGTAATTAGCATGTCCTATAATGCATATTAGGAGAGGGCAGTAGCTAGGAAGTCTTGTCCTGCACCTCCCTCTCATTAATTGAAATAACGTGGTATATTTGGCAAATGCTTGTACAGAACAGAGTAGTGAATTGTTAATTTTGAAATTAGTAAAAAGTGATGATGTGATATAAAGTAAAAAAAATTTGTATAGAAAAGTTAAAAAGTTTTGTATTGTAGTGAATTTTTTTTATTTAAATAGTAATAAAAAAATTATTAATGTGGTGTAAAAAGTAGAAAAAATAGAAATGTTTTGATGTTAATTGTTATTGAAAAATGTGAAAAAGTGAGAAAAAAAAAATAGAAAATGATTGTAGCCCATTATCGTGGCATAGCAAGTTCATTTCCAAACAAAACCATTGTTTGGTGGTTCAAATGACGTCATGCATGAAGGTGACGTCGTTTAACAGTAAATAATGACAACCTAAACACTACGTTTACTGGGTGCGTTTGGTAAAGATTATTAAGGTTTTTTTTTTTTTTTTTTTTTTGAGTAGTAACAAGAAGTGATTGGTGTGATATAAAGTATATAGAATTTGTATGAAAAAATGAAAATAAAAAAATTGTATTGTAGTAAATTTTTTTATTTGAATAGTAATAAAAAAATTATTAATGTGATATAAAAGTAAAAAAAGTTATAATGTTTTGAAGTTTTGAATTTTTTAAGAAAATTGAAAATAAAAATGAAGGGAATGATATGTATGTTACCAATTAAACACCCCCACTATTAAACAACGAGTTTTGAAAAAAATAAGTCGTTTGAACAATAAATGAATTTATTTTTTTTATTCTCGTTTATTGTTCAAACGATGTCTGTTATCAAAAGTAAGAGTATTTATAGTAGATTCTTTATATGGGTTCCCTTTCCTAAGTTTGGAGAAAATGTTAAAAAAAAAAAAAAAATTCACAAAAAACCATTCACACCAGACTTCCTAAATATTTAGCCCTAAACATAAGGATTACTACAGTAGAAACCAAAGTATTGGGTTCCACTGTAGTGATCCTTGTGATTATTAAAATAGGAAAAGAAAAAAAAAACATTTCTCTCTCCTGAATCATTAAAGAAGTAAAAAAAAAATAAAAAGTAAAAAGTAAAGAAATTATATTTAATTAGAATAGAGAATGATAAAAGGAAGTTATTCAGAAGTATATTAAAGTAGGGAAACAAAAAATAGTTTGAATCCTTAAATAAAAAAATAAAAAAAATTTGACGACAAAGCTGCTGGGAATGTTGTAATTAACGTCGTTTAAACGGTAAATAATTTCATTTTTTTAAAGTTTATATCGTTTATATATAAGTGATGTAAAAGTCATGTTTTTGGGTCGTTTATATAGATCGAACAACAAAAACAAAAGCATGTTGTGTTTTTTGTAGTATACCCCTTGAACCACTTGGCCATATTGACTAAATTACAAGAAACTTTTTTAATTTTTTTTTTAATTTTTATCTTGCGGATAAATCATAGCTTTTATAACCAAACACAAAACAATTACAACTTCAGAAAAATGAGAAGACCCACAAAACACCTTACATCAAACAGCCAAAACAAGACAAGCACCAAAATGAAAAGTCAAACTACAACAAGGCTACAACATCCATAAAGCCGAAAGCTGCCTCTCAATAGCAGATCTCTTGAATTTTCGGGTCAACACCTTAGTTCTAACATCTCATTTGATTCGAGCAACCAAGGCTTCCTCTGTCCAGGGGGAATTTCCAAAACAAAGCTCATTTCTCAACCTCAAAATGTGGTAAACAGCTGCAGTCAAACTAAGCTTGCAAAGAGTAGTGTGCAACCCCTTACCCTTAAGACTACAAGCCCACAACACAATATCATCTCAGCTAACATTAGGACCAGGACTTAGCAATCCATCATAAGGTTTCTCCAAATACAACGGTTGAAACCACATTGGAAAAATAAAAGATCAATCTATTCTTGCACATGAAAACAGAACCTACATAAGGCATGCCCCATAAATCCCCAGCTACGCATTTTCTCTTTGGTTGCAATGGCCTGTCTAAAAACCAGCCACAAAATGAAAGCATGCCAGAGAATAGCCATGGGATGCCATACAACCTTCCACCAAGGAACCACAGGAAACTTAGGTCTAAGAAAATGCCAAGTTTCTCCACAAGAGTAAACACCACTCTTGAATTTCTAAACAGCAACATTTGCTTCTCCAATTTTAACATCTGGAAGTCTAACCTGAATAGCCACTAGATCATCTGATTTAGCAGGAGGCCAATTCCAGTAACCTTCATGTAGAACAGTAGAGACACATGCATTTAGCCTAAGGCCAGAATCATAGACAACCCGAAAACCGTAAGTGTCAATCAATCTACCATTCGGGTGCCATGCATCAAACCTAAGAGAATTATTATGTCCTGTTCCCACTTTGAAACTCAGCAACTTCTTGGCAACTTCTCTAAGCAGGGCCAGTCCCTTGTTGATGTAAATTGATGTGAAAAAAAAAAAAAAAAAAAAAAAAAAGGAGGAAAGGCAACAATGTTTTTTTTTTTTTTTTTTTGAGGGGAACAGTAAATTCCATTAATGAGAATCCGCAATTACAATGCTCAACAACCAACTGGGGCAGAAATTAAACCACACATAATGAGACTGTTGAGAAGTAGCAAATTTAGCCAAAACATGTGCAGCCCTATTTCCATCTCGCCTCACGTGAGAGACTCTCCAGAAAGGGAAGTTCTCAAGCTTCCGTTTGGCTTCGCGGACCAGGTTCCCAACAATGGAATCGGACTCCGCAGAACTCCCCAAAGCCAGGATGACCTCGCGGGCGTCGCCCTCCAGCTCCACCGATTGGGCGCCTATGTCATGGGCGAATTGCACGGCACGACATGCCGCTAGGGCTTCTGCCACAATTGGGTCCCTGATATAGGGGATGACGTCACACATGGCCACCTTCACCTCCCCACTGTGATCCCTCACGATAATGCCCATGCCCATGGTTTTCTTCCGGTTGTCCAGCGCGGCATCCCAATTGAGTTTGATGCTGTTAGTCGCCGGTCTCAACCATCTGGTATGCGAAGCCTGACCCCCAGACCCTTCAGCCGAGTGGCTCTCTCGGGACTTCCTGAAGTCTTCGATAATGTCAGTGGCTTCTTTGATCAGGAGAGGAGGGGGCAAAATAGAACCCCCAAAGACCACCCTATTGCGCCGGGCCCAAATTTTGTGAGCAATCGACCCAAATAGCTCCAGATCCTTGTCCCCCAATCTGTCAGAGAGTGCTGCGAAAATGTCGAAGAATTCCTCCGCCTCCACCGAAGTCTTCTGAATCGGACCTCTACAACAGCCCCACACTGCTTTGGCGGAATCGCACCTCCAGAGCACATGCCTGTTGGATTCTGCATCAGAGTTGCACATCGGACAAAGCTGGTCAGTAACAATCTTTCTCCTGTATAGATTAGATTTTGTAGGAAGAATGTTGTTGCATGCTCTCCATAAGAAAATTAGGATGTATCGGGGTAGCTTAAGGTTCCATAACCGTCTCCAGATAGGGATAGCAGATTGAAGGGCGGAAGTGCTCCAATTTCCCCTCCCCCTTCTCTCCACTTCTAGGTGGTAGGCGCTGCGAACCGAGAAACTGTTGTTCTTGGTTCCTACCCAAATTAGTTTATCCTCCTGAGAGCGAGGGTTAATAGGGATACTACAAATCTGTTCCACCGTTTCCTCCGGGAAAATTTGTTTAATAAGAGGGATGTTCCACCAGTTGGCTTCCTGATTTATGATGTCAGCAACCTTTGCATCATTAGGAATGATCCGAAAGGGATCGAGAATTTTGTGAGGGGAAGTAGGGATCCATTTGTCCTTCCACAAATCAATTCTCAAGCCGTTGCCCACCCTCCATATGAGGCCCTCTTGCAGGAGGGGTTTTGCTTGCCAGATGCTCCTCCATGCATAGGAGGGCTTCTTCCCAAGGTTGGAGTCCAAAAAAGTTCCACCCGGATAGTATTTCTCCTTTAGAACACGGGCAGCCAAGGAGTCCAGCCAATTCAGTAGCCTCCAGCATTGCTTAGCGAGCATTGCCCTATTGAAACTTTCAAGGTCTCTGTAGCCTAGGCCCCCAGTGTCCTTGCTCCGGCCCATTTTCTTCCAAGACATCCATGCTACCTTGTTAAAGTTCTCCTTGAAGCTCCACCAGAATTTCCCCATAATAGAATTGATCTCTTTTGTTAGGGTTTTAGGAAGGCTGAACACACTCATAGTGTATGTAGGTATTGCTTGGATAACAGCCTTTAGCAAGACCTCTTTCCCTGCTTGTGTGAGGAATTTTTCCTTCCAACCGTTTAGTTTAGCCCAAATCCTTCCTTTGATGTGATTGAAAGAAGATATCCTCGACCGACCAATTAAAGCCGGGAGTCCTAGGTACCGCTCAAAACTTTGAACTTGAGTCGCACTTACCCTTGACAGAATTTCCTCTTTGGTCCCTGGAGGAGTATTTCTGCTAAAGTAGATAGCTGTCTTCTCCCTGTTGATCTTCTGCCCTGAGGCCCTTTCATAGCGATCCAGAATTTCTTCAATATGTCCCCATTCGATAGTGTTGAAAGGCAACAATATTTGGTAAAAAAAAAAAAAAAAAAAAAAGTGAGAAAGTGGTACGAAAAAGTGGAAAAAAAAAAATTGTTTTATAATTATGTTTTTATTTGAATAATAATAAGTATATGATGTGATATAAAAAAAGTAAAAAAAAGTTCAAATATTTGTTGTTGACCTTTTTGAGAAATGGTGATGAACATGCAATAACAGAGCTAAAAGAAAGATTTGCCAAACAAAGCTTAAGACCCGTACGTATTGACGACGCACTCCTGAGTCCCGACGACCATTGCTTTCAACTATCTAAGTCATATTCCAGGAAAATAATGGGAAGCAAATTGAAAAATTTGGAAAACAAAGCTTAAGAGCCGTATTGACGACGCACTCCCGACGACCAATTAATGCATTCAAGTATGCAAGTGTTATTCCAGGAAAATAATGGGAAGAAAATTTTTATGAAGATAAATGCTTTCGTACTGCTTGAAACCAAGTCATGCCATTGGGTCAATGGTTCATAAATGCGTGGAAGAAATGAAACCAAGGGGCCCCCTCCACGTACCATTAATTTCCTCCGACTCTAGTTATGTATGCTGCTCCTTCTCATGGAAGAAATGCTTACAAACCAAGTCATGCAATTGAGTCAATGGAAGAAATGAAACCAAGGGGCCCTCCACGTACCATTTCCTTCTCATCTACCACCTTTAAGAAGTGGGCCGGAAAAGCATACAAATTTCTTTTAAATTATTTAAATTGATTCGGAGATTTTTTTTTTTTTCTTTTCAGTTTATTCCAATAAGTGTCATAATATGTTTGGATTGTTTTTAAAATTAATATTTAGCATTCTAAGTTGGTAGAATAACAATAAATTTTTATTGACTATTAGACTAAATTACATCAGCACTTATTAGACTAAATTACAAGAAATTTCCTTTAAATAGAAAAGAAATGAAAGAAAAAAAATATGTAGTTTCTCTATTATTGTGGGTTTTTAAAATCTCAAAAAGATCAAAAAAATAAAATAAAATTAAATAGTGATTTTAAAAATCAAATTACATTTGAGAGGATTATTCCTCGCTATACTCCCACGGTATATTTGGGTGTATGGTAATCTCTACTTCCATTACTATAAATATGTTTAATTTGATACTTAAATTGTATTTGTATTGTCTATTATAGGCATCGGTGTAAGAAATTCCATTTAAGGTATGTCACATATATTTACTGTGATTATAAAATATATATGATTACGGTGTTTAGTGATTTATTCTAATTAAAGATTATTTTGTGAAATCAAATATTTTGAATTAAATTATTGATTTGATTCTTGTGGAAACAAATATTTGAATTCATTATTGATTTTATTTTGTGGAATCAAATAATCTGAATTGATTTTAGATTTGATTCTTATTAACTAGTGGTGTCTTCTAAAATGTGTTTGCATGTCTTGGACGTTTTCTTTTGAGTGTTGTGTATCTAGCTTGTATCAATGTTTTGGAGCATATGTAAGCAGCATTTAGTTTTTCATTTGTGTACTAGTAGTGACGCTCCAATAAAAAATTTTCTTATCAAGTTCTCTATTTCAACGACCAAAAAGAATAACAGATAGTAGTTCTTGTCAATTATATGTTATCTCGTTGTAAAAGATTGGATTCAAATGAAGACCAAGCTCCAGATAAAGATAAAGATATACGAAATGAGCAATGTTTAGAAGGAGGGTTTTTGTGGGTTTTTAAAATCACTAATAGATCAAAATTCAATAATAATCATCTCAAATTTAATATTAATTTTAAAAGTCATACTATATTAGGGAGGATTCATCCTCGCTATTCTCCCATGGTATATTTGGGTACGTGTGAATATAAATATGTTTAATTTGTTACTTAAATGGTATTTATATTAATTGTCTGTTTTTGAAACACTACATCAAGAAAACTTATATTAATCTTGTTTGGCCAATAATTTGACATCTTTTTAATCCCTTTGGGTATAATCAAAACACACTGCTGGAGCATTTGAATTAGTTGCACCTTTTTTTTTTTTTTTTTTTTGAGAAAATTTGAAATCTTATTCAGGCTCATATAGAGCAAATCAAGAAAGGAGGTGAAGTTCCTCCTTCCTAATAATACCAGTATACCACCAATAAATGGTGGAATAGAATGCCACCAAGTTTAATTAATTTATTGGTGACATGGGTACAAGCCTCTTTTGCTAAAACATGGGCAGCATAATTTGCTCCCCGAACAACATGACGAAAAATAGATTCTTCCATGGAAGACATGCCTTGTTTAATGTCACGCACAAAATGACCATAACTGCTCCCACAAGGCTTGTTTGAGTTCACTGCATTTACAACCTAAAGAGCATCACCTTTGCTTCTATTTTATATCTTCTTGTTCCAGGGAATGTAGATTTCCTCCCACCTGACTTTTGTGGGAAGTGTAAATTCCCTTCTACAAAGGTGAGAATCCACATTTCCTTTCCCCTTAGGAAACTTTTATTTCTTTCAGATAACAAAAATCCATATAACGCATGCAACCAGGGACGGAACTAGACATTTTAATAGGAGGGGGCTAAATATTTTTATTTTTTATTTTTTTTAAGTAGGGGTTAAAATATATATATATAGCCAAAATTTAAGTAAATTAAAAATAACCCAGTTTTTAAATTTTTATTATTCCCTTCAAATTAAAAATCAATAAGCAAAATTGAAAAGAATTTTTTTTGAAAAAAAAAAAATGTAAAGAAAACCGCTGCCCAAAGATTCAGAAAATAAAAAAAAAGTCTCAGTTCCTATACTGAAAGTTGGATTAATTGTGTGCTTCTCGGCGTTCTCGCAAGGCTTTACCTAGATGACATTCTCTTGAAGCTAACATTCTCTTGCTCTTTTTGTTAGAACAGTCCACTTTAACTAACACAGTAGTCCACTAACTGTTATATATACAAAACACTATATTCTACACAAAACACATTATGTTAAACGCAACACAACACAAAACAAATGAAACGCATATCTTCATTCTTCTAGACTTTTCTAATGCCATCTAACTATATTGAAATGAATCCCCATTTTACGTTATCTTTGCCACACATCCTTAGGAAATCGAGCTTTGCCAAGTGTATGACTCCTCGAGTCCACTCCTGTCTTCTTCCAATATACTGCTTTACTAAGGGTGTGTTTGGGATTGCGACTTCGTAGATAATAAGTGCGATTTTAAACCAAATCGCAGAACATAAATCATTTGGGAACTGCGTTTTTAAAAATTGCGATTTGAAAACACATAAAATTTGCTTTTTCAAATCACAGTTAAGATGATGCTTTTTTGAAAACGCAGAATTTTAAAGGCTAATTTGCGATTTTAAAGGCTAAACATCGATTTTTAACGATTTTGTCAAACGCTTAATTGCGTTTTTAAAAATCACTTTTTTCAAATCGCACATTTTTAAATCACACTTTTTGAAATCGCAAACCCAAACGAACTCTAAACTCCTTTCATTTACCAGGCCCCCCCAAGCCAAAGAGTAGTTCCGCCCCTGTATGCAACTTTGTAAAGCTTCTTCTATTGTTACCATTCTCAGACATGTCCGTTGCTACCCGTGAAATATTAAAGGAAAAATGTTTTAACAATGAAGTTATCATTCCAAATCTTGAGACGAAACCGGTTGAAAAGATGATAAAAGGGAAGGGGCCAACGGGCCAAAAAAATTTCTTGCTAGGGGCTAATAGGCAAAAAACCTATTGACTTTTGAAATTTGATAAGTCAATGAATCCATTTTTTTTTTTGACAAGTTAATGAATCCACACTACAAAAAAATTCTGAGATTAGTGACGTGTCTATTGTAGCAATTTTTTCAACATGTCACTATTTAAGACCTGTCAATGTCACTAAATTTTTAGTGACGTGTGAATGGTAACACGTCATTAAATAGTTACGTGCTACATATTAACGTGTCAACCTAAATAAAAATAAATAAAAAATAACACGTCAACCCCCAACCAGTCTATGGGGGTGGCCCAAGCCACCCCTAGGGCCCTAGGGGTGGACCACCAACTGGCTGAAGCCACCCCCAAGGCTCAGTTGGGGTGGCCGACTACCCCATATTTTTTATTTATTTATTTTTATTAATATTTTATTATATTATATAGGACACGTGGCGTGATGTGGGCTGTTGGATGAAAATAAATGGCTAGGATCAACAATTATTTAAAAATATTTAAAAAAATTGAAAATTCTTTGTAACGACAGTTAAAAAAATTTGACAGTAGGGAGTTTTGTGCCATTTCGATTGACCTAGGGAGTTTATTGTCGAAAAAAAAAAACCTAGGGAGTTTTTCATTTTGGCGGGTCGACTCAGGAACTTCTCATATATTTTCTCTATAAAAAACTATTTGGTGACGCATGCATAAGCAGACGTCAACAATTAATGACATGTAATAAAACACGCGTCAATATATAGTGACGTGTCCAAATGACACGTCACTATAGTTACGTGTTAAAAAAACACGTCAACTAATATTGACGTGTTTGAAGAGCTGTATTCGAATCGAGTCAAGTCGAGTTTGGGACTGTTGGACTCGGCTCAAATACATATCTTGGAAGATCAAACTCGGCTTGAGCTAGAACTTGAACCGAGTTTTTGAGTTTTGAAAGTGGATTCGAATTCGGCTTGTTATGAGATTGCCAGACTCGACTCGAGTACATAACTTGAGAGATCGAGTCAAATTTTTGAGTTTTGAAGATATGTTCGAATTCAACTTGTTAACAGCCTAACCTCGAACTCAGTTAGGTTAACAAGATGAGCCCCACTCAAGCTCAATAGAAGCGGCAAGGTTCCCAACCGTTGGTTGAGAGGTAAGGAAACTAATGCTTTTTTGCTTTTTTGTTTTTTTGTTTTTTTGTTTTTTTTTTTTTTTTTGAGAAATGGTGTGTGAGAGACCAAAATGGATCAAGGCTTAAGATGGAGGGAGATATACGAAAGATGATGCTAAAAACTAATAAATAAGAAGAGCCTTGGGTAAGGGTTCATAACAAGAGATGTGTAGCAAGATTCTTCTTCTCTGTTAAATGCTTCTTGAGACTATTAAAATGTCAAATTTCAGTAAATGTTCCAGACCGGCCAGGGGCGGCGCTTGGGGAGTTGGAATCCGGATATTTCACATTCTTCCATAAAATGGGTCAAAAGATACTGAACTTTTGGCATCGCTGTAGAAAGAAAAGGTTGCCACCATTAACCTCAAGGAGATGGCCTAGTGGTTAAAGTTCGGAGCTTCTAGAGATATCATCTCTTGAGGTCATGAGTTTTAAACTCAGCTAGATGCAAATAATTTTTTGGGGCCAGTCACTCGGGCATAACTCGTGATTCAAGGCCAAATGCTGGAAGTGGCGTTGGACATTGGGCACGAAAAGGGGGAAAATACTGGAGGAAATGACTTGCTACTCCCGAAATTCGAAAATGCCCAGGCGAGAGAATGACCTGTTACTCTGATTTCTAGACTGACCCATGTGCAGCCATAGCTACAACCCCACTACAAAAGCAGTAGTTTCTCTGGTGAAATGATCCACCAAACCCAGTTGTAGAAATAGGATCTGAAGGGGAAAGCATGAACGGAAAGTAAAAATGCTAAAAAACTCAATAGCGAATTCAATTTGTGAGCTAGATTTGTAGTGAGACTTTGACAATAAATAAATTATAGAAACAATAGAGTGCTTGTTAAAGCATATATACTTTTTGAAGGTATTTTCCAAATTTTAGAGAAAAGTTTGTAATAGCTAACTTGATGAGGATGCTCGATCTCAAGGAATTAACACAAGACACATGTTTTAAACTTGAATCAATGTTATCAAAGTTCAAACATTAATCACAGGGAGACACACAAAGCCAAAAAGCTAAGAAAAAGACAAAGTAGAATCCTAATGCATATTAGCATGTCCTATAATGCAATACCAACAAAACACAATCTCAATTTATAACCCAAAGGAAATGCAAAACAATATGAAGTTCTAAATGGCACGAAAATGAGATGCCATTGACTTCGGTATCATTTCCTACTAGCAACATGGCAAGCCAGAAAACAATGTGTGACTTGTGGCCAGCTCTACATTACGGAAATGCTGATTTATCTTCTTCTTTTTTTTTTCTTTTTTTTTTTTTTTTTTTTTTTTTCGATTTACTCCCTTTTCTTCAGCCAACTGCTATTGATTTATACCATAATGATTGTAATGGTTGATTTGTCTTTAAATATGTAGAAAGCAGTCCAGGCAAGTCCCAAGAATTGGTTGCATGGCATGTATGCTAAGGGTGAAAATGCGGGCGGATAATAACTGTTTGCATTTAACTATTATCCGTTATCCGCATATGTGGATACAAATGTGGTAATTCACTAAAGCGATGTTGTTTTGGATTTGATAAGTTTAAGATCTTTAGGTTCTGTTAAATTTTTGTCACTATCATCTCAAAGTCATACCCTACTACATTTACTTTTTTTTTTTTTTTTTTTTTAAGTAATCCAAATCTCGACTACTCTATGAAACAATGACCCTCTATGACTGATAATCATAAATTATGTAACAAATGAAATCTTAATTTATTTAAGCTTGCATATAGTAATAACCGCATTATTTAAGCTTCCATATAGATTTTGAAAGTAATTCAAAATATATGGTCATTACCGCGTATGCGGATAACAGATAATAACCGCAATTAATAACCGCTATAATTGCACGGACTCGGATACCTAAAGGTGATAATCGCGTTATGCGGATGCAGATGTGAAGTTTTTAAAGGTCGGACCTATTCAGGGGCCAGAGGGGCCCTGCCCCCCCCCCCCCCCCTCAAGCCCCAGATTTTTTTCAAAAATAAAAATAAAAAAAATCTAAAATAAAATAAAATTTTACCCTATTTTTTTAAATTTTGCTCCCCCTAAATTTTTTTTTTTTAAAATTTGGCCCCCCCAATTTGTCAATGCTAGGTCTGCCACCGATGTTTTTGAAGCTAATATGGGCATTACGGACAAGTGGAGACAACTATTAAAGATGAGTAATGTGGAGCAATTTTTTTGTCTTCTTTTTATTCTCTTAAGATTGATGTGGCTTTTAAAATTATTGTTCACTTTGGAATGAATCACTATTAAATTTTGATCTAATGTTAATTTTAAAAGTTACATCAACTTTGAGACGATAAAAAGAAGACAATTTTTTTTTTTTTTTTTTTTTTTTTTTTTAATATTACTCATTAAAGATCTGATTTTAAAAAATTGTTCTTAATTACTCATAGTAAATTTACCTCACCATTTCTTTTCTTTACAATTTTAATTCCAAGTATGCTTCGCGCTATCATTCTCTCCCTCTTCGTGCCAAAAATTAATATAACTATATTAATTTGAGATTAATATAGTTATATTCGCTTGGAGCATTTATTTGGGTAATTCTGGATTCAAAAAAGAAAAAAAAAGAAGAGTACAATTCAAGAAAATTGGAAGAAATGTTATATTGTTGAATTGGTTGTAGCTTTTTTGAAGATGTATATTGTTAGAGACAATAATATGTCGTTGCAACAATGATGTAGCTAGTCACCAAGATGACCGTCTTGTTTGGCAAATAATACAAAAAAAAATTAGTTTTATTTTCACATTTTTTGAAAACAATTAACATCAAAATATTTAAACTTTTTTTACTTTTTATATCACATTAATAATTTTTTATTACTATTCAATTAAAAAAAAATTTCATTACAATACAAATTACTTTTACTTTTTTATACACATTATTTTTACTTTATATTACATATATCACTTTTAACCAACTAAAAAATTCTTTTCCACGGCTCTGATCTGTCACTTGCCAAATAAGTCGTCACACTCCATATTCTGTAGTTCCTCAAATCATGGGATCCAATTAATGTGCTGTCATATATGCGTTTCTGGACTTATTTGCTCCAAGATGACGTAACATGATCCGACAAGCAGGGGCAGTGCCAGCCATGGGCCAGGGGGTTAGCCCTCCCAAGCCCCATGAATTTTTTAAAAATTAAAAATTAAAAATTCACCCCTAAATTTTTTTTATTTTTATAGTTTTGGCCTCCCAATTTTTATTTTTTGTTTATTTATTTTTTTAATTTGACCCTCCAAATTGTAATGGTGCGTTTGGGTATTGAATTTTGAGAATTAGAATTGAATTCTAATTCTATTTACAAATATCGAGGTAAGAAATTGTGTTTGGGTGTTGAATTTTGAGATTGAAAAATATTATATTTTAATGGTAAGAAATGATTGATAGTTTAAAAAGTTGTGTATAATAATTGGTATTTTGAAAAGTTGTGTGAAATAATAATTTAAATAATAATAATTTATTATATATTGATTATTTAATTAAAAATAAATAAATAATTTTTTTTTAAAAAAATAATTGAAATCAAAATTAAAAATTAAAAAAAAAAAAAAAAAGAACCAAGGGTGGCTGCCGGTTGGCAGCCACCCCAGGCAATGGGGGTGTCCGCGCGCCACCCCCAGAGGAGGTTGGGGGTGGCCGCGCGGCCACCCCCAGTGGTCGGGGGAGGCCGCGCGGCCACCCCCAAGGGTCGGGGGTGGCCGTGCGGCCACCCCCAAGGGTCAGGGGTGGCCGCGCGGCCACCCCCAGTACTCGGGGGAGGCGGCGCGGCCTTCCCCAAGGGTCAGGGGTGGCCGCGCGGCCACCCCCAATACTCGGGGAGGCGGCGCGGCCTTCCCCAAGGGTCAGGGGTGGCCGCGCGGCCACCCCCAGTACTCGGGGGAGGCCGCGCGGCCTCCCCCAAGGGTCAGGGGTGGCCGCGCGGCCACCCTCAGTACTCGGGGGAGGCCGCGCGGCTACCCCCAAGCGTCCCTTGGGGGTGGCCGCGCGGCCACCCCCCAGTACTCGAGGGAGGCCGCGCGGCCTCCCCCAAGGGGTGGCTGCCAGCCGGCAGCCACCCCTCTGTCTTTTTTTTTTTTTAATTTTTTTTTTTAAAATTATTAATATTAATTTCATTTATTTTATATTGATTTAAATTATTAATATTAATATTTTGTTAGTCAACTTTTTCTGCGCTGGGTCCCACCAGGAATCTCAAAATTCGGGTCAAAATCCGGGTTTTTGGGCGGGTGGGTGGGTTTTAGAAAAAACCCGGATTGAATAATTATTGTATTCTGTTCCCAAACAGTTCATAAACAACACAAGTGATTCTAACGTGTCATCCATGAGGTGGTGTGTCGCCTACATGGCTACATGTGAAACAATCTTCAAGGATGTGGCTCATACAAATCTATTGCATAAAATCAAAAATCATTTTTTTTAAAAAAAAAAAAAAAGGTTTAAATGCTTTTTTGGCACATGTGGTTTAACAACTTTATCAATTGTCCCTTCGATTTTATTTTGTATTACAGATGATATTTTAATATATAATGCTTAAAAACAAATATTTAAAACCTTTTTAGTGCCTAGGTTTTCGCTTTTTTATTTTTTCCCACCATAGTTTTCAAATTATATCACATATAATATCTGACTAATGAGTAAAGACCAATTTAATACCTTTCTCAAAGTTTTGATTTAAATTGATGTGAAAAAAAAAAGAAAAGAAAAAAAAAAGGCAAGAATGTTTGATATCTTTCTCAAATCATATTACATTTGAGAGGATAAAACACAGAAGCACAAATCGCCAAAAGAGAGTGCAATGGTTACAGGACAGATGCCTACATAACCCCTTGTCACATGATGTCATGTTATGACGTCTGTTCGATCTATTATGGAAAATTAAAATGCCAGTTGAATTATTTAGAATTAATCAATGGGGATCGAGTTGAATGATTGGAACAAATTAGTTAAGAAACGCTTGGAAAAATAACGCATCAACACACCGGTGTATTGCATCTACTATTTCACTCATTCACTCTCTCATTTCCAACACAATTAGCTAATATGTTAGTTCTGTCAATCAAAATGTAAACTTTTGTATCTATTATATGACAAATTAGATTGCAACTAAACTCCATTTTGATTGCATTGTCATTTTTTTTTAGTTGGATTCTTTTCCCCTGTTTTGGAAAAGCAGCATCTTCCTTTCTTTTTTTTTTTCTAGTTCCCGATGTCTGTCCTTTTTTTTTTTATCTTGTACTTCAAAAAAAAAAAAAAAAGGAAAAATAACTCACGACGACCATTAATGCTTTCAACTACTTTTAAGTCTTCTAAAAAAAAATTCCACAAAAACATTAAATAAATAAGAAAATCTGGATAAAGAGAACAGTCAACAGGGTCTGCTGTCCGCCAATCCTAGTTTGAAAATTAAATGGGAGAGGGACCGCAGATAATTAAGGCATCCCCTTCAACATTTGCATCCTCCGGGAAATGGTTGGGAGAATTGAAATCAAGGGGCCTTCCTCTACAGCTTCCGCTTTTAAGAAGTATATATATATAATACTCTTTGGTTACCAAAGGGGATACAGGAAACAGAGAACAACTATTCTCCATTCTCCAATGATGCCAACACTCTTCTTCCCTTTTCTTCTTCTCTCCGCTATTTTCGCTCAACAGGGCCAGTCCCTTGTAAAGCGAGGCTCTTTCTTGACACCAACCACCAACTCTTCTTGGCCATCACCTTCCGGTCTATACGCCTTTGGATTCTACAAGCAAGGCAACGGTTTTGCTGTCGGCATTTTTCTTGCCGGGCTTCCACACAAGACGGTCGTTTGGACAGCCGACCGAGACAAACCTCCAGTTCCCGCTGATTCAAAACTGAGTTTCACTAGTGATGGAGAACTGGTTCTTCAATCGGCACATGTACAAGACGCAGAGACACGCCTCGCCATTTTTCCGGCAGGTGCAACCTCAGTGTCGATGCTTGACACGGGCAACTTTGTTCTCCTTAATGCCGGTAATGAGATGGAATGGCAGAGTTTCGAAAATCCAACGGACACCGTTTTGCCAACTCAGACTTTTTACCATTGGCAAAAGTTGTGTTCCAGTATTTCAGACACCAACAAGTCAACCGGCATATTTCAGGTGTTGATGCACGAAAATGGATGGCTGGCGATGCACTCAGTTAGAACTCGAAACACGATTGAATATGGTTATTGGGGAGAAGGTATAGATGGGCAAAATAATGACGTGGTTCTGCATCTTGAAAACAATGGTCATCTCTATTTGACCAATGGCGCTGGCGTTATTATAAGCAATATGACAGACGGATATCCTACAAAAGATGTTGTCTACCGATTGACAATTGACCCAGATGGGATCTTGCGTCTATACTCCCACGCTATGAATCAAAATTTGCCGACGGTCCATTGGTTTATTCCAAATGACGTCTGTACGCCCAAGGGTCTATGTGGGGATAATGGATATTGTGTTTTAACTGATCAAAAAGTTGATTGCAAATGTCTTCCTCAATTTGAACGGGTCAACAAGGAGGATAGGAGTTCAGGCTGTCGAAGGAATTCCACTGTGGAGAGTTGCAAAAGCAGCAAAGGGAATTTCACCATGGTACCAGTAGCACCTAATACCGTATGGGAAAAGAAAAGTACTTATTCTGTTCTCAAATCGCCAACTCAAGACATTTGCGGAGAAGCATGTTTGCAGGACTGCGACTGTGAAGCTGCACTGTTCAAGGACGGGCTTTGCGCAAAACAAAAGCTTCCTTTGCAACTTGGAAGAAATCAAACCGACTCAACCGTACTCCTTATCAAGGTAAATGTTGGTACATCTACACCCACTATAAATACAAATCTACGGAAAGAAACCAAGAAAGAGCATCGATCGGATCACATCCTAATTATCAGTGTGTCATTACTTGCTTTTGCATTAGCTGTCTTGGCGATTTCTGGAATTACAATTTATAGATATCGTGTTTCGTCATATAAAATGGCAAATAATAGAAACATTGTCTTGAGTGAAGATTTTGCTCCAAAATCATTTACTTACGCAGAACTTGAGAAAGTGACCGATGGTTTCAAGGAAGAGCTTGGGAGAGGAGCGTTTGGGAAAGTATATAAAGGGGCAATATTGAATGGCCAGAAGATTAATGTACAGGTGGCCGTCAAAAGGCTAGACATATTAATGTTGGCAGAACGGGAAAGAGAATTCCAGACTGAGATGAAAGTTATTGGAAGAATACATCACAAAAATCTTGCCCGTCTATTGGGTTATTGCCATGAAGGACCGAATAGGCTTTTGGTGTACGAGTATATGAGCAATGGGTCACTTGCAGATGTACTCTTTACACCAATAAAACTTTCTTGGGATGAGAGAATAGAAATTGCTTGCCATATAGCGAGAGGACTAATTTATCTACATGAAGAGTGTGAGCCACAAATCATTCATTGTGACATAAAATCCCAGAACATACTCATGGATGAAAACAGGCTCCCAAAAATATCGGATTTCGGATTGGCAAAGTTGTTGAAGGTTGATCAAAGCAAAACCTTGACAAACATTAGAGGGACAAAGGGATATGTTGCTCCAGAGTGGTATCGGAATTTGCCCGTGACAGTCAAAGTAGATGTTTACAGTTTTGGAATTGTGCTCTTGGAAATTATATGTTGTCGAAAGAGTGTGGATCTAAAGCTTCCAGAGGAAGAAGCTATTCTTGAAGAATGGGCATACCAATGCTTTGAGGCTGGAGAGTTAGGTAAACTAGTAAATAATGAAGAGGTTGACAAGACACAATTGGAGAGAATGGCTAAAGTTGGACTTTGGTGCATTATGAATGAGCCTTCACTCCGCCCATCAATGAAAATGGTTCTACTTATGTTGGAAGGGACTGTAGACATTCCAGTCCTTCCAAGTCCAACTTCTTTCTAAGTACCATGTAAGATGCATTTGATATTCCAAATCCGACATCCTTTCTTGGTGTCTTCTAAAATGTGTTTGCACATGTACCAAACTTAAAAAATAAGTCTTGTCTAGACTCTAGTGGCATGTCTTGGACGTTTTCTTTTGAGTGTGGTGTATCTTGTATCAATGTTTTGGTGCATATGTAAGCAGCATTGAGTTTTCATTTGTGTACTAGCTAGTAGTAACAGATAGTTTTTCATTTTCTTATCAAGTTCTCTATTTCAACCAAAAAGAATAACAGATAGTTCTTATCAATTATATCTTATCTCGTTGTAAAAGATTGGATTCAAATGAAAACCAAGCTCCAGATAAAGATAAAGATCGATGTACGAAATTGTTGGGGTGAATGTCAATAACAAAATCGCAGCGAAAATATCTACCCCTCTTTGTGCAAATTAAATAGTCAATCTAGCTAGCACCAAAATATCAACTCACACAAGAACAATGCAGAAAAATAAATCCAGCAACCACCACAAGTAAGACACCAAAATTTTTCGTGGAAAACCCTCCGGTGTGAAGGGAAAAACCACGGGACCTAGTCCAGTTAAAACTTCCACTATCAACAATAATGGGCTTACAAATTGTCTTCTCTAGAACAATATCTAGAGGTTATCACCACATCAAGAATACACACATTCTTGGATTAAAACATAAATTCATCACCATAAAGTGGATTCCAACAACAACAAAGAAAGGTCTCACCAAGTGGGGATGAACAACCGAGCAACTGGAGAGGAAGTCCAACGATCGACACCAGTCAATGCGTAGCCCTCGTCGTCAGGAGCAACATACTGAAATTTCATCAAGATCAGACCATAAATGACCCTCTAATCTCTGACGGAAATGGGTATGTGTAAAACACTATTTTTCTTCTCCTCCCTCACTGTTTGCTCGAGCCTTGTTTTTGAAAACACTGAACTTCCCTCTCTATCTCAATTTGAAAAAATCAGCTTGCCATCTTTCTTTCCCTTTTTTTTTTTTATTTTTTTTTTATTTTTTATTTTTTTTTATTTGGACACAGGTCACGCATTGTGCGTGACCTGTTCCTGGCCAACAGAAACAGAGGCGCAGCCTCTGTTTCTTTTGGCTCAAGGGTTGGTCCCCCACATAGGAGGGACCACCCAACAAATCTCCCCTCCCGACTACATGGGGGGCTCCACCAAGCCCGCTTTCCTTCTACAAATTTCAAGCTTTTGCATAGGCAACGTTTTTGTCATCATATCTGAACCATTATCATCAGTATGGATTTTCTCAATTTGCACAGTTTCTCATCCAGTACATCACGAATCCAATGATACCTAACATCAATATGTTTGGATCTTGAGTGGAAAGTTGAATTCTTACTGAGATGGATGGCACTTTGACTGTCACAATAAAGCAAATAACTCTTTTGTTGTAGACCCAGTTCTTGTAAGAACTTTTTTATCCATAACAATTCTTTGGCAGCTTCTGTGATAGCAATGTACTCTGCCTCTGTAGTAGACAAAGCAACACATTTCTGCAATCTGGATTGCCATGACACTGCTCCCCCTGAATAAGTAATCAGGTACCCTGAAGTAGACTTTATGGAGTCAATATCACCGGCCATATCTGCATCTGTAAACCCATCAAGCATCTGCTTACCGTTACCGAAGCACAGACATATCCTCGAAGTACCTCTGAGATACCTGAGAATCCATTTCACAGCTGCCCAATGTTCTTTGCCAGGATTAGAAAGGAACCGACTGACAACTCCAACAGCATGAGCGATATCAGGCCTCGTGCACACCATGGCATACATCAAGCTACCCACAGCTGAAGCATAAGGCACTTTCTTCATTTCTTCATTTTCTTTCTCACTTGTAGAACTTTGCTTTGAACTTAGCTTCAAATGACCTGCAAGTGGAGAGCTCACTGGTTTTGCCTTGCTCATGTTGAACCTGTCCAATACCTTCTCAATATAACTCTCTTGTGATAGCCACAATCTTCCATTTTTCCTGTCACGAGAGATCTTCATACCAAGAATCTGTCTTGTGGGTCCCAAGTCCTTCATAGCAAAGGACTTGCTCAACTCCTCCTTCAATCTGTCAATTTTGCTAATGTCACGACCAACTATCAACATGTCGTCCACGTATAGCAAGAGAATAATAAATTCTCCATCTGAGAACTTCTTCACAAATACACAGTGATCAGAAGTAGTTTTGTCATACCCGTGCTCAACCATGAAGGAATCAAATTTCTTGTACCATTGCCTCGGTGCCTGCTTGAGTCCGTACAAGCTCTTTTTCAACTGACACACTAGATGTTCTTTGCCTCTAGTTGTAAACCCCTCTGGTTGCTCCATATATATTTCCTCCTCCAAGTCACCATGAAGGAAAGCAGTCTTCACATCAAGCTGTTCAATCTCCAAATTCATATTGGCAGCCAAACCTAGAACAACTCTGATAGAAGACATCTTCACCACGGGTGAAAAAATTTCTTCAAAGTCAATACCCTTCTTCTGACTAAACCCCTTCACAACCAGTCTTGCCTTGTACCTTGGTTGTGATCTGTTTGGTTCAATCTTGCATCTAAACACCCATTTATTCTTGAGTGCTCTCTTGCCCTTAGGCAGATCCACCAAATCATATGTGTGGTTCTCATGCAAGGATTTCATCTCTTCTTGCATAGCTTTTTGCCACTCATTTTTCTGGTCATGTAACATAGCCTCCTGATAACTTTCTGGCTCTCCCCCATCAGAAAGTAACACATACTCATCAACTGAATATCTTCTGGAAGGTTGACGCTCTCTGGTAGATCTCCTCAACTGAATCTCAGTAGATGGCTCTGAGGAAGCATGCTCTAGGTGCTCTTCTGACTCCACATTATCAACTGCGGATTCACCATCTCTACCAACTGTGTCAACATGTTCTTCTTGTACATCTCTCATGTGTTCATCATGTGTCACACAAGGAGGAACAACTGGACCCAAATCAACACGTTCTTCACAGAGAGACTCTGGCTTTTTAGTCTGTTCCATGTCTTCAATGGTTTGATCTTCAAAGAAAACATCTCTGCTCCGTATGATTTTCTTAGAAATTGGATCCCAAAGTCTGTAACCAAACTCTTCATGTCCATAACCCAGGAAGATACACTGTTTAGCCTTGCTATCAAGCTTGGACCTCTCATCTCTAGGAACATGAACAAATGCCTTGCAGCCAAACACTCTCAAGTGCTCAAAAGAAACATCTTTCCCTGTCCACACCCTTTGAGGAAAGTCACAATTCAAAGGAACTGACGGAGAAAGATTGATCAAGTCAACTGAGGTCTTCATTGCCTCACCCCAAAAGGATTTAGGCAATTTTGCATGAGAGAGCATACACCTGATTCTTTCACAAATAGTTCTGTTCATTCTCTCTGCTACGCCATTATGCTGCGGAGTCTTGGGCACAGTTTTCTCAAGCCTAATACCATGGCTTCTGTAGTACTCTTCAAACGGACCTCTGTATTCACCACCATTATCTACTCGAACACATTTCAGCTGCCTCCCAGTTTCTCTTTCAACCTTCATGTGAAAGGCTTTGAACACATCCAGCACCTGATCTTTAGTTTTCAAAGCAAAAACCCACACTTTTCTAGAGTGATCATCAATAAATGTCACATAATAAAGTGCACCACCAAGAGTTTTAGTGTTCATAGTGCAGACATCAGTGTGAACTAAATCAAGAATATTAGTCTTTCTTGATTGTGGGGATTTATGAAATGAAACTCTTCTTTGTTTTCCAACAAGACAATGAGTACAGGGCATTAGTGACGTACATTTGATATTAGGTAGGAGCTGCTTCTTGGCAAGAACTTGAAGTTCCTTCTCACTCATGTGACCAAGCCTCTTGTGCCATAGCTCAGTGGAAGTTTCATTCTCAACAACATTCACATCTCCCTTGACTAATCTTGCTTCAGTCTTGTAGAGAGTGTTAATCTTCTTTCCCCTGGCTAAAATAAGAGAACCCTTGCAAAGTTTCCATTGTCCACCTCCAAGGTAATTATGGTAGCCTTCATCATCAAGCTTCCCAATGGAAATCAAGCTGAAGCGCATCTCAGGAACATATCTGACATCTTTGAGAAGCAATTTGCATCCAATGCTGGTTTCTAACTGTATATCTCCCATGCCCACAATTTCACATTTTGCTTCATTTCCCATCCTGACCCAACCAAAGTTTCCACTGGTGTAGGAAGAGAAAAAATCTCTATGTGGTGTAATATGAAAGGAAGCTGCCGTATCAACTACCCACATAGACTCATGACATGCGAGATTAACATAAGCATCTTCACAAACAACTAAATCATAACCATCAGATGCAACTGCTGCAGTGTCTTTTTCTTCTTTTGATTCTTCACCTTTTTCTTTCAACTGTTCCTTTTTAAATTTTCTGCACTGTCTCTTCATATGCCCAAGCTTGCCAGAGTGAAAACATTTTATCTCTTTCCTTGTCTTGGATATTCCCCTTGACTTGTCACGACTGTCATCACCACGAGGTTTTCTGCTTTTACTTCTCCCCCGCTTTTCTGTAACAAGTGCCTCTGTATGAGAAGAAATACCATGCTCTTTTCTTCTTGCCTCTTCATTGAACATGCTGTCTTTTACCATACCCATAGTCATTTACACCGTTGGGAGCCGAATTGCTGAGTGACACTACCAAGGTTTCCCAACTGTCCGGCAAAGAACTCAACATAAGTAATGCTTGCACCTCATCATCTAGTACAAGTTTCATGGTAGACAACTCATTCAATAATCCTTGAAAATTACTCAAATGCTCCGTAACACTTTGCCCATCTTTGTACTTCAAATTCACAAGCCTTCTTATCATAAAGGCTTTGTTCTGAGCAGTCTTTCGCTCATAAAGACTCTCTAACTTCAACCTAAGTAAGTAAGCATCAACTTCTTTGGCTACATGATGGAAGACACTTTGATCAACCCATTGCCTAATATATCCGACGGCTTTCCTATTTAATTTCTTCCATTCATCATCGGTTTTGGCATCCGGTTTAATCCCATTTAACTCAATAGGCTCAAACAATTCTTTACAGTACAAAATATCTTCCATCCTAGTCTTCCAAATTGAATAATTGGAAGCCGTGAGTTTAACCATGCTATCAGATGACTCCTCCATTTAATTTACACAGCAATTTCACAACCAAAGCTCTGATACCACTTTGTTGGGGTGAATGTCAATAACAAAATCGCAGCGAAAATATCTACCCCTCTTTGTGCAAATTAAATAGTCAATCTAGCTAGCACCAAAATATCAACTCACACAAGAACAATGCAGAAAAATAAATCCAGCAACCACCACAAGCAAGACACCAAAATTTTTACGTGGAAAACCCTCCGGTGTGAAGGGAAAAACCACGGGACCTAGTCCAGTTAAAACTTCCACTATCAACAATAATGGGCTTACAAATTGTCTTCTCTAGAACAATATCTAGAGGTTATCACCACATCAAGAATACACACATTCTTGGATTAAAACATAAATTCATCACCATAAAGTGGATTCCAACAACAACAAAGAAAGTTCTCACCAAGTGGGGATGAACAACCGAGCAACTGGAAAGGAAGTCCAACGATCGACACCAGTCAATGCGTATCCCTCGTCGTCAGGAGCAACATACTGAAATTTCATCAAGATCGGACCATAAATGACCCTCTAATCTCTGACGGAAATGGGTATGTGTAAAACACTATTTTTCTTCTCCTCCCTCACTGTTTGCTCGAGCCTTGTTTTTGAAAACACTGAACTTCCCTCTCTATCTCAAGCTGAAAAAATCAGCTTGCCATCTTTCTTTCCTTCTTTTTTTTTTTTTTTTTTTTTTTTTTCATTTGGACACAGGTCACGCATTGTGCGTGACCTGTTCCTGGCCAACAGAAACAGAGGCGCAGCCTCTGTTTCTTTTGGGAGGGACCACCCCAACATAAATGAGTAATGTGAAAAAGAGGATTCTTGTGAGCTTTTAAAATCATCAATATATAAAATCCAATAATAATTATCTCAAATTTAATATTAATTTTAAAAGTCATATTATATTTGAGAGGATTCATCCTTGCTATACTCCCATGGTATATATATTTGGGTGTCTGACAATCTTTACTTCCTTGAATATAAATATGTTTAATTTGTTATTTAAATGGTATTTGTATTGTCTATTTTTGTTACTTATATTAATATGGTTTGGCCAATAATTTGACACACTGCTGGAGCATTTGAATTGGTTGCACTTTTTTTTTTTTTTTTTTTTAGAGAAAATTTGTAATCTTATTCAGGCTCATATAGAGCAAATCAAGAAAGGGGTGAAGTTCCTCCTTCCTCATAATACCACCAATACATGGCGGAATAGAATGCCACCAAGTTTAATTAATTTATTGGTGACATGGGTACAAGCCTCTTTTGCTAAAATATGGACAACAAAATTTTCTCCCCGAACAACATGACGAAAAATAGATTTTTCCATGGAAGACATGCGCGCCTTGTTTAATGTCATGCACAAAGTGACCATAACTACTCCCACAAGGCTCATTTGAGTTTACTGTGTTTACAACCTAAAGAGTATCACATTTGCTTCTATTTTATATCTTCTTGTTCCAGGGAATGTAGATTTCCTCCCACCTAACTTTTGCGGGAAGTGTAAATTCCCTTCCACAAAGGTGAGAATCCCCATTTCTTTTCCCCTTAGGAAACCTCTATTTCTTTTAGATAACATAAATCCATATAACGCATGCAGTCAGGGACAGAGCAAGACATTTTAATAGGAAAGGGGCCAAATAATTTTTTATTTTATTTTATTTTTTTAAGTAGGGATTAAAATATATATAATTTTTTATATATAAATAAAGTCAAATCTTAAGCAAATTAAAAATAACCTAGTTTTTAAATTTTTATTATTCCCTTCAAATTAAAATCATTAAGCAAAATTGAAAAGAGTTTTTTTTGAAAAAAAAAAAACAAAAATGTAAAGAAAAGCTCTGTCCAAAGATTCAGAAAACGTAAAAAAAAAAAAAAAAAAAAAAAAAAAAAAAAAAAAAAAGGGTCTCAGTTTCTACTCTGAAATTGAGAAATTTTAATTTGATGAATTGTGTACTTCTCGGCGTTCTCGCAAGGCTTTACCTAAATGACATGCATGGCTCTTAAAGCGAACATTCTCTTGCTCATTTTGTTAAAACTATAGCCTACTCTAACTAACACAATAGCCCACTAACTGTTATACATACAAAACACAATATATTCTACACAAAACACATTCTGCTAAACGCAACACAAAACAAATGAAACGCATATCTTCATTCTTCTAGACTTTTCTAATGTCATCTAGCTATATATATCGAAATGAATCCCCATTTTACGTTATCTTTGCCACGCATCCTTTAATTACGAAATTGAGCTTTGCCAAGTGTATAACTCCTCGAGTCCACACCTGTCTTCTTCCAATGTACGTACTGCTTTACTAAACTCCTTTCATTTACTTTAAACAAAACATATGCAACTTTGTAAAGCTTCTTCCATTGTTATCATTTTCAGATATGTCCGTTGCTACCTGTGAAATATTAAAAGAAAAAAGTTTAAATTTGACAATGAAGTTATCGTTCCAAATCTTGAGACGAAACCAATTGAAGAGATGATAAAAGAAAAGGGGCCAACGGGCCAAAAAAATTTCTTGCTAGGAGCTAAGAGCACTTGTAGTGTGCTCATCAAAATTTCAGCAAATTTTGACGAAAAATACCACTTTTGTTATTTTAGCTATCTAATTTTCAAAAGCTCTAAATATCAAACTCCTTAAATATTCTCTACTTTAAAATAAATACTATTTTTTTTTTCCTTTCCAACTAACCTACCATTTTCAGATTGTTCTAAAATTCATACCTCCCTTTCCTTTTTCTTCTCTTCTCTTCTCTCACGCACACTTTTATTATTTTCTTCTTCTTTCTCTAATTCGATTCCTCTTCCTTCTTTGCTCTCCACACCGAGAGACAGTGAGATAGTGAACGAGAGAGAGAGAGAGAGAGAGAGAGAGAGAGAGATTGAGATCAAGGGAGAGAGCACACCAGGAGAGATCAGACCCGAGAGATTGGGAGATAGAACCGGAGAAGATTACCAATTTTACTGTAGAGGCGACGAGCTTGTTGGAGACAAGATTTTGAGCAAAATCGTCTGATTTTGGTGATTTCGTCTGTTTGATGACTTCACTACGAATGCTCTAATAGGGAAAAAAAAACCTTATAATTTTTTTTTCCTTTTGCCTTAAATTGTTTTTCTTTTTTAAAAGTTGAGGTACACACCCCCCTCCTCCCCCACTTCCTCTGTAATTCCATGCAGCCTTTTGTAATATTGCATGCAAAATAATATATATATATATATATATATATATAATAAAATATGTCTACTGTAGCAATTTTTCGATACGTCACTATTTAGGACCCGTCAATATGCCACGTCACTAAATTTTTAGTGGTATGTTAATACATACACATCACTATTTAGTGACATGTGAATGGTAACACATCATTAAATAGTGACGTGTTACATATTAACACGTCAATATATATATACATCTTAATTAAATAAAAAATAAAAAATAACACGTCTAACCCCAACCGGTCTTTGGGGGTGGCTTGGGCCACCACCAACCGGCCCATGGGGGTGGCTGAAGGCTCAATTGGGGCGACCGGCCACCCCATAATTTTTATTTATTTATTTATATTTTATTATAAAGGACAAGTGCCGTAATGTGGGCTGTTGGATGAAAATAAATGGCCAGGTTCAACAATTTTTAAAAAATTTGAAAATTCTTTCTAATGGCAGTTAAAAAACTTTGACACCACGGTAGGGAGTTTTGTGCCATTTTGATTGACCCAAGGAGTTTATTGGAGAAAAAAATAAAAATAAAAATAAAAAACCCCAAGGAGTTTTTCAATTTTTTGCTGGGTTGACTCAAGAACTTCTCATATATTTTCCCTATAAAAAACTATTTGGTGATGCGTGCATAAGCACATGTCAACAATGAGTGACATGTGTTAATGCTAATTCCGGTCGGTGAGGCAAGAGATGCCGCAGGTGGACTCGACCGACTGACCTGCAAAGACAAAGGACGCACAGTGGGTTTCCCCAGCGGTCCTCCTCCGACGCCCAAGTTAGATGAAGTATATTTTGAGTGAGAGAGAGAGAGAGAGAGAGAGCTCAGGACTTGTATAAAAAATAATCCCCAGAGAAACTTAATACCTGGACTTTGCTATTTATAGGCAGCTGCCCTCAAGGTTAGGTAAGAATATCCCGATTTTTAGGGAACAGTGACTCCCTGTGTACGAACAGGTCCTAAGTACACTCTTGACAGTGATGAGCAGGTGGGCTCTTTAATGACGAAGCATGGGACTCCAGGAAATCCCAGATCTTCGGGGGCACAGTCACCTAATCGCTCTCCTTTATCAGTATCGTCATCATTACCACTTGTCGGTTAACGGAGCACCCGACACCTCCTGCTCGGACTGCGCCGGCCGAGGCCTCACCATCCCAGGAAGGAGGCCTCATCGGCAGCGATGTATCCGACACACCCCGCTCGGTTGGAACCCTCCCCTCTCGGGAAGGTTATTTTATCAACAGTTACCCCCCAAGTCTTTTGTCTCATGCCATGAGACGAAAGAGTTTATGCCCCTCCCCCTCCTTTGTGACGACCTCGTCCACCGACACCGAGAGGCCCAACGCCCCGGCCTTGTTGAGTCATGCTCACCGAGGAAGGAGGGCGCGTTATTATTATTTTTGAATTTTGAATTTTAGACGTCTGCCGCCACGCCGTCAGCATTTAAAGCGTCTGACACTTCGACTGCCGCGTCTGGAAGGGTAATTATTGCTGTCGCCTCGAAATCCGAACGAAATCTAGTAACCGAGTCGATTGGATTTCCGGTTGAGGGAACTGTTTCCCCCACTATGGTCCGCTTGGGCTTCCAGGTTGCGGGCACCGGCAATCCCCGGTCACCGCGAGCCCTATAAAAAGCCTTTCCCTCTCCTTCACTTTTCATTTTACTCGTTGTTTTCGTTGTTTTTGCCTTTCTCTTTCCCCTTTTTTGTTCTCCTCGTTCCTTCACCGACGCACTAAACACCTCTCCAGAATGCCTACTAAGAGCAAATCCAGCACCTCATCGGCGCCTGTTCGTGCGGCCGCCGAGAACGTAGCTGAGCAACACGAAGAGGTCACTCCCGGGGACCTCCCCGCAGTGCTCATCCCTCTTGATAACCGTCATGTCTCCCTGTTCTCGGTGCAGAGTGAATGGATCTTGCGTACAAACTATGATATCGGCGACTCGGTCCGTCTGCATTTCCAGGATCCGTCGGCATTGAGTATCCCGGGTGGTGACATCACCCTCTTCGAAAGGATGTTCATGGCGGGTTTGAGGCTTCCGTTTCCCGACATTGCCCGAGAATTTCTGCTCCACTTGAAAGTCGCTCTGAGTCAGATTTTTCCGAACTCGTGGAGGTACCTCTTCACGTCATTCATACTTTGGAGAACTGTGATCGGGTCTCGGATGTCGATTCCGCAACTTTTGAATGTATACCGGCCGGGTATGGATGCCGAGGGGGTCGTAAAGCTACGGACCCGACAAGGTCCATCATTCATTTTCCTGAAACCCATCTATTCTAATAATAAAGACTGGGAGAAGCAAATTTTCCGGGTGTCCGGCGAGTGGGAATGCCCCCGGTCAATGGAGGTTACTGGGTCTCAAAGGATTAGCCGAAAAAGTCCTAGTGGTGCTGGAAATGCAACCACCGAGGACCACGAAACAATTACAGCAGCTGACCAGACGGATAGCGGCCTTGAATCGATTCATTTCGAGGTCTACCGACAAGTGCCTTCCCTTCTTTAAAATCCTGAAGAAGGCATTTGTGTGGGATTCGAAGTGCGAAGAGGCTTTTGGGAATCTAAAAGAGTATTTGGTGAACCCTCCTCTTTTGAGTCGACCAGTGGAAGGAGAGGTCCTCTATATGCACTTGGCTGTGTCGTCCTCGGCGGTCTCCTCAGCTCTCGTCCGGGAAGAGAAGGGTATACAGAAGCCGGTGTACTTCACGAGCAGAGCACTCCGCGGAGCGGAAGAAAGATACCCGAGGATAGAAAAGTTGGCGTTTGCCCTGATTGTGTCCGCTCGGAAACTGAGGCCTTACTTCCAGGCGCACGTCGTCCGAGTACTAACCGAGTAGCCCTTGAAGAAGGTCCTCCAGAAACCGGACCTGTCGGGTAGGCTGGTCAACTGGGCCGTGGAACTCGGGCAATTCGACATCGAGTTCCATCCGCGAACGGCGATCAAGGGTCAAGCACTGGCCGATTTTTTCCTTGAATTTTGCAATACTCCGGAGCCCCGAGATCCAGCGCAGCATCCGCTATGGGTAGTTTACGTGGATGGCTCCTCTCAGTGCCAACGAAGCGGTGTGGGAGTGATACTGGAGAGCCCGCAGAAGCAGAAGTTCCAGTATGCCATCAAGTTGGACTTCGCCACGACCAATAATGAGGTAGAATACGAAGCGGTACTGGCGGGCCTGGCAATTGCGCGGGAAGTAGGGGCCCTCGATGTCGAAATCCGGAGCGATTCACAAGTGGTCGTTGGCCAGATCTCGGGAGAATTTGCCACACAGGGAGACCGACTGGCCAAATACTTGGAAAAGGTGCATGACCTACAAGCTAGTTTCAGGACTATGACGGTCACGATGATCCCTCGCGAGAGAAATGTTCAAGCGGATGCGCTGGCTAGGGCTGGTTCCGCGACCGACCAAGAAATCGCAAAAATGAAGCGGCAAGTACTGGTTCAACCCAAACCATCGATTGACAAGAGTGAATGTGTGGTGCAGGTGACCCGAGAAAGGGAACCGGAACCCGAATGGGCCTGGGACATAATTAGATACTTGAGAAGCGGGGAGCTACCCAGTCATAAAGAACAGGCCCATAAAGTGAAACTACAGGCTGCACGCTACACGATGGTGGACGACATGCTGTATAAAAGGGGATACTCACACCCTCTACAGAAATGCCTCTCGGCTCCGGAGGCCAACTATGTGCTAAGGGAAATTCATGAAGGAGTTTGCGGGAACCACTCGGGGGGAAGAATGCTGGCCATCAAGGCGGTGAGAGCCGGGTATTACTGGCCCACGATGACGCGGGACTCGATGGAGTTCGTCCGGAGTTGTGATAAATGTCAACGGTTTGCCCGGGTGATGAAGAACCCGCCCGAGAGACTCACGTCGATCTTGTCACCTTGGCCGTTCTCCAAATGGGGGGTGGACTTGGTCGGTCCGATGCCATGCGGGAAAGGGAAAAAGAGGTTTTTGGTGGTGGCTGTCGACTACTTCACAAAGTGGGCAGAAGCTGAAGCCCTAGCAACCGTCACCGCCAACAACGTCATAAGTTTCCTCTGGAGGTCGGTGATCTGTCGATTCGAAATTCCTTACTCTATCGTGTCGGATAATGGTGCCCAGTTTGACGGAAAATAGTTCCGTAGCTGGTGCACCGAACTCGGCATCCGGAACCATTACTCGACACCTATGTACCCCAAGTCGAATGGCCAGGTGGAGGCTACCAACAAGACCCTGTTAGCCACATTGAAGAAGAAATTGGATAAGCGGAAGGGACTATGGGTTGAGTATGTCCCTGAAGTTTTATGGTCATATCGCACCATAGCTAGAACCCCGACTGGAGAAACCCCATTCCCACTGGCATACGGAACCGAAGCGGTGATACCGGTGGAGATTGGGTCCCCTAGCCACAGAGTTCAACACTACGATCCGACCCAGAACGGTGAAGGGATTAGCGCATGACTGGACTTGTTGTAGGAACGGAGGGACAACGCGCAGGCGGTGTACGAAGCTTATCGAGCTCGGGTGGCCAGATACTACAACAAGACGGTTGATCCTAGGAAGTTCAAAGTCGGGGATTGGGTGCTGAGGAAGCTGAACATAATGACGAGGGATCCGGTTGAAGGGAAGTTCAACGCCAAGTGGGAGGGACCGTACCGAGTAGTCAAGTGCCACAGCAGAGGAGCCTATCACTTGGAATCCAGGGAGGGCAAGCCTGTCCCAAGGGCGTGGAATGCAGAACACTTGAAGAAATACTACATGTAATTCCAATAGAATTCTCTTTGTTCTCTTTTGTAAGCACGAATGTTTTTGAATGGAATGTCTGAAGATACAAAAAATCAACTGCGAATAAATTTTTTTTTCTTATCCTCCCTCGAATAGGGGGGTAAGTTAAAAAGCTTTTCGGTTACCCTCACTCGGATAGGGGGGTAACTTGGCATAAATTTTATTTCTTATCCTCCCTCGGATAGGGGGGTAAGTTAAAAAGCTTTTCGGTTACCCTCACTCGGATAGGGGGGTAACTTGGCATAAATTTTTTTCTTATCCCAGGAATTTACCGGACGAGACCCCGAAAGCGCACTTATCCGGGTTTAACCTCATTCGGTAACGCCTTATCGTATCGAACGTCTCCTTCAGATCGGAGACGTGATCCAGGGCTTTCGCACTTTTCACGAGCATGTCATCAACGTACACCTCCACATTCCGGCCCATTTGTTTCTCAAACATCCTGTTCACCAACCTCTGATATGTAGCGCCCGCGTTCTTCAGCCCGAACGGCATCACCTTGTAACAATACAGGCCCCGATCGGTGATGAAAGAGGTCTTCTCTTGATCTTCTTCCGCCATCTGTATTTGGTTGTATCCCGAGAACGCATCCATGAAGCTCAAGAGTTGGTGCCCGGAAGTTGAATCGACAAGGAGGTCTATGCGGGGCAGTGGAAAACTATCTTTTGGGCAGACCTTGTTCAAGTCGGTGAAGTCCACGCACATTCTCCACTTGTTATTGGACTTCTTTACTAACACGACATTGGCGAGCCATTCGGGATAGTCGACCTCTCGGACGAACCCTGCCGCCAACAACTTCGAGACTTCTTCGGCCACCGCCTGGTTTCTCTCGGGGGCGAAAGTCCTTCTCTTCTGCCTCACGGGTCTAAAGCTAGGATCCGCGTTCAGCCTGTGCACGATAATCGAGGGATCGATGCCGGGCATGTTTTCATGATTCCACGCAAATACGTCTCTGTTACCTTTGAGGAACGAGACTATCTCCTCCTTTAGCCTCTCGGGAAGTTGGGAACCAATCTTCACTCTCTCACCCGGACCTCCAACTTCGAACTCTTCCAAGTCCTTTGTCGGCTCCAGGGACTGTAATTTCTATTACTCCTCTTCCCCGACATCTTCTGCGTGGCCGGCCTTCAAGGTGGTGATATAGCACATGCGGGCAGCCCTCTGGTCTCCCCTAACCACACCGACTCCTGAGTTAGTCTGGAACTTCATGCACAGATGGGGAGTTGAGGTTACGGCCCCCAAATCATTCAAGGCTGGCCTCCCCAGGATAACGTTGTAAGCCGACCGCCCTTCCACAACTAAGAATTTCACCATAACCGTTTTTCATGGGGGCTAGTTCCCGCCATAACCGGTAGGTCAATAGACCCGATCGGGAGGACCTGTTCTCCGGAAAAACCGACCAAGGGACCCTTCACCGGGACCAACTTCCCTTGACCTATGCTCATCAACTCGAAGGCTGACTTATATATTATGTCGGCGGAACTTCCGGTGTCGACAAGGACCCTGTGTATCTTACGATTGGCGATCGCTAAAGTCACCACCAGAGCGTCCGAGTGGGGGAGCGAGACCCCAGCAAAATCTTCATTTGAAAAACCAATGAGTAAGTCCTCATACTTCCTCATCTTCGGCGGTCTCTGGACCGAGTATATTTCGAACTCCTTTAGGTGCCTTGCATACGCTTTACGCGCTGCACTTGAGTCTCCTCCACCTCCGAAACCGCCGGATATTGTATGAATTTCGCGGAGGTTTTCCCGACCAGGCAGCCGCGCTTGGCTTCTGCTTCTCTCACGCCTGTCCCGGTCGGCAGGTCGGTTGTTATGCTCTCTATCACCATCACGGGGACGTTCCATCCTTTCCCTGGGCTCCTCCCGATATCTCTGCGGCTGGTTTCTCCGCTCCTCGAGCTGGGGGTTCCGATCAAACCCAGGCGAACCCCGTTGACCTGCCAGGAAACGGACTAGCTTCCAGTTCCGGATAAATTTCTCGATTAGGGCCCGCAAAGACCTGCAATTCTCAGTGCTATGCCCCTTTGACTCATGGAAAGCGCAATAGTGGTCAGCGGTCCTCGGGTGGGGAGTTCCTACTATCTCCGCAGGTTTCATGTACACGGGATCCACTTTAATCGCCGCCAGGACCTCTTCGATGGGCGCGTTGAGGGGGGTCCAGTTGTAATCCTGGAATTTCTTCTTAATCCCAGGCTCCGCTATATCCTGCTTCTTGTGGAATTCCTTATTCTTCTTCGGCTTGTCCCCCTGATTAGAGGTTTGGGCGATTCCTTTCCCGAGCAACGCTCGAAGAGTCTTTTCTTGGTTGATAAACTCGTCTGCCCTCTCCATGAACTCATGCAGATAACGAGTCGGCTTCCGGGCGAGGTCAGCAATCAGCAGCCCATCCTTCCTGATCCCCTGATAAAGTGCCGAATGCACAAACTCTTCGGTGGGGCTCTCGGTGGTGAGCCTTGCTTGATTGAAGCGCTGGAGGAACTCCTTAAGGGACTCATCTCGCCCTTGTTGTATCGACATCAAAGTGCCTGCCGGCTTCCTTCTTACAACTCCCGCCATGAACTGAGTTACGAACATTTTTCCGAATTCGTCAAAGTTTTGTATAGACTTCGGGGGAAGTCTTCTATACCAATCTCTGGCATTTCCCGACAGGGTCAGCGGGAAGGCGCGGCACGCCACCTCATCGGGGGTCCCCGACAGGGTCAGCAAATGGGGAAGCCGACTTCTGGAGCAGATCTCCGGCTCAAGATGTGCTCCCGTTATGCTGGTACTGCGCCGCTTCCATCAGCAGGTCACACCTCTGCTCCAGCTTCTCAATAATCTCCTTGAGCTTTTTGTCCATCCTTTTCGACGTCCTGTTCTTCCGGGGTTTTTGATCCACGACATTTTGATTCTTCTTTCTTTCTCTCCGTCCTTCTCGGCTGCTCGGTTGCATTTCTTCGTCCTGCTCTTCTCCCCCAACAGGCTGCGGGGTTGCCGAGTTCGAATCTTCCGCATGGTGCCGCTGCAGCTCGGCATTCTTTTTTTCCAACTCATACATCTCCTTTTCCATCTGACCTATTCTCTCATTAAGGATTTCTAGTGTGGGAGACGGTCTTGAGGAAGACTCTCCCCCCTGGGGGCGCTCTTTCACGCGATCCCCCCACGGGCCCCTCAGCGCTTCCGACCTCGTAGTCACCATACCGGATGCACAGGTAAGCTTCGCAAGAGCAACGAGCGTTCCCACAGACTGTGCCAAACTGTTGATGCTAATTCCGGTCGGTGAGGCAGGAGATGCCGCAGGTGGACTCGATCGACTGACCTGCAAAGACAAAGGATGCACAGTGGGTTTCCCCTGCGGTCCTCCTCCGACGCCCAAGTTAGATGAAGTATATTTTGAGTGAGAGAGAGAGAGAGAGAGAGAGAGAGAGAGAGAGAGAGAGAGAGAGAGAGAGAGAGAGAGAGAGAGAGAGAGAGAGAGAGAGAGAGGAGAGAGAGAGAGAGAGAGAGAGAGAGAGAGCTCAGGACTTGTATAAAAAATAATCCCCAGAGAAACTTAATACCTGGACTTTGCTATTTATAGGCAGCTGCCCTCAAGGTTAGGTAAGAATATCCCGGTTTTTAGGGAACAGTGACTCCCTGTGTACGAACAGGTCCTAAGTACACTCTTGACAGTGATGAGCAGGTGGGCTCTTTAATGACGAAGCATGGGACTCCAGGAAATCCCAGATCTTCGGGGGCACAGTCACCTAATCGCTCTCCTTTATCAGTATCGTCATCATTACCACTTGTCGGTTAACGGAGCACCCGACACCTCCTGCTCGGACTGCGCCGGCCGAGGCCTCACCATCCCAGGAAGGAGGCCTCATCGGCAGCGATGTATCCGACACACCCCGCTCGGTTGGAACCCTCCCCTCTCGGGAAGGTTATTTTATCAACAACATGTAATAAAACATACGTCAATATATAGTGACGTGTTTGAAGAGCTATATTTGAATCGAGTTGAGTTTAGAATTGTTGGATTCGTCTCGAAAACATAACTGGGAAGATCGAACTCGGCTTGAGCTAGAGCTTGAATCGAGTTTTTGAGTTTTGAAAATGGATTCGAATTCGGCTTGTTATGAGATTGCCAGACTCGGCTCGAGCACATAACTTGAGAGAATGAGCCAAGTTTTTGAGCACTACAAAAAAAAACATGCAATTAGCCACGTGGCTACATTAGTTGTTACTGTAGCCACGTGACCAGTTAGCCACGTGTAATAAATACACGTGGTGAGATGTAACAGAAAATATGAAAAAAAATAGTTAGCCACGTGTAATTATTACACGTGGCCAACTCGCAACGTGTATTATTTACACATTGCCAATTGGCCACGTGTAATTAATACACGTTGTGAATTGAACACGCGTAATTAATGCACGTGGCCAATGTGGTCACATGTATTAATTACGCGTGACCACATAGCCACGTATACAAAATTTGTACACATGGCTAAAATATTCATATTTTTTTTAATTTATTTTAAGAATTAAATCTTTTTAATATTTTTCTTTTAAAAAAATTTAAAATTTTAGCTGCATATTTTATAAGTCACGTTGCCAATTGACCACGTGGCAAATAATACACGTTGCTATTTGTTATTCGGAGGGAAGGAATGTAAGAGGTAGATTTAAGTTTTCTTCCCTTTTATTTTTTTTTATAAATTGTGCAGTTTTCTTTTCCTTCATTAAAAGCCGTGTCTGACTTTCAACTATCCCTCTCTCTCTCTCAACGTGAACGTCACATGTTGCACTTCTTCTTTTTCTTTTTTGTTCTTACATATCTCTCTTTCTCTCTCTCAATATTGAAAAAAAAAAAAAAAAAACCTCTCTTGCAACCTCTTCTTCTTCTTCTTCCTCGTCTCTCTCGGTCTCACTTTTTTTTTTTTTTTTTTTTTTTTTTTTTTTTTTCAGAAGGTGACAACTCACCCACCGGCCGCACAACTCGGTTGCCACCACCCGGGGAAGGTCGTTTACGTCGTCGGTGACGGAGATTTAGGCGTCGAGCTCCACTCCAAACCTGATCTCACCGGTGACCCGATCTTCCACTTTTTCTTCATTTTTGAACTCTCTTGGAACACTATGTTGGCAAGATGTTAATTTTGGGTTGAATTTCATGGGGGAGGAAGAGGAACAGAAATTGTTTTGTTTTTGTTGATGATTTTTGTGATTTTTTGGTGTTTTGTTGGTGTTTTTTGGTAATGCGGTCGACGGGGGATTTGGGGGATTTTTTTGAATGGATTTCATGAGGGAAGGAAGGGGAAGATTTCGCTGGCATTGAAGAAGTTTCCGGCGAGGGGAAAAAAAAGAAAAAAAATTCCGGCGAGGACTACAAAGAAAAAACTGGGAAAAAGAAGAAGAAGATCTTTTTTTTTTTCAAAAAATATTAAGCGTTTAGCGACGTGAGTTAATCTTACACGTGGCTAAAATATCCTATTTTTTTGTTTCTTTTTAAAAATTACAAAATAAAAAATAAAATGCATTTAGCTACGTGGCTAAATAATCATATATATAAAATACACGTTGCTAACCGTACATTTAGTAACAGCTGGATCAACCACACGGGACCCACACGGCTAACTGCACGTGGCTAGCAGTTAGCAACGTGGATGACCCTCATACACGTGGCTAACTGTATGTGACTAAATACCAAGTTTTTTGTAGTGAATATATGTTCGAATTCATCTTGTTAAAAGCCTAACCTCGAACTCAATTAGATTAAGAAGATGAGCCCCACTCGAGCTCAATAGAAGCGGCAAGGTTCCTAAACCTCGATTGAGAGGTAAGGAAACTAATGTTGTTTTTTTTTTTTTTTTTTTTTTTTTTTAGAATTGGTGCGTGAGAGACCAAAATGGAGAGCCTTGGGTAAGGGTTCATAACAAGATATGTGTAGCAAGACTCTTCTCTGGTAAATAGTTCTTGAGACTATTAAAATGTCAAATTTCAATAAATGTTCCAGACTGGCGAGGGGCGGCGCTTGGGGAGTTCGAATATGAATATTTCACATTCTTCCATAGAATGGGTCAAAAGATACTGAACTTTTGGCATCGGCGTATAAAGACAAGGTTGCCACCATTAACCTCGTGGAATTGGCCCAGTGGTTAAGGCTCGGGCATTCTAGGAATATCATCTCTTAAGATCATGAGGTTTACATTCAGTTAGGTGCAAACAATCTCTTGGGCTAGTCACTCGGGCATACCCTGCGATTCAAGACTAAATGCCTGAAGTGGTGTTGGACAATGAGCATAGAATGGGGAAAATATTGGAGGAAATGACCTGCTACTCTAATTTCTGAACCGACCCATGTGCAGCTATGGCTACAATCCCACTACAAAAGCAACGGTTTCTCTGGTGAAATGATCCACCAAACCCAGTTGTAGAAATAAGAACGGAAGCGGAAGGCGCGAATGGAAAGTAAAAATGTTAAAAAAACTCAATAGCGAATTTAATTTGTGAGCTAGATTTATAGTGGGACTTTGACAAAAATTAAATTAGAGAAACAATAGAGTGCTTGTTAAAAGCATACTTTTTGAAGGTATTTTCCAAATTTTAGAGGAAAGTTTGTAATAGCTAACTTGATGAGGATGCTCTCAAGGAATTAACACAAGACACACGTTTTAAACTTGAATCAATGTTCATCAAAGTTCAAACATTAATCACAGGGAGACACACAAAGCCAAAAGGCTAAGAAAAAGACAATGTAGAATCCTAATGCATATTAGCATGTCCTATAATGCAATACCAACAAAACACAATCTCAATTTATAACCCAAAAGAAATGCAAAACAATATGAAGTTCTAAATGGCACGAAAATGAGATGCCATTGACTTCGGTATCATTTCCTACTAGCAACATGGCAAGCCATGAGAAAACAATGTGTGACTTGTGGCCAGCTCTACATTACGGAAATGCTGATTTATCTTTCTTCTTCTTTTTTTTCTTTTTTTTTTTCTCGATTTACTCCCTTTTCTTCAGCCAGCTGCTATTGATTTATACCATAATGATTGTAATGGTTGATTTGTCTTTAAATATGTAGAAAGCAGTCCAGGCAAGTCCCAAGAATTGGTTTGCATGACATGCATGCTAGGAGTGAAAATACGGGTAGATAATAACTGTTTGCATCTAACTATTATCCGTTATCCACATATATGGATACAAATGTAGTTTTAGGGTATGCAAATGTGGTTTATAACCGCGACCATATTCTCTTTACATACACACATACATATAAATTTAATTAAATTCACTAAAGCGACGTTGTTTTGGATTTGATAAGTTTAAGATCTTTAGGTTGTGTTAAATTTTTTTCACTATCATCTTAAAATCATACCTCACTACATGGTCATTACCATAACTGCTCCCACAAGGCTCGTTTGAGTTTACTGCATTTACAACATAAAGAGCATCACCTTTGCTTCTATTTTATATCTTCTTGTTACAGGGAATGTAGATTTCCTCCCACCTGACTTTTGCGGGAAGTGTAAATTCCCTTCTACAAAGGTGAGAATCCAGATTTCCTTTCCCCTTAAGAAACTTTTATTTCTTTCGGATAACAAAAATCCATATAACGCATGCAGTTAGGGATGAAGCCAGACATTTTAATAAGAGGGGGCAAAATATTTTATATTTTATTTTATTTTTTAAGTAGGGGTTAAAATATATATATATATATATATATATAATCCAGTTTTAAATTTTTATTATTTCCTTCAAATTAAAAATTAATATGCAAAATTGAAAAGAATTTTTTTTGAAAAAAAAAATGTAAAGAAAACCGCTGTCCAAAGATTCAGAAAATGAAAAAAAAAAAAAAAAAAAAAAGTCTAAGTTTCTATACTGAAATTAAGAAATTTCAGTTTGATTAATTGTGTACTTCTCGGCGTTCTCGCAAGGCTTTACCTAGATGATATGCTCTTGAAGCTAATATTCTCTTGCTCATTTTGTTAGAACAACTCACTCTAACTAACACAGTAGCACACTAACTGATATATATACAAAACACAATATATTCTACACAAAACACATTCTGTTAAACGCAACACAACACAAAAGAAATAAAACACATATCTTCATTCTTCTAGACTTTTCTAATGCCATCTAACTATATTTAAATGAATCTCCATTTTACATTATCTTTGTCACACATTCTTAGGAAATTGAGCTTTGCCAAGTATATGACTCCTCGAGTTCACTCCTGTCTTCTTCCAATGTACTGTTTTACTATGGGTGTGTTTGAAATTGCGATTTCGTAGACAATAAATACGATTTTAAACCAAATCGCAGAACATAAATTATTTGAGAACTGCGTTTTTAAAAAGGATATTATTAGTTTTACTACAACAGCACAACATGTGTACAACACCCCCTCACATGAGGGTGGGGCCCTAATGTTGTGCTGCTGTAGTGCAGCAATCAAAGCCCTTCTAAAAATTGGGATTTGAAAACGCAAAAAATCTGTTTTTTCAAATCGAATGTAAGATTGTGTTTTTTTTAAAACGTAGAATTGAAATCGGCCTTGTTTGTTAAGTTACAGAACACTATACAGTAATGTGTTTATTGTTTATGTACTTTTTCTTTCACTTTTTCATATTTCCTACTACCGATCAACATTAAATCATTCTCACTTTTTTTCACTTTTTATATCATATTAATAATTTTTTATTACTATTCAAATAAAAAAATTCACTACAAAACAAAACTTTTTCACCTTTTTATATCACATCATCACTTTTTACTAATTCCAAAATTAACAACCCACTACTCTGTTCTGTTTTGTTTTGTACATGTCTTTGCTAGACAAACCCCAAGGGCCGGGCCTTCCTCTACAGCTTCAGCTTTTAAGAAAAGTGTATATATATATATATATATAAAATACTGTGACGACCCGTTTTTTATTTTTTTTTATACAAAACGTAAGACGAGTCATCGCAGTGGTATGACTACTTGTCGCTCAACCAACATATGACACATGCACCACATCATCAGAGTATAACATATATCTATCTATGTAGTGGAAAACATAAATTTGAATAGTGAAAATTACAACTTATACATCTATCACAAATTAGTTACAACAAAGAGCCATTTAACATCTATCTATTTGAATCTTTATTAACACAATATTTACATAACAATAATGGCTTTACAAAGAATAAGTGACATAAACGTCACAAGCCATACCAAACCTATAAAATAGTGGACAACCCGTGGTCCGACAATTATAACTGTCGCGGCGTGCTTCAGTCATAATATCCCAAGCACACTGTTACTAACCTATAAACTATACTGAAGTACATGCAGCCAAAGAAACATCATCTACATGGTTGTGGTGGTATCCACATATGCATAAGTGAAAGAATGAATTCACCACCTTAGTATGAAACATACTAAGACCTCAGTGGTATAAGACTACTGAGTTTTCACAAAGAACCAACTTTTATTTTATTTTTAGTCGTGCGAATACTATATTAGCCACAATTTACCAACAGCTAATGCAGCAAACACCGACTATTCAGAAAACATTTAAAACATACTATATAGCTGTGAACATATGTAAAAGTTCCAATCTACCGCTTAGAAGATTCTACATAGGGGTGTAAACGAGCCGATCCTGAGCGGGTATTGCCTGTTCAGGCTCGGCTCGTTTAACAAACAGTAAAGCTCGAGCTCGAGCTCGAGCTCGACACGAGCTGAAAAATCTTGTGCGAGCTCGGCTCGCGTAACAAAAACTATTGTCCGAGCTCGAGCTCGAGCTCGGCCATTTTGGTCGATCCCGAGCTCGAGTACTCGGCTCGTATCATAATTTAAATTATTGACTTTAGCAAAAAAAAAATTAAAAATTAAACCACAAATTTTCAAAATAATGTGCACTTGCACGTATTAGAATTTTGCAATAAAAGCAAACAATAAGGCAATTGCCAATGAGTCTAGAATCTGAATTACAATTATCTATGAATCTATAATAAGTAATTAAATATGTTCAAATTGATCATTATGAATTTATGAGTCATAAATCATAATTTATAACTACCTACTAATAATACTAATATTATATGATCATACGATCTAAGTATTATCATATGATAGCATATTTAATGTATTAACATGATTTAACAACTCGTATGATCTTAGATCTTAGATCACGTGATGTAATGATTATTAAGTATTTAATGATAAAATTAACTCATAACATATAATAAAATGATTGCATATTTTATATTTACATGTCATATGGCACAATGTTCTATTATTATATGATCATATAGCCATATAATCTTATTATATAACATGAATAATATGATTAAATATACAAATTGTCATTATATCATATGACTAATAATTAATTATTGATATTATTCACTTTTATTATTTTATATACCTATAACCAATTAATATATACTAACTAATAACTATTGTTATTTATTACTTAATTTATGCTTACATATAGTATATTATTTATTAATATACTATATTAGAAAACTAGTTATATATATACGAGTCGAGCCTTAATAAACGAGTCGATCCTTATACGAGCGGGTTCACGAGCTTTAGTCGAGTCGAGTCGAGTTTATACGAGTTTGCATCGTTTAATAATCGAGTTTGATTTTCGTGTTCACTAGTAGCTCATTTAATAATCGATTCGAGCACAAGTCGAGTTTATTCGAGCCGATCTCGAGTAAGCTCACGAGTAGCTCAGCTCGTTTACACCCCTAATTCTACATATAGACTCCTCTATAATAAATACTTTTCCTCGGTCGCTCAGACATATATGCACACGATCACTCCATCACAGATATCACGTATACACATAGGGGTGTAAACGAGCTGAGCTACTCGTGAGCTTACTCGAGATCGGCTCGAAAAAACTCGACTTGTGCTCGAATCGATTATTAAATGAGCTACTCGTGAACACGAAAATCAAACTCGATTATTAAACGATGCAAACTCGTATAAACTCGACTCGACTCGACTAAAGCTCGTGAACCCGCTCGTATAAGGATCGACTCGTATATATATATATATATATATATATATATATATATATAACTAGTTTTCTAATATAGTATATTAATAAATAATATACTATATGTAAGCATAAATTAAGTAATAAATAACAATAGTTATTAGTTAGTATATATTAATTGGTTATAGGTATATAAAATAATAAAAGTGAATAATATCAATAATTAATTATTAGTCATATGATATAATGACAATTTGTATATTTAATCATATTATTCATGTTATATAATAAGATTATATGGCTATATGATCATATAATAATAGAACATTGTGCCATATGACATGTAAATATAAAATATGCAATCATTTTATTATATGTTATGAGTTAATTTTATCATTAAATACTTAATAATCATTACATCACGTGATCTAAGATCTAAGATCATACGAGTTGTTAAATCATGTTAATACATTAAATATGCTATCATATGATAATACTTAGATCGTATGATCATATAATATTAGTATTATTAGTAGGTAGTTATAAATTATGATTTATGACTCATAAATTCATAATGATCAATTTGAACATATTTAATTACTTATTATAGATTCATAGATAATTGTAATTCAGATTCTAGACTCATTGGCAATTGCCTTATTGTTTGCTTTTATTGCAAAATTCTAATACGTGCAAGTGCACATTATTTTGAAAATTTGTGGTTTAATTTTTAATTTTTTTTTTTGCTAAAGTCAATAATTTAAATTATGATACGAGCCGAGTACTCGAGCTCGGGATCGACCAAAATGGCCGAGCTCGAGCTCGAGCTCGAACAATAGTTTTTGTTACGCGAGCCGAGCTCGCACAAGATTTTTCAGCTCGTGTCGAGCTCGAGCTCGAGCTCGAGCTCGAGCTTTACTGTTTGTTAAACGAGCCGAGCCTGAACAGGCAATACCCGCTCAGGATCGGCTCGTTTACACCCCTATATACACATAAGTCTTAAGCAAGGAACATGGAATCTTACTCTTCCATACTAGGATAACATCGGTCAACAAAACACTCGCAACACCATCTCTAATCGTATTTCAGCTTCGTGCCTTGAACGCCAGTAGATCATGAGAGCACTAGAGTTAAACTCAATCATGCTAACACGTCTTTCCTGGAGAACAAGAACAGTCAGCCTTCTTACTCATAGACATGCAATTACTTACGCCTGGGCAATCATGTATCCATGTACTTTCAAGTTCAATGTATGACATCTTAACACATGACTATCCGATAGAAATATACATAAGCGCTTTTAATTTAAGACACTTATGCATATCAACACGTTTAGTAAAAGCTACTCATAACATAAAAACATCACTCATTAAACAATGCTATACATGATTTACATGACTGCGTCTACTGGGGCTTCGGTCCCCCACGATGCTGATAACTGATATTTAACTGTTTACTGCAACTTTACTTGTAATAACCCCGACCCCCTTTGGAGGGTAGAATAGTCTTTACCATCTATGAGAATGGATAACTAGACGGGAATAATAAACACCTGATTTTACAAATGAATTTTTATTTCTTGATATTAATTCATATTTCTTGTTATTAAATAACCACTACTATATTTTATTAAAATACCTACTTTTAAATTTAATAAATTTATATCGATTTAAGTTCCACTTTTATATTTTATATTTATATTAAAATATGGGGACCAGATTTTATATTAAAAATATTAGATATCTGATTTATTATTATTAAAATACATGTTTTAGTATATAAAACCCTAGCAGCCAAAGAATGAAACCCTACTCCTATAAATAAATATTTTAGCCGTCGCTCTCTCTCTCGTCTCAGAAGAGTTTTCAAGCCTCCTCTCCCGTGCATTGTACGTACAAGAAATTTTAGTTTCCTTCACTTTTACCGGCAGGTATATACATATTCTTCATATTTCTGTTCTTTTCTTTTCTGCTGTACCAACGTAACGTACGTCTCTCTCTTCTTCTTTTTTTCCTTTCTTCTTCCTTCTTCTCTTTGCTGACTACCGTAGCAGAATTGAAGTTTGGTGGCATTGTCTTCTCAGTTTGGTGCAGTCATCGCAGGTCTTTAGGACTAGCTATATTGTTTTTTTTTTTTTTTTTTTTTTTTTTTTTTTTTTTTTTTTTAAAGTACAACAGTAACCAATTACAACAAAAAAGAAAAAACACAACAAGAGGGCTTGGGCAACCCAAAATTGAAACTAAGAACGAAAGTACGCGGGGGCAATGCTTCCGAAGATGCGGGCCCATTAGCTCAAGGCACGGATGCCACAAAGCCGGGGTCACCATTAAAGGTGATTTCAAATGTGTATTGAGTCACAAGAACCCAAACACCCAAACAGGAGTAAACAAGGGGAGAGGGGAACAACAAAAAAGCCCATAAAAACATACAAACAAACACAAACACAATAACAACAACAGTAAAGATGGCGGAGCTGGTGGTGTGGGAGCCATCCCAGGAGGCGCGTGAGACCCACGCGCCGCCTAGGGAAGGCCTCTCAGCAACGGGAAGCGGCGGAATAGGCCGGAACCAGCGGGGGTTGGTGCGGAAAGTGGAGGAGGGTGAAGTTGGTGGCTCCACGCGCCAGTTGAGACGATGAGCGTGCTGGCGCGTGGGAAGCACGCGCCATCGTCCAGGCGTCGGTGGAGACGGAGAAGACCACCGGCGGACTCTAGGAACTCCGGCGAACCCATTGCTGAGGAGCATGTCTTGAGAGAGAGGATGGAGGTGAGTAGATCTAAAACCCAAAAAACGGGTCCAAACTCATAACCTTGAAAACCCATAAACATGGTGGATGAAGAGGGGATAAGCCAAAAGAATCTGCTGGTTGAAGGAAAAACGAGAAAAAGCAGGAAAAAGGTGAGGATAACTCCGGTGCAAAGCCGGCTCGGTGTTTTGAGAAAGAAATCTCAAATTTATTTGAGTATGGGTGTGGGTGTTAGGGTGTTTTGGAAGGGGGAGTAGCGTAGGGAGATGAGGGAACGAACGGGAGGGAAGCAAGAAGCTCCCCTCCCACGGAGGGATCACCAGTAGCAGTAGGAAATCAAGATATTCTAGAGAGATGGGAGAGCTTCTCTCACTAGAACGTTTTTTTTTTTGACTTTCTACTTAATATACAACCAAGACTGTTGTCCTATTTACATGTTCTTTTCATGCTCTTTTTCTATTACTGACGTCACTCTTCTATTTTGATTAATTGCCTTACCCTTCCTTTTCTTTTGTCCATTTTCTTGTCTGTAGCAAGTTATGAGAAAACCAACATGCATAACATTTATTTTTTTTGTTTTTTTCTCTTTCTTATTCTTCCCTTTTTCCCATCACCACCAAGATCCATTGTATATAGATACATATTTTTTTTTCCTCCCTCCTTGTTTTGGCCGAACTCAAATTCAAATTTGTTGATTTATGGGATTTTCTCCCTTTTCAATGCAACCGGATGCTACTTTGGGAAAAATTATATACTGTTGTTTATTTGATTTTGTTTCTTTTTCTTCTACTCACCTGTTGCCATAAATTCTTCCCAGAGGGATGTTTAGTCCTGAAAATTCTATTTTGATACAAAGTAGTTTAAAGTAAACATTCAAACCTTCTTGTTAATTTTTTAAAGAAATCAGGGATCATTTTTGTAAATCATTTTTTTATTAAAGGTATAGTTTGTGATATCGGAATTTATTTAAACCTTATAATTATAAAGAGAATATTTCTAATGACAATTACCTTTACTAATGTCGTTAAACATATTTAGAGAATCCATTCTCAGCAGGTTAGCAAGACAAATCCTAGTGGTGTTAGTGTGTAGTTTAGTGACTAGCACGAGGTATTGATTTATTTAAACCTGTACCAGGTGACCAGTTAGCAGTCAAGATAGTCCAGCGACTTATTGCAATCAGAGAGGTAAGGGATCTTCTACCCCTTCTCAAATTGTTTTATGTCTTATTACTTTATCATTTTATTAGCATATTTGAAATTAATTGTTCTCGTTCTGTATTTCAAATTTTATTGATGAATGAAGGACTGTTTTAAAAATAGTTTTGAGATGAAAGTTGTCGGTATGAATGTTATTCTTGAAATCACAGTTTTAAGAGAAACTTTGGTTATAAAGGATTTTCTAATTATGAGTAAATTGTTTAGTTGGTTCCATTGACGGGAAGTTACAGTTTTTTGAAATTTGTGAGAAAGGAAACTAAAAACCATCCCCCACGTTACCTCAAGAGTTATCAAAAGCATGAGAATAATTTATGAAAATGAGATTTTTATAAATGAGGCACGTGTGTGGAGGAGACTATTATTTTGGCCCCAGAGATATTCACAGAGATTTACAGAGTTTAAGCTTGGTACCGTTGCTTGGATGGAAGCGCAACCGCTCAAGGACTTAGAGAAGGCGGAATCCATCCCTATGTCATGCTAAGTGCACTTCAATTAATTAGCTGACGGTTCAGGGTCTGTGGCCACAGTTTACTTGCCTGAGGTCGCAGTAGACCGCGCAACCCTAGTACATAGGGCGTAATAGTGTACATGGGCCCTAAATATGAGAAGTTTATTTACCAACCAGTAATTTTATGTTTTACGAAAGATGCCGAATTTTATATTTTATATTATGGAAATTTCTGATTTCAAGTGTGCTTTTGAATACTCGTTTTGAAGAAAATAAATTTAACTCAACCGTTTTATGGTTGAGGGTTACCTTACTGAGCATTTTTCGCTCACCCCTTATTTTGTTTTTGTTTTCAGGTTATGAGCAGAGAGACCTAGGCGGCCGGGATGGGATCTAGGCTAGCATTAGAACATTGCATCCCAGTTGCCTTAATAAGTGCACTTGCACAATAAATTTAGTTTTTCTTTAGATTTTCAATTATTGAATCAAACATAATTGCTCTTTTCAAAATAACTGTTTTCACATTTATTAAAGCTCCGAGTTTTAAAATCTTTATTATTTTTGTTTATAAATTTAATTAATTCAGCATATTAGCCAGGTTATCTGGCAGACCTTACGAATCTTTGCAGTTGGGTGTATGAAAATGGATGAACCTAACCCTTAGCGGTTTGGGGGCGTTACATTACTGCTGTACTGTTGTTGATGTATGCTCTATACTACATGTTCTATGCTCTGTGCTTGACCAGTATATGTTTTACTACTGTATCATGCTAAAAATCATGCTGTTACTAAATCAAGTTCTCTTAAAACTAAACAAATCTAACATTTCATTAAACACTTGAAATCATTCAAAACATAGTTCTTCATAAAATCTAAACAGTTTCAACATGACATGTTCTCAAACAATTTTGCATAATTTAAATCTGAACCGCAGAACATAACACTTTAAATCTATTCAATATGTTTCACTCTTACACTATTTCTTAAACATCATTGATATAATTTAAAAATAATCGAACTAATCAAATCATCTCAAAGCATATAATTCATCATATGGTTGGTTCGGTTTCATAAATATTATATATATTTTTATCAATCAATTACATATAAAAATATATATTTTTCTCAGTGAGTAGAATACTCACATTGGTTGCATTGGACTTCAACTCGAACTCTACATTGGAGAACAGGTCTACGTCTCCAATCACGACACAAGCCTACAAACATCGATAACATTAGACTATGCTATTGAACCTAAACTCTATGACACAGAAATTACCCGCTTGCTCACACGTTGTGTCACTCACTTTTAAAGCTATCTAGGTATCCTAAACTATTATTAGGTTAGTCATTAGTTATAGGTTTGCGTCTTATCTTATTGATCAACTAGAAGACGCATCTATTATTTCATTAGCTTATTTGTTATTGTTGTGTCACATTATTATTCCTAATCATTTTTATAGCTTATTGCTTATTTACTAAGTTTACAAAATATATATATACTTTCAACATTTAAACCTAATCCAATAATACACTAAAATACCTAGTGTACATGAATAGGTGAATTAGGTACTAAGTTAGCTTCTATAGGATTCAATGTACATTTATGTATTCTACATTTTTATCAATTCTTTGTTGTCTAAGGATTATATGAACAATTATCATTTCACGGCATTCACATCTTAACCATTACTTTAATGCTTAACCTTAATTAGTCACTAACCTCATAAGTAGTTTAGACTATAGAACAATAATCAGTTTAGACTATAGAACAATAATCTTATTTAATGTACTAATCTAATAACTCTTTAGATTAGCTTAGGTTACAAATCTCATTTTGTAATATTTACAATCAGTACACATCAAAACAAAGAAACTAAACCAAGCTTCACAACCTACAAAATCCAAACCTATTTTGGTTAAAACAAACACCCAACTAAAGCTCCAAAAATCAACACGACAGACCTAGGGGTACATGAGCTACTCACTGTCCGAACCATCCATGCTAAAATATGGGAGATCTAAAACATTCACACCCATCACCGAAACACTACATGGCCATCTACAAAACTTTAAGAGAAAATAACCCAATTATTCCAACATCACAATAACCAGCCGATCACTAAAATCAACAAAACCCATACACTCATCCGGCCGTGAATCGAGTCCAAACAGCATAGAAAAATACTCAAAATAAATCTGTAACTCAGGAATAAAATCACAAGAAATTAACTCAGGAAAATCGCTCCTGAGGTACCGGGTTTCACGGGTCTCGGGTCACTGGGTTACAACTTTGATGGGTCTTCCGGGTCTTACACACGCACGGGTCACTGGGTAGTCCACTACCGACAGAAACCACCGGAGAACAACCTCCAACCGCCGAAAATCGCGTCGGAAAGTTGCCATGGAGAACCGGGTCTCACTCTTTGTTCGGTCTGGGTCACGGGTTACGGGTCTTCTCTCCCGGGTCTCTGTAACAGATATATTAGTAATGGGCCACCTTAGTAGTTAATGGTCTATTACTTAGTGGCCTATTAGTTTAGTGGCCCTTAGATGAGTCTATATAAACAAGTCTAGTTAAATGTTTTAGGTATGAAAATTGGTATCCAGTCCTTTGGCTGAAAATGGAGGGGGAGTACCTCGAATTACTCACGGAGGTTTTAGGCATCCTCGAATTTTAGTAAAATTGGTATCCAGTCCTTTGGCTGAAAATGGAGGGGGAGTACCTCGAATCACTCATGGAGGTTTTAGGCATCCTCGAATTTGCCTATTATCAGTGTTAATTCCATTTTAATTTCTTCTTCCATTTCTCTATTTCTCTCCATTTCTACTCTAAATTCCCATTAAACCAGAAAACGTGTTACAAATTGGTATCAAAGCCTCTGAACAAACTGCCCACTCTGATTTCCTGTCTGTGAGAACCTGATCTAACACCATGGCTGAAGAAAATCAAGCTCGATCTCTAGTTGATACCATTACCTGTGACCAATTGACGGAAGAAGCCTTGCAAGCTCACAGTGCTCATCAAACTGACTGGAACAACAGGACTACTACCCAGATCTAGAATTTGCAAACGGATATGTTGAAACTGCAGAGGAATCAGGAGGAGATGAAGCTCCATTTTGAGACTCAATTTCAGCGTATTCAGGACATGATCTCGGGAATTTCTGGGTTCAATGCGCGGGGTAAGGAGAAGGAAATGTTTCCTCCACTGGTTACTCAGCCTACTCTAGAAGGAGGTGAAACGTCCAGGAAGGAAAACATGAGGCCGAAATCTGTTTGGCTGGACTTTCCCTTATTCGATGGGGAAGATCCGGAAACGTGGTGTTGCAGAGCTGAAGAATTTTCTATGTATTACAATATTCCGGCAGAGCAACGACTGTCCATTTCTGCTTTCCATATGGTCGGCGAGGCTAATCTATGGTTCAGGGTGTTGGGGAATGATTATTCCCCACTCGGGTAGTACACGTGTCAGATTATATGCTCTGTCGGGAATGAGTACTCGGGTTATACACTTGGTCGGGAATATACGCTTGGTCGGGAATGTATGTTTGGTCGGGAATTACCCAGGGCTCGGAATGTATGGTTGGTCGGGAATGACCAAGATCTTGGGATTATATCGTTGGTCGGGAATCACCAAGATCCTTAGCATTTATTAGGATCTTAGTACTTGTCGAATCAGGTCAGAAATCAGCATGGAGCACCGTGCCTAATATCTTCACACCTTACTAGTCACTGTTCACACTGTACAATAACAAGACTTTTGCTATGCATCAACAGTAAAATGGAGCCTATATATATACTTATCATCTAAGAGGTATGGATCTATCTAAGATATGTGCATCTCTCTCTCTCTCTCTCTCTCTCTCTCAACTGACTTGGGCGTTGGAGGAGGTTCCGCCGGCCAACCCCCGGCGGGCCTTTGCTTTGTTGCAGGTTACAGGCAAAGAGACGAATCAAGAGCTGCCATGTCATCAAGCAAAAAATAGCATCAACAGTTTGGCGCCGTCTGTGGGAACCGATTTGATTGTTCTTGCAAAAAGAAAAATCTGGAAGTGGTGACTGGCAAAGTTCTCTTCGGCTACAAAAATCGAGAACTCAAGATGGAGTTTTGCAAAAAAAAAATCCCGAATGGTGACCGGTGATCAGAGACGCCCTTCGTCATGAGGGAGAGTGGAGCAGGTCCTAGCTCGCACATGGCGGATCTAAACTCAAGCGTAGCAGATCCTCGCTCGTGCGTGGTGATTTTATGTGAGTCCATGCTGTGGCATCTCGAGTTTGAGCCCTCGAAGCTGAATCAAGAACGATCTCCGCAAGATATGCAAATTGGCAGACATGGATTTCAGATTATTGGCTATACTGAAACGGATCTGGCCTCGAAATATGTAGATGTGCGGCTGCAGCTTCCTAGGCATATGCATGACAACTTAGGTCCTGTGATTGCAACATACTTTACACTTATTACAGGCACGTCTGATGTTCAGTTTCACGTGTGAGAAGAGAAAAGTATTTAATGCTTAATCTGTTTGTCACAAGAATCATGCTTTGGGTCAGCTTTTTCAGTAAATGAGAGGTACAAAGGAGGCCACGTTTCAAACTTAAGAAAAAAAATGGCTTTGTTGGTTGTGTAAGATCAGGTTTCCTGACAAGCACCATTAATTTAATTGTGCCTTGTAAATGATGAGGGTGAAACTCTCTTTATTACCCTTAGTCTCATTTGCTCCCGTCACCGAGTTTTCTTTTCAGGATCTTTAGTTGATGTTATATCTGAATCCTTGAAGACTCGAGAGGCTTCCTTGAAGCCTGCGTGGAAGGGAGGGTAAATGCGAGATTCCAGGCTGACCAAGTTGGAGGGTTTTCTTGTGGACCATTTTTCTCCACTCCTTACCTTTTCGGGACCTCCTGCGTAGGCCCAACCTTGGCGCCATCGACGAGCTAGAGAGGGAATACAGGAACATGAAACGCTCATGGAACTCCGACAACAAGGGACTAGTCCACCCGACTTTGCTTCAGAGGAAAGTACCGGAATGGCTTTCGAGCAATTCTAAAATCACCGAGTAGAGTTTAAATTCACGATGTATGGGTAGAACCCGTCAGGAATAAGCATGGTTCATGCACGATGGTCTCCAGTGGACAATATCGGAGGCTATGTGCCTCATGGCTTCAGAGGCCGCAGTGGTTCTGCAAATAATCCAGCATCGACATGACACACCAATGAAGACGTAGAGGAATGGGTTCTCGGTGCAAACCGCTAATTTAACGATGGACTTGCGTTGACAAAGTTTTCCCGATATACGGCTAGCAGTGTCACCATCTCGGTCCTTTGGCGTAAAAAATAAAAATAAAAATTCGACCTTACATTCCGAGCTCAATCCCGAGCTTGCACACCGAGTTTGTATCCCAAACTCGGTTTCTGTGCTTCTTCAAAAAACCTGCCCCTGGACCTGACCTTTTTAATGGCTCCTCCGGGATCAAAGGCTCCACTTTCCAGACCAGTTCTCGCTTGTGCCCCTGAACCAATCATTTGTTGTTCTCCGAATTGCCATTTGGTTTAGATTTCTCAAAGCCACGTTACCCAGATCCTGTTGGTCCAGATGACTCCCGATCTGTGTCACAGGTTCTCCCTCATTTACCCGTCATCAGTTGAGACTTTGGTCTCGGAATGGCTCGGTCTCGGTTCCGGTCACCAGCCGAGTCGGTATCGGCACGTAGCTCTGGATTTCGGTCACGAACACAAACAGACTTACATACCTACATCCACGCTCCGTATTGCGTGCAGTCATCTTCTCCACTTGCTACTGGTCAATCTTCGGGTGACCGGGTGTCTGTGAGTTACAAAGATGCAACAAACTCAGCTCAGAAGGCACTCTCATTGACACTTTTTGCATCGAAGTATGAATCAGTTTGTCGATGCTCTTGATGCTGGCCTGTACCGGCCAGCTATCTTCAGGATCTCCCTAGTTCAAGGGGCTCGGTCTCGACTTTGGTCACTGGCCGAGTTGGTGTCGGTACATGCCAACCTCCAAGTATCATGTGTTGCAAGACGGTGTGCAAAGAAGATTTGGGCAAGGCCAGTCTGGGTCCGTCTTCTTTGGTTACAAGGCTGGGACGAACATGACATAATGGGATTCTCGAACAAATTTGGACCTGCGCGGGGGCAAGCCTTGTTTTACGTGTGGAGTGTGATTCTGAGCCATTCGGGTGACACATGCAGACCCACGTGTTTGCACATGTAACTATTCGGTTACAACCAATCGGTCTTTGCAATCAGCAGAAACCCTGATCAATCTTCAGGTCTGTCATCACCGAGACCTGCTCGGTCTTCAGGTCTTCGGGTCAGCTCTCCAGTTGATAAACGAGAATGACTCCCGCTCAATGATTCTACTAGTGCAGTTTATAGGGACGCTGAATCCATCCACCACGTAGTATCCATTTAGAAGTCCTACAAACCATAGGACAGGCACATAAAGCCCGAGAACAACAGAGACTTGGTGGCAGAACAAGTTCTCGGAATGCCCACAATAATCGATGAGAAAACTTTGCAGCATGTTGACTTAGTCCACGTTCAGTCGAGAGGGTACCCAATAAACTCTCTGCATATTCGCCTTTGTCGTGAGCCATACACCAGATCCAACTCTACATAAACGTAAATCCAGTGCTGGGTCCTCATTGCCGAGGTCTTCCCAGAATACGTGGATTCTACGAAGGGAGTTTTTCTACCCAAAGGTGCTTGCAGGTGCATATCATGATCCAGGTTTGAACTCTCGCTCTGTTCGATTTAGATGTCTCGGTTAGATGGTGAAACGCCCCATCTCTTCGGTAGAGGCACCCTTCGGTGCGTATGTTTCTCTTTGGTGCAATTAGCTAGGGACTCGTCGGTCAGCTCTTGCAAGGAATGCTGGGATGTGGGTGTCGGTTTGTGTCTCCATTGCGGCGAAGCGGTTTGCAAAGGAAGCATTGCTGAGAGTTTCCTTGCCTTGGTGGTGACAGGTGTTGGGAATGAGTCCCACTTTGACAAAAAAAAAAAAGAGAAGAAGATTTATCATTTCGTACACAACCCGAGTAAGACAGACAAGGTGTATACCACAGAGCATGCACAGAGTAGCAGGCGGACCATTCCGGTTTGGAGCAACCCAGTAGCGAAAGGCCCATTCCGGTTTGAAGCAACCTGTCGGATTGGCCTTTGGACCGAGGCCAGCCAGTATCAATTCTATCGCTAGTGTGCTGGCCATCATCAGGATCTCCCTAGTTTGAGGGGCTCGGTCTCGGTTCCAGTCATTAGCCAAGTCGGTGTCGGTGCGTAGTTGTAGGTTTCAGCCAAGTCAGGATTTCAGCACCTAGAGTGGCCGAGTCTGCATGGTACATGCAGATGCTCGTGCACATATTTATACATGCAGGCTACAGTAGTGCGGATCAAGGGCTAGACTCGAAGGTTTTCAAATCCATTTTTTGGCATCCTAGAGCCTCGCCTTCACCTAGGAGCTGTGCATTCTCGGCTTGAACTTTCACTAGGACTGCATTGGTCAACTACTTAAAAAAAAAAAAAAAGAGATCCAGTCGGGAACCGGAAGCATCATGGTACGCGTGCCTACACTTACTTCCTGGCAGATAGGCCTAAGCAACATCCAACCACCTCAGGGTCTTTCTTAGCTAAAAGCCCTCGATACCAAGGCAATTTCAGCCCCTATTACCCAAGAACATAGGGATCTTCTAGTTGTCACCAAGCACGCGGCCTAGGAGATTGGTCCCGGGCCCAGGGTAGTACTCAAGTCGGTGTGAGCTGGTGGAGGCATCAATAGTTTTCAGTTGAGTTGTTTTCTCGGCTGCGCGTTTTGGGGAAGGTGAAATGATATTCCTTGAGTCCACCGTAGGCGGGTCCAACGGTGTCTAAAACTCTCACCTGGACAGTCGAAGCCCACGTTGTTGAGGAGTGATCCCGAGCCAATCGGGTGACATATGCAAACCCACGTACCTACGCTGTCCAGGGGGTATTCCAACTGCAACCGTGATCGGACGATGACTGGGCTCTAGGCGCTGGGTGTCGCTTCAAAGGATAGTTGCTCGGCAAGGGCTTTGCCAGCAGGATTTGGAAGCGGTAGCAGTGAAGCATTCGTACCAAAGAATTACCAATATTTTGAGCTCCCGCATCTCCCTGAAAGTTGATGATTGCAGTGTCAACCTGAGCAACCCGAAGATCTCATGCCCCTCCTCGAGCTTGACATGTGCCGAGTTCACTCTATCGAGGGTTCTTTGATCGGGTCTTACATGCTACGCTGGGATATAGATGTCGGTTTGCTATGCTATGCTGCCTGAGTCTACATTTTATGCTATCAGTACAAGGTTGAGGATTTGGACACCCGGGGAATATTCGCTTCGGTTGGCACAAATAATAGACCCACAAGTTCGGACCAGATGTGAAACGGAGCACAGCCAGCAGATCCGGACTCTCAGACAGCTGACAGGTCTGGGGCCTATTTGGAGTTTAATCAGGATTCAATGATGAACCGGGTTTCCGGTTGTCTCTGACTTAAGCTGGACACTGTTATAAAATCAACGGGGGAGATGGCGTTCACCATCTCGGTGCGATTGTCAAGTCCGAGTTCAACTCAACTTAATTGAAGTTGGAAGTGCTCGATTACGCTGCCAGTAGTCACGTTCCTCTGATAGCGTCAAAAGGAAAATTCGCCTACTTGCTCGGCAAAGGAAGCTCTGGTTGTTATGCAAGAATCTGTGACTATACTCTCCGGAACCTTGTTTACAAAAGAGAAAATAGGGCTAAAGGTGAAACTTTTCTCCTTTGAAAAGTCAAAGGGCATGGCATAATCTTCTCACCTTTGTCAAAAAGGAAGCTGCTGTTCGGTGGGCCAAAAATGGGGAAAAGAAATGCAAAATCCTGTATACCGAGTTTGCTATATGTTAAATTTGCAATGTGCCGAGCAAAGCATTCCGAGCAAAGCATTCCGAGCAAGCACCCCGAGCAAAGTGTCCCGCGCAAGCATTCCGAGCAGGCAATGAGATAAGTCTATTCTTGGCATTTTTTATTCATGGTTAGCCTATTCAATATGTGATAATTTATGAAAAATGATTTAAAAATTTCTTATCCTCCTTCGGATTGGGGGGTAAGTTAAAAGCATTTTTGGTTACCCTCACTCGGATAGGGGGGTAACTCCGCAAAAAATTTCTTATCCTCCCTCGGATAGGGGGTAAGTTAAAAGCATTTTCGGTTACCCTTGCTCGGATAGGGGGTAACTCGGCAAAAAAAATTTTCTTATCCTCCCTCGGATAGGGGGGTAAGTTAAAAGCATTTTTGGTTACCCTCACTCGGATAGGGGGGTAACTCGGCATAAAATTTCTTATCCTCCCTCGGATAGGGGGTAAGTTAAAAGCTTTTTCGGTTACCCTCGCTCGGATAGGGGGTAACTCGGCATAAATTTTTTCTTATCCTCCCTCGGATAGGGGGTAAGTTAAAAGCTTTTTCGGTTATCCTCGCTAGGATAGGGGGGTAACTCGGCATAAAATTTTTTCTTATCCTCCCTCAGATAGGGGGTTAGTTAAAAGCATTTTCGGTTACCCTCGCTCGGATAGGGGGGTAACTCGGCATAAAATATTTTCTTATCCTCCCTCGGATAGGGGGTAAGTTAAAAGCATTTTTGGTTACCCTCGCTCGGATAGGGGGTAACTCGGCATAAATTTTTTTCTTATCCTCCCTTGGATAGGGGGTAAGTTAAAAGCTTTTTCGGTTACCCTCACTCGGATAGGGGGGTAACTCGGCATAAAATTTTTTCTTATCCTCCCTCGGATAGGGGGGTAAGTTAAAAGCTTTTTCGGTTACCCTCGCTCGGAAGGAAGGGTAACTCGGCATAAAATTTTTTCTTATCCTCCCTCAGATAGGGGGTAAGTTAAAAGCATTTTCGGTTACGCTCACTCGGATAGGGGGGTAACTCGGCATAAAAATTTTTCTTATCCTCCTTCGGATAGTGGGGTAAGTTAAAAGCATTTTTGGTTACCCTCGCTCGGATAGGGGGGTAACTCGCCATAAAATTTTTTCTTATCCTCCCTTGGATAGTGGGGTAAGTTAAAAGCTTTTTCGGTTACCCTCGCTCGGATAGGGGGGTAACTCGGCATAAATTTTTTTCTTATCCTCCCTCAGATAGGGGGGTAAGTTAAAAGCATTTTCGGTTACCCTCGCTCGGATAGGGGGGTAACTCGGCATAAAATTTTTTCTTATCCTCCCTCGGATAGGGGGGTAAGTTAAAAGCTTTTTCGGTTACCCTCGCTCGGATAGGGGGGTAACTCGGCATAAAATTTTTTCTTATCCTCCCTCGGATAGGGGGTAAGTTAAAAGCTTTTTCGGTTACCCTCGCTCGGATAGGGGGTAACTCGGCAAAAAATTTCTTATCCTCCCTCGGATAGGGGGGTAAGTTAAAAGCATTTTCGGTTACCCTCGCTCGGATAGGGGGGTAACTCGGCAAAAAATTTCTTATCCTCCTTCGGATAGGGGGTAAGTTAAAAGCATTTTCGGTTACCCTCACTCGGATAGGGGGGTAACTCGGCAAAAAATTTCTTATCCTCCCTCGGATTGGAGGGTAAGTTAAAAGCATTTTTGGTTACCCTCACTCGGATAGGGGGTAACTTGGCAAAAAATTTCTTATCCTCCCTCGGATAGGGGGTAAGTTAAAAGCTTTTTCGGTTACCCTCGCTCGGATAGGGGGGTAACTCGGCATAAAATTTTTTCTTATCCTCCCTCGGATATGGGGGTAAGTTAAAAGCATTTTTGGTTACCCTTGCTCGGATAGGGGGGTAACTCGGCATAAAATTTTTTCTTATCCTCCCTCAGATAGGGGGGTAAGTTAAAAGCATTTTTGGTTACCCTCGCTCGGATAGGGGGTAACTTGGCAAAAAATTTCTTATCCTCCCTCGGATAGTGGGGTTAGTTAAAAGCTTTTTCGGTTACCCTCGCTCGGATAGGGGGGTAACTCGGCATAAAAATTTTTCTTATCCTCCCTCGAATAGGGGGTAAGTTAAAAGCTTTTTCGGTTACCCTCGCTCAGATAGGGGGGTAACTCGGCATAAAATTTTTTCTTATCCTCCCTCGGATAAGGGGGTAAGTTAAAAGCATTTTCGGTTACCCTCGCTCGGATAGGGGGGTAACTCAGCAAAAAATTTCTTATCCTCCCTCGGATAGGGGGGTAAGTTAAAAGCATTTTCGGTTACCCTCACTCGGATAGGAGGGTAACTCGGCAAAAAATTTCTTATCCTCCCTCGGATTGGGGGGTAAATTAAAAGCATTTTTGGTTACCCTCACTCGGATAGGGGGGTAACTTGGCAAAAAATTTCTTATCCTCCCTCGGATAGGGGGTAAGTTAAAAGCTTTTTCGGTTACCCTCGCTCGGATAGGGGGGTAACTCGGTTTAGCATAAAAATTGCTGATAAAGACTTGTGAGGCTTGTTATAGTCTTCCTTATTCTCAGCAATCTCTAGGATGTGTTAAGTCATCTTTGAAGCAAAATTCGGTTATCTAAAACAAGTAATTTAGATATATTGATGCACCCTTGATAAATAACTTAGGCAATTTTGTACAAATTGCCACAGTTATTTAGGGGGGAATATTAGCTAAAGACCTGCTTATCTCATGCTAACTTGCTATTTTACCCTTTGGAAAGAGCACATATCTATATATGCATTATTAGCAATTTGCAGATTCTACGAAGATTTATGCGCCGATATTTCAGCTCCTCTGGTGCCGAAGCAAATTTTCTCAAGAGGTAAAGCTCCTTTCAAGAACACCACCTTCTGTGGCTAGGAGGTGGCATAAAAGCGTCTATCCCGCAGATCGGGATACTCATAAAATTCCTCCTTGGATAAGGGGGTCCTCCTTCAGATAAGGAGGTGGCACCAGAGTTGCAGAGGGGACTGATTGCCCCTGCGAAGTGTTGCACAAGCTACCAGTTATGGGACTACTTACAGACATTTTGGCAATTTCTACTCGGATAGTCACTACGCACACAACAAGTTGTTCTCTCTATTGGGTAGAAGCTGAGCAGTCATCCAGCTTTGTGATATTCTTGGGAACCTCACAGGAACCAAAATCAATCACCCTCCCTTGGACCAGGACAATTCTCATTCGGTAACAGCCCCAGACGACTGTTGGTTATACACTCCCCCGGAAGTAAGTTAGCTAAATTTTCATTTACTAACAGATTCTATTTGCAGGAAACCTTATTCGCAAGGCATAAAAAATCAATGAGGAGCATAACCTCGGTAAAAAATCACAATGAGGAGCATCACCTGGGTAAAAAATCAATGAGGAGCATAACCTCGGTAAAAAAATCACAATGAGGAGCATCACCTCGGTAAAAAATCAATGAGGAGCATAACCTCGGTAAAAAATCACAATGAGGAGCATCACCTCGGTAAAAAATCAATGAGGAGCATAACCTCGGTAAAAAATCACAATGAAGAGTACAACCTCTATGAAAAATCATCATGGGAAGATGTCCCCTACGGTAAAATTTGAAGACAAGGCACCATTGACATTCAGGCTTTTGTTGTGGAAAAAGCGGCAAAAGGGAACCTCCCTTAGATAAGGAGGCGGAAAACTTCTCCTCGAGTGAGGAGATCTTTGTTGGATAAGAAAATTGACATGATCTCCAAGAGACACTTCATGAGGTGATTAATGGACTTGTTCGTCCTTGAGAATCTATCACCTCGCTTTGGTACTACGAATTTTTCTCTCAGATAGAAAGGTAACCTCGGGAACTATCCCCTTTTGGATAGAAAGGGGGGTGGTTTTGGATCTGGACAATTATTTCCTCACGGATAAATAAATAATTTAAATACCTTCCCCCCTCGGGTATGGGGGGTAGAAAGGAGATCCACATGACATTTCGAAAGCACAACAACACTTCGGATTTCTAGTGGCACAGATGACAGGCTGCCCTTGGCCTAAACTAGTGCAGACGGAATCAGCTTTGCTTTATTGTCTCCTTCGGATAAGGGACGGCTTGGATAGGCTAGTCAGCCTATCCCTCGAATCTCAACTCGCCGAAACCTTTGTTGATGACACATCACGATTCTCGGCAAATGAAGCAAATGTTTTATTAAACAACAATTCCTATTGCAGGAAGTCTAAAAGACGCAAACATTCTCGGAATTAGTGACTTTGGTGTCAGTCGAAAGTCCACAAGACGAGAGACGTGAAGGAGGACGCACCTTTCCTGATGAAAGAAAAACTCTGCGTACTCCCTTAATCATATCAAGACCAAGGGCTGGAGATCACATGTACATTGGATCCCCAACGCGCTAAAGGATCGCATTAGCACACGCCATTAAGGCGGCTCCTTGAGCCGAGCATTCCCGAGAGGTTCTCTTTACCCGAGGTTATAGGGGAGGTTGAGAGCAATCGAGTAGGGTTGTCGGCCAGGAAACACACCCCTTGTCTAAGGGGAGATAGTTAACATAAATTTTTCGAGTTTTCATGAAGACTACAATAAGCTCTATGCGTCCAGCACCCATGAATCGGTGGAATTATCATGAGAGATCTTGAAGAGTTTGTAGAAATTGAGAGACCCGACCAAAGCTCAAGAAAAGTCACTTTATCACAAGAGGTTCAGGAAGCGTGAAAGGTTGAAACTCTAGAATTTCGAAGCATCGGTTTCCATAATTTCCCTTGCATAATTCTCTTTATCTCAAGTAAGAGATAAAAGAATTGGGGGGTAACTGTTGGGGAATTATTATTCCCCACTCGGGTAGTACACGTGTCGGATTATATGCTCTGTCGAGAATGAGTACTCGGGTTATACACTTGGTCGGGAATATACGCTTGGTCGGGAATGTATGTTTGGTCGGGAATTACCCAGGGCTCGGAATGTATGGTTGGTCGGGAATGACCAAGGTCTCGGGATTATATCGTTGGTCGGGAATCACCAGGATCCTTAGCATTTATTAGGATCTTAGTACTTGTCGAATCAGGTCAGAAATCAGCATGGAGCACCATGCCTAATATCTTCACATCTTACTGGTCACTGTTCACACTGTACAATAACAAGACTTTTGCTATGCATCAACAGTAAAATGGAGCCTATATATATACTTATCATCTAAGAGGTATAGATCTATCTAAGATATGTGCATCTCTCTCTCTCTCTCAACTGACTTGGGCGTCGGAGGAGGTTCCGCCGGCCAACCCCCGGCGGGCCTTTGCTTTGTTGCAGGTTACAGGCAAAGAGACGAATCAAGAGCTGCCATGTCATCAAGAAAAAAATAGCATCAACACAGGGAACTACGAGCTAGCAAATGTGCGATAACTTGGGAAGAATTCGTTCGGACTCTTAGAGCACGTTTTGCAGTTCCTGCCAAAGAAGAAAACCTAGACCTCATTCACATTCCAGATCCCGTTGAAGACGTTGACACCACACAACCAATTCCAGAATCTGAAATAGCTCTGGTTGGAGATACACAACAAACAACAATTCCAGTATTGACAAAGTCAACAATTCCAGCATCAAATCCGGTTCCTGAGAAGTTCGTGGACTTAGCCACAGTCAAGAACGGAGAAGATGAAAAGAGAGCTGAAGAAAGGAGACGAGCTCCGGATCCGGTGGATTATTCTCAACTTGAGCCGTACTTGCTTGCTGAAAGGTCAGATCAGAAAACCTCAACTCAAACTTTGAGTTCCTTTTTGTCTCCATATTTGTCCGAGTTGCAGTGGATTTTGTTGTTCTCAAACACCGATGGCGTTGGAAAGAAGAAGAGGATGCGACGAGAGCTGGGCGAGGAGGACGGCACTGCTATCGCCGGAGCCACGCGAGACAGGGAACCGGAGGTCCGAGAAGCCGAGCTATGGGCCGGAGACTTGGACCGGTTCCGATGCTTTTCTCTGTGGGTTCTAGGAGCTGCAGAGAAAGGAGAAGAGTGGTCTGTATGGATGACGAAGGGCAATTTCGGGCTGTGCACTTTAGGCCTAAGCAGACGGACAGGTGGCATCCACATGAATTGTTTTCAAAAATGAAAGACAGCTGGAGTCCATTTCATTTCAAAGCTGAAGGAGGCTTTTCTTTTTTCTTTCTCACGCAGTCATGCGTGAAGATGGTTATCCTTTTGCTTCTAGAAGATTGTGGATTTTACAATGGGCTGGATCTTGTGCATGGGACCACTTGCATGGGAACCAGTACTGTTTATCCTTGAGAAAGGGCTGCTTTTTGTGGGTTATTGGGCCTACAACAATTAGAGCGATATTTTTGTTCACAAAGAAAGGGCGGCAACCAACTTTTGAAGCTTTTATATTTTTTACTAAAAAATAACTGCACCTTGTGAGCAAGGTGCTTTAAGGGGTCGGTATTGTAACAGATATATTAGTAATGGGCCACCTTAGTAGTTAATGGGCCTTGGACCTTATTAGTTAATGGTCTATTACTTAGTGGCCTATTAGTTTTGTGGCCCTTAGATGAGTCTATATAAACAAGTCTAGTTAAATGTTTTAGATATGAAAATTGGTATTCAATCCTTTGGCTGAAAATGGAGGGGGAGTACCTCGAATCACTCATGGAGGTTTTAAGCATCCTCGAATTTGCCTATTATAAGTGTTAATTCCATTTTAATTTCTTCTTCCATTTCTCTATTTATCTCCATTTCTACTCTAAATTCCCATTAAACAAGAAAACGTGTTACAGTCTGGCTCTCTCTCTCTCTCTCCCTCGATCTCTCAGTCTCTCTTTCTCTCGATCTCACTCTCATTCTCTGTCTCAGTGTGATCGGGTGAGAAGAACCAAGAAGGAGGAGGAAGAATAGAGGAGACAGAAGAAAGAAGAGAGGAAGGGGGCTGTGCGTGAAGTTTGAGAGGAGAAGAGATTTTTTTTTCCAACACATGTGGCTGTGGAAAAGACCAAACCTTGGTCTTTACAAATACTCTTTGGTTACCAAAGGGGATATACCAAAGGGGATATACGCGTATTTAATACGCGTGTCAAAATGTTATTTTTTTTCTAAATATAATTTTTTTAATTAAATAGAATTTCAACAATTGGACACGCGTATTTAATACGCGTGTCCAATTGGACGCGTGTATTTAATACGCGTGTCCAATTGGACACGTGTATTAAATACACGTGTCAAACTGTCATTTTTTTCCAAATATAATTTTTTTTAATTAAATAGAATTTCAACAATTGGACACGCATATTTAATACACATGTCCAATTGAACGCGTGTATTTAATACGCGTGTCCAATTGGACACGTGTATTAAATACAGGTGTCAAACTGTTATTTTTTTCCAAATATAATTTTTTTAAAATTAAATAGAATTTAAACAATTGGACACGCATATTTAATACGCGTGTCAAACTGTTATTTTTTTCAAATATAATTTTTTTCTAATTAAATAGAATTTTAACAATTAGGGACGTGTATTTAAATACACGTCCCAGATTGGGCACGTGTACTGAGTACACGTGCCCAATTGTTTGGTTTCTCTCGGTTATATGTGTTTTTTCCCGCTTATATATATATATATATATATATATAATTTTTAAAATTCAAATAATATAATAATATAATAATAGATTAAATATATATATATATATATATATATATATATATATATATACAGATCGGAAATGGGTTTCAGAAACCCATTTCCGATCTGAATTCTCTCTCTCTCTCCCTCTCTCTCTCTCTCTCTCCCCCTCTCCATCACAGCCGCGCCGGCCAGCGTCTGGCCACCGCGCATCAGCCCTTCCCGCCGGTGAGACGCCCTCTCTCCACCTCTCTCTGCTCGGTACAGTGTTCTCGGTCTCTCTCTCTCTACCTCTCTCTCTCTCTCTCTCTCCCTCTCCGTCACAGCCGCAGTGGCCAGCTTCCGGCCACCGCGCATCCGCCCTTCCCGCCGGTGAGCCGCCCTCTCTCCACCTCTCTCTGCTCGGTACAGTGTTCTCGGTCTCTCTCTCTATCGCTCTCTTCCTCTCTATCTCTTTCTCTCTCTCTTCCTCTCTATCTCTTTCTCTCTCTCTCTCTCTCTCTCTCTGTGTGTATCTCTCCCTATCTCTCTCTGCCTCTCTCTCAGTATCTCTATGTCTCTCTCTCTACTCTCTCTCCCTATCTCTCTCTGCCTCCCTCTCTCTCTCTGGATCTCTACGTCTCTCTCTCTCTAATAATGTACCGTTTGTTTTTTTTGTATTTTTGTGGTCGAAAATAATAAAATTTGGAAAAAAAAAAACAAAAATTTATTAACCCAAATAAATTTAAATAAACAATAACAAAATTAAATTGAAAAAAAATTCCAAATTTAAGTTTTAAAAATTCAATTTGGATTTTTTTTTTAAAAAAAAAACGTTTTGACACGTATATTGTAAATACTCGTGGCAAACATTTTGACACGTGTACAGTGCCGTACACATGTCAAAATGCACGTGGCAATTTGACAAAATTTTTGTAGTGAATGTTAGAAAGAGGATTTTTGTGGGCTTTTACATCAAAAAAACTTATATTAATTTTGTTTGGCCAATAATTTGACATCTTTTTAATCCCTTTGGGCATAATCAAAACACACTGCTGGAGCATTTGAATTGGTTGCACTTTTCTTTTCTTTTCTTTTTTTGAGAAAATTTGTAATCTTATTCAGGCTCATATAGAGCAAATCAAGAAAGGGGGTGAAGTTCCTCCTTCCTAATAATACCACCAATACATGGTGGAATAGAATGCTACCAAGTTTTATTGGTGACATGGATACAAGCCTCTTTTGCTAAAACATGGACAACAGAATTTGCTCCCCAATCAACATGACGAAAAATAGATTCTTCCATGGATGACATGCCTTGTTTAATGTCATGCACAAAGTGACCATAACTGCTCCCACAAGGCTTGTTTGAGTTCACTGCATTTACAAGCTGAAGATCTAGCATCACCTTTGCTTCTATTTTATATCTTCTTGTTTCAGGGAATGTAGATTTTCTCCCACCTGACTTTTGCGGGGAGGGAAAATTCCCTTCTACAAAGGAGAGAATCCACATTTCCTTTCCTCATAGTAAACTTTTATTTCTTTCGGATGACAAAAATCCATATTCTGCAGTTCCTCAAATCCTCATCCTCCATATTCTGCAGTTCCTCAAATCGATCATGGGATCCAATCAATGTGCTGTCCAAGCCCCATCTCCTCCATATTCTGTCACTCCTCAAATCATGGAACCAGCCTTTGGTACTCAAGATACAACGAAGGCAATCAACCATGCATACTATGCAAGACTTATTTCAATCAAGTAAGTCTTCCTCATCTGCAAGCCGCATAAAAGGGATCACTTAATTGCCATACTCTGCATCTGCCAGCCTTGCGTGTACTGCAAGGCTGCCTTCTCTCAAGGAAAACAAAGCTAGCAAAGGAAACCGATTTCAACCAAAATCATTTGTAATCAATTGTAATTAGTCTGCAATTTTCTTTCCATCTCTTAGTCCAGAATTCTGTGTGTATATATAATGCTGCAAGCATTCTTTGTAACGATTAAGTTCTGCAATACTATTTACTCCAATATTTTTCATATATTCAGTACGGTTTTGAAAAGAAAAAAAAAAGATTCTGGAGATTCATTGATCGAATTCTTGTATTTTGGTAATCTCTTTGATGTACACGTACGCCAGGAACATTTGTGGTTGTCAAAAGGATATTGATCACAGGCCATTGAAGTGGCGGCTCTGTATGATCATCAGGGTAATTGCAACCTTGATCTGGAATTTGCAAGATACTCGTGGAGATTGAAAATCAAATAGACTACAGGGCTTACAAAAGCCCATGATCCAACAGATTCGACAGCATTTGAAAGAGGTATGTAAAATTCTCTTGAGTTTTCACATGAGTGGTATTTGTCGAAGTGGGGTAGTTGACATTGAGATCTCTCTCTGACTTCTTTTCCATCTTCTTTTATATTTTTAGAAAATTTGTTTTGAGGGCTTTGCGTGAAAGTGAAGGGATTATGTGGGTAATGTGTAAGATATTATCTCCATATATGGCCTATATGCCCACATATACGGTGTTTATTATATTTATTGTAAATATAATGTACGGTATTATAGTTATGGTAATTTCTATTAATTTAGATTACCGTAATGGAATCATTTAATTGATTGAAAATCAATTAATAATATTGTTTCCTTGATGGGAGGAACAATACGGTATTTACCATATTTGAGGGTCCCTGACCTATCCTATAAATTAATAGTTTCAGTACGGCAATACAGTCATAGGCATAGGTTAGAAGATCCCTCAAATAATCTTTCTTGTTCTTCAGATGGATCGTGGAGACGTTTCAACAAATATGACTAGAGGTAAGCCTGAATCCTGTCTTATTTGTTTTCCGCTGCGCATGTTAGTTTAAGCAATATGTTGAATATTTCTAACATGTGGTATCAGAGCCACTTCTATGCTATTTTGCTTAGCATTAAGTTTTGTTGAATCCATAATTTCTGTGAACATAATCTATTTTTATTGTTCACATACGGTTGTTAAACATATTTTTGTGAACATATTTTTGTTCAATCAAGTATTTTTGTGAACATAATTTGTTCATGTATAACATATGGATATTTTCTATTCATGGTATATTATGATATGGATTCTTGAACTATGATATGGGTACTTTCATGTATTTCTCAGTATTAAGATTTTTGTTGAATTCAATATTTTTTTTTTGTGAACATAATTTATTTGTAATTACATTTATTGATGTTCACGTATGGTTGAAAAGCATATTGGTTTAGAAATAGATCATTGCCGTAATCTTGATATGGGTATTTTCATAAAGGGGTGGCAGCTAGGGTTCCATTTTTTAGGGTTTTCAACCCATCTGGAACATTACAGGTCGGGTTGGTTTGTGACCGGATAGGGTTTTCGACCCATTAAGGTTTCTGGGTTGGATATATTTTGGGTAGGGTTTTTTAAAACCCATGCAGTTTTGGGCTATTTAAGTGAGGTAACCCAATTTGGGCCAACACTATACATAGACCCAAATTTGGGCCAGCACTATACATAGACCCAGAGGCCCGACCCGATTAAGTGGGTTGACCTAATTGCCCAATACAGTAGCCTATTTGGAGTTGTGTGACCCAGAAGCCCAACCCAATATAGTAGCGCATTACAGTAGCCTTTAAATAAAATAAAAGATTTGGCTCATATGGGGTTCGAACTTGGGACCTTCATTTCCATAAAGTGACAAGCTTCAAACCATTGAGCTAAGCCTGGTTTTATGCTTTTACATTAAGGTTTTATTCCCTTTATTATTTACAGTATTGTGTATTAAAATTATTGTTTATTTAATACATGAATTGAGGAATATATTTTTAATTGTTGAATTTATATTGTTTAAATATAAATTGCTTGATGCCTAGACCTAAGAATAATTAACAATACCATATATACTGGTGTGTTTACAGTAATGCCAAGAATGCAATGTCTATAAAAGTTCTGGCTAGGAAAGTCTTGGGATTTAAGTGTGTCCATGTGACCCCCTTTCACTTTCCTGGAACTCACCTGGTTGCACCTTGGAAAATGCTGTTTACCCCATTTAAGTATTGGGTTGTTATATTCCTGGGGCTATTAAGGGGGCATTTATAAAGTTGTTAGATGTTAATGAAGTAGCAATTATCATGATAATTTTGGGAGAGCCACAGCATCCCAATTTTGAATGACAATTGCATCAAGATTACACACACTTAATTATCATTATGATTTTAGGAAGCCACAGCATCCCAAATTTTAATGATAATTACATCAGGATTACACGCATGAACCTCATAAAGATTTATTAGATGTTCATGAATTACAGCATGATTATTATGATTTTGGGAGAGCCACAGCATCTCGATTTTATGATAATCACATAAAGATCGTACACGTGAACTTCATATAGAAAAATTAACATCGTCTTGTAATTAATTCATAAATTTAATTACTTATCCCCACAGGGAAGTTTTTATTTTTATGACTTAATTAGAATAAGATGACAAATTTAGTATTGAAAGTAAAATTTCTCTCGGTTGCCCACAGGTACGGAGAATTTTATTTATTAATATTTAAATTTGCTTTAGTCTTATTAATAAAGAGTAAATTTCATGCGTGATGCAACTTTTGCCCACAGGTAGGTTAAAATTTACTATTTAAATTGGCATTGGCTAATTTAAAATAAAGTTAATTCATAGCATTAAAGTATTTATTTTATTTTTGGGTTATTGCAGCTATTCATATTACTCTACCTTGGTAGTTTCATATTCCAATACATTATGGTAATATTTTTCTGACTGGAAAAAGATTAATATGCTTTTTCATTTGAGAGTTTCTAATTTTATTATGGGAATGAAGGATATTGTAGTTTAGCTTAAGTCCCTAAAGATTGAGATTTTTTAAGTCATTATTGGTCTATTTCATTTTTGAATTCTCTCTTCTAAGTGTAGAATTTTCATCTTGTAACACACGTAAGGATAAATGGTTAGTAAACAAACTTCTAACCATGTGTGTTCAAGGATATGAGAGAATCCATAAAATATTTACATGATTACTCATGTTAAGGGAAAGACCGATAAGTGCAATCATGCCCAACAATTAAAGCATGAGAATAAGGTGCCAATAAAGTATTATGGCAATCAAGATACCTATTTCTCATGCAATAAGAAAAATTAAGCGCATATAAAGAAAGATTGCATGAAGTATAAGAAATGACTTAAAATAAAGATAATCTCATATATCTAGTATATCATGAATCTCTTTTAGTGACTCATTCAAATATATATTGTGGATTGATTATGGTTTAACAATCCACGTTGTCAACACAAATGCAGAGTCCTTTTAAAAATGAATAACACATTTATAATTTGAGGTTGTTGGGATCTATAGGTTAATTTTGAAATTCAGTTATATTTTTAGAAATTTATTTTCTGGTTTGGCTTGTTAAAAATTTCAATTTTATTTTAAATTGAAATTTTTCTTATTTTTGGTGGAATATTGGTTGGGGTTTATTTAAAGCCTATTTAAAATTGACCTACATCCCAACTTTTGAAACAAAATTATTTGTTTGTCTCTGCGTACTGATGTTGACGTCAAGTAGAGTCTTTGAGAATTTAAAAATGCTCTGGTTATGGCTTTGGAGATTGAAATATATCTCCATACAGTAAATAAAAGTCGGTAATTTACTGACTTTGGTTCTTGTGTGGATTGCATAAGAGAAAGCAGACCAACAAGACCATTAGAGGTGCCAAAGAGAGCCTTTTGAAATTTTTGAGATCATATACATTGAAAGGTGTTGACCTTTTCATACTCATTGCCTAAATAGTCAGAGATTTTTTTATCTCTTTTAGTGATGACCATGTATCTCTATCTTCGAAATATTAAAGCTGGGGTATTGAATGCTTTCAATACCTATAAGGAAGAAGAGGAGAAACAACATGAAGATCATAAGATCTAATATAGGCATAGAATATTAAGGTAGGTATACACAAAAGGGAAATGATTAGTAATACTAATCTGTTATTACTCTTATAGAGTAAAGCTTTGAAGACTGTTGTATATATGTTAAACAGGATTCCATCTAAGGTTGTCCTTGAGACACCTTTTATGAAATAGATGGAAGCTAAGTTTAAATTATTTACACATGTAGGGTTGCCTTGCTAAAGAGGGGATTTATAATCCTCGCCTAAGGAAATTAGATTCAAAGACAACCAATGGATCTTTTATAAGCTATCTAGCAAACTTTAAGGGGTTTTAATGTTTTATTATCCTTCATATAAGCCTAGAGTTGTTGATTGTAAAATTTCTAGAGGATACGGAACCTAGTGGGAGTGCTCATTCACATAAATTGGAATTTGAGGAAGCACTAGAGTTGGCCAAATCTCCTCCTCATAGAGGATGATTGATTGTATTCAGGGAAAATCAGATTGATTATCCTGAGCCACAATCACTTCTAGAACAACCAACTCATACAGAACAGGTTCAAAATCTATTCTCCAATTGCGAAATGCAGAGGAAGTAGAATTAAGAAAATTCTATAAAATAAGGAGATCAACAATTCTTAGTGATCATGTTGTATATCTTCCAGAGTCTGATGTTGACATTGGACATAAAGATGATCCAAATTTGTTTTCACATGCTATGAGCGGAGAAAACTCCACATTGAGATTCAAGCCATAAAGTAAGAGATAAGTCCATGGCTAAAAGGTCAAGCTAGACTCGTAGCCAATGGTTTTACTCATAAGGAAGACATTGATTATCGTGAAACATTCTCTCCAGTGTCTAAGAATGGTTCATCAAGATAATCATAGCATTAGTAGCTCATTTTGATCTAGAGCTACATCAAATGGATGCGAAAACAACTTTTCTGAATGAGGATCTTAAAGATGAGGTTTACATGAAACAATCAAAAGGTTTTATAAATAACAGTCAGAAAAACTTGCAAATTAAAGAATTCTATTTATGGACTATGATAGATCTCTCATCGGTAATATACTTTTACAAGGTTAATGTTTTATTGTTTATTGAAAACCTTGTTAATTAGTATGTATACCTTAAGGTCAGTGGGAGTACAGTAATCTTTCTAGTCCTATATGTAGGTATTATTTGCAAGTGGCGATTTAGGTTTACTACATAAGATTCATAACTTTGAAATGAAGGATTTGGGTGAAACCTCTTATGTCTTTTGACATAGAGATTCATAGAGACATAAAGAATATTAACATTGTCTCGGAAGACCTACATTGAAAAAGTTTTGGGAAGATTTAGAATGAAGGATTATGCACCTTCAGTAGCAATTAAGAGTGACCAATTAAATACATATTAATGTCACAAAAGGTATTGGAATAAGGGCAGATGAAAAGTTTTAAGCGTCTGCATTATACATAACCATATGACTGACAATAAGTATATTGGGTCAATAAAGTGCTGCAAATAAAGTCTTGCGATATATGCAAGGAACCAAGAAGTACAACTTAACCTAAGGATACACTTTCCATTTGAAGGTGGTTAGTTGTTCAGATTTGAGTTTTGCTGATTGTGTAGATAGTAGAATTGCTACGTCTACCAAGAAAGCTAAAATTCTAGCGTGCTATGAATTTAGTACACAGGCATGATGGTTGAGACATTTTGTTGAAAGTCTCAATATTGTCGATTTTACAGTTAGACCATAAAGATACTCTGCAGTAATTCTACTGTAATCTTCTTTTATAAGAATAAAGAGTAGAAGCAGAAGTAAATCGACATCAAGTATCTCAGTACGAGAGATAACATTAAGAGACATAAAGGGTCTATTGAGCATATAAGTACTGAATTAATGATTGCGAATCCCATGACTTAAAGTTTACCGGTAAATACAGAATAAAGTCATGCGGAATATATGAGACTCATTAATTCATTTTTTGCTTGGTTTGTCTCTTTTTGGTCTATATACATAAAGTTATTATAATAAAGATTTTGTGCACATTTGTTATTTTATCCATGAGGATAAATAAAGTTGGACCCGAATGACTTATAGGAAGTTCATTCATAAAGCTTAATTATCCATAAATTACTCATATAAGGAGTGTTTTACATTGTGATACATGGAAGGGACGGGCTAATTTTATAATGGTTTTACCGCCATGATTCGTGTGAAACATTTCTTATTTGAGTTGGAGGATTCCATAAGTGATTGGCCAAACTAAAAAACCTAATACCATAAGGTCATGTGTCATAAAGGCCAAGTGGGAGAATGTAAGATATTATCTCCATATATGGCATATATGCCACATATACGGTGTTTATTATATTTATTGTAAATATAATATACGGTATTATGGTTATGGTAATTTCTATTAATTTAGATTACCGTAATGGAATCATTTAATTGATTTAAAAATCAATTAATAATATTGTTTCCTTGATGGGAGGAACAATACGGTATTTACCATATTTGAGGGTCCCTGACCTAGCCTATAAATTAATATCCTGTGTACACCATCAGTATGGCAATACAGTCATAGGCATAGGTTAGAAAATCCCTCAAATAATCTTTCTTGTTCTTCAGATGGATCGTGGAGACGCTTGAGCAAATATGGCTAGAGGTAAGCCTGAATTCTGTCTTATTTGTTTTCCGCTGCGCATGTTAGTTTAAGCAATATGTTGAATATTTCTAACATAATGTACTCTAATGGAATAGCTATCTATATGTTTCATTGTAACCTAAGCCAAAATGAATAAGGAATTTTGGCTGCTCTTTTTCATAATTGCTTACTCTTTGATTTCTTATATATGTTTGTTTATTAATGGTATCTGTGTTTTTACCACCTCAAGCAATGAAACGAAAAAAAAAAAAAAAGAAGCTTTATTAGGTAATTAAAGAACTTTTATGATTGTGGTGTTTCTCTAAATAGAAAGAAAGTTTATATTGAAGAGCTATGTATCCTTACAAGTAGTTATGCATCTTTTTATTTCTTTCAGTGAAGCAGGAAAATTTATTATTATGGAAAAGCTACCTAAACTAGAGGCATGTTCTTTGTTGCAATCTAAAGAAAGGATTGTAGATATATAATAGCGACAGGATCAACAATCTTCCGATTCATATTGCTCATCACATCCTTTCATTTCTTATGATGGAAGATATTGCACGATTGAGCATAGTGTCAAAGTGGCGGCAAGCATTATGCATATCTATTCCGCCCTTGACCCTTCACGGCACGCGATATAAAGGCAAGGATTTTAAACTAATTTACTGCACGAATTTGTGATAATTTGTCACTCATAGTGTTGATGTTCTTGTTTTTAAATTTTGTTTATTAGAATAAATATTGGTTATTAGGCTTTGACGAAGTGTCATAAAATTTTAGGCACCGAGTGAGTTGTTGCAATTTTCAAAGTGTTTTGAGAATATAAATTATCAATATTCTTGATGAGTGTTTACATGGAAAAATAAAACTTGTGAGCATATTGTGAACTTATCCTTGGTTCTATGATAAGTGATGATGTCTTTGTGGCATAACGGTGATTATCTCATCATGTGACCTCGGATAAATTCTTGCAAAAATATTCTTTTATGGGATATTTGTTTGCTCTCATTAATTTGGAATATGAAACTTTATGTTGCTTGAAACTTGCAAGAGAGAACTCCATTATTGATATTACCTGCTGGGCATTATTAGCTCATCCTAATTTCTTTTAAATTTTTCAGAATATATAAGCGGGCGATCCATCTAATTGAGATACTCAGGTAGCTTAGTGTTGGAGTGAATTCTTGGAGCCTAAATTAGAAGAGGAGGTTTCAATAAACATATCTTGGTGTTAGCTAGCTATTTGTTTCTTTGGACACTAATTTATTTTCTAATTTAGAGAAGAATTTGAAATTCTAATTTATTGTATTTGGCCACTACAGAGTATTTTAATGAGGTAGTATGTTTACTATTAAGTTTTTTATTTTTATTTTTTGGGTGGGGGTTTATTTATAGCTTTAATTGAGGTTTGCAAGTGGTTTGTTGTATGAATAATTGGTTCTTGGGGTGAAATAGAGTTGGAAGAAGGAAATATTTCAATAAGTGTGAAATTGGGTCTAAGTAGACGTCATATTCTGCTTTGCACTTGGGGCGTGACAATAGATCACTGGAAATTGCTACTCTCAAATCTCAAATGTTTTATATAACTGTTTTCTGGGAAACTTGAAGTGTGTACGTTCTTTTGCATTTAATCTTGACCATGTCACGTTGGTATGGTGAAATAAAAGTATGACAGATGTGTGGTGTATATAACATTATTCCTTATTCAACTTGGAAGTGTCATATTATCTTATATATGTTTTAATTTATCCTTTATTATTATTATTATTATTATTACTTTAAATTTAGGCAATTGCTTCATTTTTGTCCAGAGATCTAGATTTAATGTGAAATATTGGAAATTCCAAGAATTGATGTGTATAAAGAGTTGTATTCTAATCGAGCAAAGTTTGGGACTGTCGGACTCGGCTGAAATACATAATTTGGAAGACCTAACTCGGCTCGAGCTAGAGCTTGAACCGAGTTTTTGAGTTTTGAAAGTGGATTCGAATTCGGCTTGTTATGAGATTGCCGGACTCGACTCGAATACATAACTTGAGAGATTGAGCTAAGTTTGAGTTTTAAAGATATATTCGAATTTAACTTGTTAAGAGCCAAATGTCAAACTCAGTTAGGTTAACAAGACGAGCCCGACTCGAGGGCAATAGAAGCGGCAAGGTTCCCAACTCTCGGTTGTGGATGTAGAGAAGGAAAGAAAGCTAATACATTTTTTTTTTTTTTTGAGAGAGAAATGGTGTGGGAGAGACCAAAAACATATACTTAATTAGCTCAAGACGTTCCTAAGTGTGACAACCTCTTAAATTCAAACTCACTCGCCAATCATAAGAAGGAATGTGTGAAAATGAGATGGTCAAGGAATTAACACAAGACACATGTTTTAAACTTGAATCAATGTTCATCAAAGTTCAAACATTAATTACAGGGAAACACACAAAACCAAAAGGCTAAGAAAAAGAAGACAATGTAGAATCCTAATGCATATTAGCATGTCCTATTATGCAATGCCAACAAAACACAATCTCAATTTATAACCCAAAGGAAATGCAAAACAATATGAAGTTCTAAATGGCACGAAAATGAGATGCCATTGACTTTGGTATCATTTCCTACTAGCAACTAGGGAGAGGCGGTTGCTGGGAAGTCTTGTCCTGCACCTCCCTCTCATTCATTGAAATAACGTTGTTTGGTGGTTCAAATGGCGTCATGCATGAAGGTGACGTCGTTTAACAATAAATAATGACAACCTAAACACCATATATGTTTATTGGATGTGTTTCGTAAGGATTGTTAAGTTAATTTTTTTTTTTTTTAATAGTAGTAAGAAGTGATTTGTGTGATATAAAAGTACAAAGAATTTGTATGAAAAAGTGAAAAAAAAAAAAAATTGTATTGTAGTGAATTTTTTTTTATTTGAATAATAATAAAAAATTATTGATGTGATATAAAAAGGGAAAAAAGTTAGAATATTTTAAAGTTGATTGTTTTTAGGAAAATTGAAAATAAATGAAGGGAAATGATATGTATATTACCAAACTCCCCTACACTATTCAACGATGAGTTTTGAAAAAAATAAGTCAGTTTGAACAATAAATGACTTTTTTTTTTTTTTTTTTTATTGTTGTTTATTGTTCAAACAACGTCTATTATCAAAAGTAAGATCGAGTATTCGTAGCAGATTCTCTATATGGGATTCCCTTTCCTAAGTTTAGAGAAAATGTCAACAAAAAAAAAAAAAACAATCACAAAAAACCATTCACATCAAACTCCCTAAATGAGCCCTAAACATAAGGATTGCTACAGTAAAACCCAAAGTATAGGGTTTCACTACAGTGATCCTTGTGATTATTAAAATAAATAAATAAACAAACGTTTCTCTCCTGAATCATTGAAGAAGTATAACATAAAGAAGTAAAAAAATAAATAAAGAAATAAATAAAGAAATGATATTTAATTAGTATAGTGAATGATAAAAGGAAGCTAGTATATTAAAATAGGAAAGCAAAATGTAGACCCTTAAATAAAAATAAATAAATAAAAAACAGGAAAAAAATGACGACAAAGTTGCTGGGAATATTGTAACATTAACAGTAAATAATTTCATTTTTTTAAAGCTTATATCGTTTATATTTAAGCGATGTAGAAGTCATGTTTTCGGGTGCATTTATATAGATTGAACAACAAAAACAAAAGCATGTCGTGTTTTTTGTAGTATACCCCTTGAACCACTTGGCCATAACCTAAATTACAAGAAACTTAGCCACAATGAGCACCGAATCAGATTCTTCTCTCAGTCGGATTGCAAGAAATTTCTTAGACACCGTAGTGAAAAAAAAAAGACAAGAATGTTTGGTATAAAAAAAAGTGAAAAAGTGGTAAGAAAAAGTGAAAAAAAAACATTGTTTTATAATTATTTTTTTATTTAAATAATAATAAAAAGTGAATGATGTGATATAAAAAGTAAAAAAGTTGAAATATTTTGATGTTGATCTTTTTAGGAAGAGATATGTTACATGCATATCACTTGTACATTTTTTGTACATCACTTTTATAAATCAACTATTGAATCTGTAGGACCTACATGTGGGCCCTTGTGATTCTTACAAATTCAATGGCTAATTTAGAAAAATAATATACAAGTGATGTGCAAAAATCATTTCTCTTTTGAAAAATGGTAATGAACAATAACAAAGCTGAAAAATGAATTGATAATATGGAATTCTGCGTGACTTATTTTTCATTCGACATATTACACTATACATATACTGTTTTACACGACAAACTATAAGAAAAATAAAATTACACTTAATTGGTACATAATAATTCATGTTAGGAAAAATTGGCTGTAATTTGAATGGCCTTTGAATGTGTGCGGTGCACGGTTGCATGCATGCAAGGATTCTTGGAGAGACTGGCGTGTAGACTTGCTGTATTGCACCTTGGGAAGTTACCTTGAATGTCATGCACGATTTTAGGAGTGTTGCCTTTTGTGTCACTCTTGACTGAGTGATATGCGTGAGAGGGTATTGTGTGAGAATCTCCAAGGTGCTGACTTGATTCATTTCCTTCGATAGCAATGGTGATGGCATGATTTGCGGTATGGTGATTAATTCTTGGCATGATTTGCGTCTGTCTTGGCTTGATGTGTGGCTGCAGTAGGCTGTATGTTGTCATCCGAATCTTCAGCAGATACAAGCAGCTGGATCACTAGGCTTAACAAAAGCTAAAAGAAAGATTTGCCAAACAAAGCTTAAGACCCGTATTGACGACGCACTCCCGAGTCTCGCGCGACGACTTGCTTTCAACTATCAAGTCAAATTCGAGGAAAATAATGGGAAGCAAATTGAAAGATTTGGCAAACAAAGCTTAAGACCCGTATTGACGACGCACTCCCGACGACCAATTAATGCATTCAAGTATGCAAGTGTTATTCCAGGAAAATAATGGGAAGAAAATTTGTATGAAGATAAATGCTTTCGTACTGCTTGAAACCAAGTCATGCAATTGAGTCAATGGTACCATTTCCTCCGACTGTAATTATGTATGCTTCTTCTTCTAATCTACCGCCTTTAATTAAGAAGTGGGCCGGAAAAGCATACAAATTTCTATTAAATTTAAATTGATTTGGTGAATTTTTTTTTTTTTTTTTTTTTTTAGAAAAGTACATATATCCCCCTCAAATTACCACTCAATTGTCAATGCATGTACCCCTCAAACTACCAATTGTGTCAATGCTCTTCCTCAAACTACCAAAAAATGTCAATGTCCCCCTTAATACCAACAAAAAGATAGAAATGACCCTAAATTTTGTTGAATAAAACAAAAATGTCCTTATAATTTTTTTAAAAAAATATTAAAAACTAAAACTAAAAAATTAAAAATGAAAAAAAAATCATTTTTTAAAACATATTTAAGAAATTAAATAAAAAATGAAAAAGAACATTTTAAAAAAAAAAAAAAAGCAAACAAAAAAATAACAGAAAATTAAAAAAAAAACAAATGAAAAAGAAAAAGAAAAACCAGTTTTTTTTTTTTAAATTAAAAAAACGGAAAAAGAAACAATTTTTTTTAAAAAAAAAAAAATTGACTATTAGATTAAATTACACTCAGCACTTATTAGATTAAATTACAAGAAATTTCCTTTAAACTAGAAATTTCTTCCCTTTGTATCGCATAGAAAAGAAAAGAAAAAATATGTAGTTTCTCTATTCTCATGGGTTTTTTTTTTAAAAAAAAAATTCAATAATAATCCTCTCAAATTTAATAATGATTTTAAAAACCATATTACATTTAGGAGGATTCTTCCTTGCTATACTCCCACGGTATATTTGGGTGTCCGGCAATCTCTACTTTCATTACTATAAATATGTTTAATTTTATAATTAAATTGTATTGTATTGTCTATTTGTTTTTGTATTGTCTCTAAATATAGAAATACTATTCCCCGCCAAGAGATCAAAATAATACAATTTGTTACTTAAATTGTATTTGTATTGTCTGTTATAGGCATCGGTGTAAGTGGATAAATGCTTGGTTTTACACTCTCATCCACTCCTATCCCACCTTTATGTGGACTAAGGGTCCGTTTGGGTTTGCGATTTCAAAAAAGTGCGATTTAAAATAACGATTTTAAAATGTGCGATTTGAAAAAAGTGATTTTTAAAAACGCAGTTAAGCGTTTGGCAAAATCGCAGTTTAGCTTTTAAAATCGTGAATTTACCTTTAAAATTCTGCGTTTTCAAAAAAGCATCATCTTATCTGCGATTTGAAAAAGGAGATTTTCTGCGTTTTCAAATCACAATTTTTAAAAACGCAGTTCCCAAACGATCTATGTACTGCGATTTGGTTTAAAATCGCACTTATTGTCTACGAAATCGCAATCCCAAACGCACCCTAATAATATTGTTAAAAAAATCAGATCCTCCTACACTCTTTCTACTATCTCTCACATTATTGGTCCACATAAACAATGGTGGGATAGAAGTGGGATGGAAATGTACAACCAAACATTTCTTGTGCAAGAAATTTCATTTAAGGTATGTCACATATATTTACTGTGATTATAATATATATATATATAATTACGATGTTTAGTGATTTCTTCTAATTAAAGATTATTTTTGTGAAATCAAATATTTTGAATTAAATTATGAGAAGTGATTCTTGCACAACAATCTTACACAACAATTACATAACGGGTAATACTTGGCTGAAGCAAAATTTCCGAATGAATTCCGAAAATTTTGCTTCAGCGTAGCAGTGCTCATTACATAACTCTATTCACATGTGTCCCACCCCATATGAGTAAAGTTGTGTAATTGTTGTGTAAGATTAAATTATTGATTTGATTCTCATGGAAACAAATATTTCAATTCATTATTGATTTTATTTTGTGGAATCAAATAATTTGAATTGATTATTTATTTAATTCTTATGCCTTGACGGGAGAAATAAATAAGGTAACAGTTATGATTGGAGGTCTTTGGCCTACCTATAAATAAGGCTTGTGTATTCCATTTATTGGCACTCACTGGTAGGCATAGGTCAGAAGAACCAATCTCTAAAATATTGTTCTTTCTAGTTTTTCTAGATTTTGTGTTGCTAAAGAGTTTTTTCTTCACTTCGCTTGAGCAAACAATAGCCGATGGTATTTATATATAATTAATTATTCCACCTTTAGTTTTATTGTCAATTAGCATTTAATTATATATAGAAATCTTACCATCGAAGTTAGCTATTTTCCGCTGGCACACCCCGGCAGCTCTGATCTTAGTTTGTTCTTTTGTAGACAGACTCATCTTTAGACCTCGATCCTGTGACCGACGTATCCTCGGACTCCGTGTTTGGTCTTCCCTAAAAAATGTTATCAATAAGACATAGCAGCACTGTTCATGAACTTTTCTTTCATTTTTTTTTTTATATTTTCCACTACTAATCAACATCAAAACATTCTCACTTTTTTCACTTTTTATATCACATCAATAATTTTTTATTATTATCCAAACAAAAAAATTCACTACAATACAAAACTTTTTCACTTTTTTATACACAAATTCTTTTTATTTTATATCACATCATCACTTTTTACTAATTTCAAAACTAACAATCCCACTATTCTGTTCTGTTCTGTACATGTCTTTGCCAAACAAGCCCAATAATCTGACTATCCCCTTGAAGATTGTTTTGCATGCTACCACCTCGATCATAGATGACACATTAGAATCACTTGTCACATGATGTCATCTTAGGACGTCTGTTCGATCTATTATGGAAAATTAAAATGCGAGTTGGATTATCTAGAATCCATGGGGATCGAGTTGAATGATTAATTGGAACAAATTAGTTAAGAAACGCTTGGAAATTAAAATAACGCATCAAAGAATGAAAAATAACGCTTTCAAGTACTTTTAAGTCTTCTAAAAAAAAAATTCCACAAAAATAATGCACTAAAAAAATTAAATAAATAATTAACCAATAAGAAAATCTGGATGAAGAAAACAGTCAACAGCGTCTGCTGTCTGCCAATCCTAGTTTGAAAATTAAATGCGAGAGAGGACCGCAGATAATTAAGGCGTCGCCTTCAACATTTGCAACCTCCTGGAAATGGTTGGGACTTGGGAGAATTGAAATCAAGGGGCCTTCCTCTACAGTTTCCGCTTTTAAGAAGTATATATATATAATACTCTTTGGTTACCAAAGGGGATACAAATGAAACAGAGAACAACTATTCTCCATTCTCCAATGATGCCAACACTCTTCCTCCCTTTTCTTCTTCTCTCCGCTATTTTAGCTCAACAGGGGCAGTCCCTTGTAAAGCGAGGCTCTTTCTTGACACCAACCACCAACTCTTCTTGGCCATCACCTTCCGGTCTATACGCCTTTGGATTCTACAAGCAAGGTAACGGTTTTGCTGTCGGCATTTTTCTTGCCGGGCTTCCACTGAAGACGGTCGTTTGGACAGCCGACCGAGACAAACCTCCAGTTCCCGCTGATTCTAAACTGATTTTCACTAGTGATGGAAAACTGGTTCTTCAATCGGCACAAGGCGCAGAGACACCCCTCACCAGTTTTCCGGAAGGTGCAACCTCAGTGTCGATGCTTGACACTGGCAACTTTGTTCTCCTTGATTCTGATTGTTGGGGATAAATCCCACTCAACCCGATCCAAAGAGGAGATTCAAAAGTCAAATAAAGTCCAAACAGATAAGAATAATGATCAGATAAGAATCATATCAGAAGTCTAAGAGGATATCAGATCAGAAGTCTAAGAAGATATCAGATTGGAAGTCTAAGAAGATATCAGATTGGAAGTCTAAGAAGATATCCAATTAGAAGTCTAGTAAAGGATTGAAGTCCAATTAGAACTCGGACAGCAGTTCTAGATCAACAAGGAGCAGAAGTCCTAATCCAGGTTTGACTCCACCTCTATGCCTATAAATAGGCCCATACCCCAGGTATAAATCAAGACTCAGTTTTTATGCATAGAGCATTATTTCTCTCACAGAAGCTAACTTAGGCATCGGAGCGGGACCCCCGGAAGGGTCCCTAGATTTTGTTGTTTTGTAGAATTATCGAGAAGCGTGAAGAACATCAAAGGAACGTGCAGATTCACACCATACCGGAAACTGTACCAACAGTTTGGCGCCGTCTGTGGGAAACGATTATTCGTTCCTCATAAAAGAAAAATAAGATCCAGCATGGTGATGAACACACGTTCCGGAAGCCAGACCAATCGACAGCCCGTGGCCCCACAGGAACCGGCTATTCAGAATAATTTGCAGCCTCCACCGAACCCTCCCCCGGGGGGTGGAGATCAAGATCGCATAGCAGCATTGGAAGCCCAGATTGAAGACTTAAATGCAGAATTGTTACGCATGAGGCAGAGACAGCCCAATCCCGAGATGAACAGGGATGAGCGTGAGGAAGAAGATCACAATAGCAACATTAATCCTCGGAGGGAGGATGACCGCCAAGGAGATCTGAACAGAATTATTGCCGAGCTGGAGAGAAGGTGCACGTACATGGAGATGGAAAGAAAGGACAAAGGCAGATTCGTAATGGTGGACAAGCTCCTAATGGGTACAGACTCACCCTTCACCAGACGGGTGGCAGACTATCAGCTTCCCGATAAGTTTAAGGTACCCCAAATTCTAAGTTATGCAGGAGACAGAGATCCCTTGGATCACCTAGAGAATTTCAAGGCTCATCTAGACCTTCACGGGACACCCGATGAAGTAGCATGTCGGGCCTTCCCTCTTACTCTTTCGGGGAATGCCCGAGACTGGTTCAGGAAGCTGCCCCCGAATTCCGTTGATCAGTTCAAGGAATTGTCCAAGATATTCCTAACGGAGTTCTTGGCTTTCCGGACAAGGAAGAAGCCTTCGGGATATTTGCTATCATTGCACCAGCAAGGCAATGAGAGTCTTAAGGAGTTTATGGCTCGGTTCAACCGAGAGAAGGCTACGGTAGAAGATCCGACCGAGGATATGATCTTTGCTGCCATTTATCAGGGAATTTCACCCGAGGAGCCTTTGATGAAGAAGTTGATCCGGAAGCAACCGAGTACCTTGCAGGGCCTCATGGATAAGGTAGAAGAATTCATCAATCAGGAAGAGACGCTGAAGTCTATGGCCAGTTCCAGACTACCCCGAGAGACAGCCCCAGAAAAGAAAAGGAAAGAATTCAAGAAAGCTGATTGGGAAGAGCAGAGGCAGGTAAAGAAGTTCAAAGATTACAACTTTACACCTCTCAATGCCGAGATATCAGAAGTCCTCATGGAGATCAAGAGAGATCCGGCGTTTCGAGAACCGCAAAAGATACCAGGTAATCCTCCTTATAGGAATGCAGGGAAGTATTGCGATTTCCATAAACAAGAAGGTCACTACACCGAGGGGTGCGTAACCCTAAGGTTGTTAATAGAAGAATTCATAAAGAATGGCAAGCTAGTTCGGTTCTTGGGAGAGCGACGGAACCATCCAGGAAATAACAGGCCTCGGAATCATCAGGACTATCAGCCCCGAGATCAGCAGCTACGGGATCACTATCCCCGAGACCGTCCTCAACTAGGCGAGAGGCATCAAGAGAATGATCCCCGAGATGACATAGAAAGAAGAGAAGACCGAGGAAGCAGAAGCCCTAGGCATAGAGAGCCGAGGCAACAGCAGTATCTGCCCGTGATCCCATAAAAAGGAGTCTCGGGAATTTCAGGCTTGCTTTTATTTTTTAGCATTTATATTTGCAAAGAACTAGATTTTTATTTTTAATTCAGACTAGACAGAAAATTTCCCAGATTTTGGGAATAAGTATTTTCAGAATAAATGAATAAAGCTGACTTAAGCATCGGAGTGTTCCCGGTCTAGGGACCAGGAACCCGTTGATGTTGTTTCTTTTGCAGGCAAAAAAACTTCTCGGATCAGTCCTAGCCGAGAAGGAGCCTCTCGGATCAGTCCTAGCCGAGAGCATGAAGAAACTTCTCGGATCAGTCCTAGCCGAGAAGGAGCCTCTCGGATCAGTCCTAGCCGAGAGCAAGAAGAAAAACTTCTCGGATCAGTCCTAGCCGAGAAGGAGCCTCTCGGATCAGTCCTAGCCGAGAGCAAGAAAAACTTCTCGGATCAGTCCTAGCCGAGAAGGAGTCTCTCGGATCAGTCCTAGCCGAGAGCAAGAAGAAAAACTTCTCGGATCAGTCCTTGCCGAGAAGGAGCCTCTCGGATCAGTCCTAGCTGAGAGCAAGACAACTTCTCGGATCAGTCCTTGCCGAGAAGGAGCCTCTCGGATCAGTCCTAGCCGAGAGCAAGAACAACTTCTCGGATCAGTCCTTGCCGAGAAGGAGCCTCTCGGATCAGTCCTAGCCGAGAGCAAGAACAACTTCTCGGATCAGTCCTAGCCGAGAAGGAGCCTCACGGATCAGTCCTAGCCGAGAGCAAGAAGAAACTTCTCGGGGGGTCGGATTTAACCCTCGGGTTTTGCAGATTTTTCAAGAGACAGGGAGAAAACCCTAAGGAAAAACAAGAAGGTAATGGGGGGTAAGATTTAACTCTCAGGTTTTGCAGGTTAGCAGGTTTTCAGAAGGAGACAAAGATCGGGTTTCCTTAGACATGGAATTCCCATTATTCAAGCAAGCTTCGGATAAGGGAATTGGGGGGTAACTGTTGGGGATAAATCCCACTCAACCCGATCCAAAGAGGAGATTCAAAAGTCAAATAAAGTCCAAACAGATAAGAATAATGATCAGATAAGAATCATATCAGAAGTCTAAGAGGATATCAGATCAGAAGTCTAAGAAGATATCAGATTGGAAGTCTAAGAAGATATCAGATTGGAAGTCTAAGAAGATATCCAATTAGAAGTCTAGTAAAGGATTGAAGTCCAATTAGAACTCGGACAGCAGTTCTAGATCAACAAGGAGCAGAAGTCCTAATCCAGGTTTGACTCCACCTCTATGCCTATAAATAGGCCCATACCCCAGGTATAAATCAAGACTCAGTTTTTATGCATAGAGCATTATTTCTCTCACAGAAGCTAACTTAGGCATCGGAGCGGGACCCCCGGAAGGGTCCCTAGATTTTGTTGTTTTGTAGAATTATCGAGAAGCGTGAAGAACATCAAAGGAACGTGCAGATTCACACCATACCGGAAACTGTACCAACACTGATAATCAGACGAAATGGCAGAGTTTCGATAATCCAACGGACACCTTTTTGCCAACTCAGACTCTTTCCCACGGGCAAGCGTTGTATTCCAGTATTTCAGACACCAACAAATCAACCGGCAAATTTCTGGTGTTGATGCAAGAAGATGGATGGCTGGCGATGTACCCAGTTGGAACTCCATACACGATTGAATATGGTTATTGGGGAGGTGGTATACCTGGGCAAAAGAATGACGTGGTTCTGCATCTTGAAAACAATGGTCATCTCTATTTGATCAATGGCGCTGGCGTTATTATAAAGAATATGACAGATGGATATCCTACAAAAGATGTTGTCTACCGATTGACAATTGACCCAGATGGGATCTTGCGGCTATACTCCCACGATATAAATCAAAATTTGACGATGGTCAAATGGTTTGCTCCAAGTGATGACATCTGTAAGCCCATGGGTCTATGTGGGGATAATGGATATTGTGTTTTAATTGATCAACAAGCTAGTTGCGAATGTCTTCCTCAATTTGAACCGGTCAACAAGGAGGATAGGAGTTCAGGCTGTCGAAGGAATTCCACTGTGGAGAGTTGCAAAAGTAGCAAAGGGAATTTCACCATGGAACCAGTACTTCATACCGTATGGGAAAATAAAAGTTATTCTGTTCTCAAATCGCCATCCCAAGCCAATTGCGGAGAAGCATGTTCGCAGGACTGCAAATGTGAAGCTGCACTGTTCAAGGACGGGCTTTGCACAAAACATGAGCTTCCTTTGCGATTTGTGAGAAGAAATCAAACCGACTCAACCGTAGCCCTTATCAAGGTTGGTACATCTACACCCACTATAAATACTCAACCGTAGCCCACCAATTAAGAAGGTTCTACTTATGTTGGAAGGAACTGTAGACATTCCAGTCCTTCCAAGTCCAACTTCTTTCTAAGTACCATGTAAGATGGATTTGATATTCCGAATCCGACATCCTTTCTTGGTGTCTTCTAAAATGTGTCTGCACTTGTACCAAACTTCAAAAATAAGTCTTGTCTAGACTCTAGAGTCATGTCTTGGACGTTTTATTTTGAGTGTTGTGTATCTTGTATCAATGTTTTGGTGCATATGTAACCAGCATTGAGTTTTTCATTTCTGTACTAGTAGTAACGCTCCAATAAAAATTTTTCTTATCAAGTTCTCTGTTTCAACCAAAAAGAATAACAGATAGTAGTTCTTGTCAATTATATCTTATCTCGTTGTAAAAGATTGGATTCAAATGAAGACTAAGCTCTAGATAAAGATAAAGATGTACGAAATGAGTAATGTTAGAAGGAGGATTTTTGTGGGCTTTTAAAATCAATAATAGATCAAAATTCAATAATAATTATCTTAAATTTAATATTAATTTTAAAAGTCATATTACATTTGGGAGGATTCATCCTCGCTATACTCCCACAGTATATTTGGGTGTCTTACGAGCTCTACTTCCATGAATATAAATATGTTTAATTTGTTACTTAAATGGTATTTGTATTGTCTGTTTTTGTTAGGGCCACTCTTAATTATATAGGAACATCTATCTCTAAAGTATAGAAATACTACATCAAAAAAACTTATACTAATCTTGTTTGGCCAATAATTTGACATCTTTTTAATCCCTTCCGGCATAGTCAAAACACACTGTTGGAGCATTTGAATTGGTTGCACTTTTTTTTTTCTTTTTTTTTTTTGAGAAAATTTGTATTCTTATTCAGGCTGAAATGAGCAAATCAAGAAAGGGGTAAGTTCCTCCTTCCTAATAATACCACCAATATATGGTGGAATAGAATGCCACCAAGTTTAATTAATTTATTGGTGACATGGGTACAAGCCTCTATTGCTAAAATATGGGCAGCATAATTTGCTCCCCGAACAACATGACGAAAAATAGATTCTTCCATGGAAGACATGCCTTGTTTAATGTCATGCACAAAATGACCATAACTGCTCCCACAAGGCTCGTTTGAGTTTACTGCATTTACAACCTAAAGAGCATCACCTTTGCTTCTATTTTATATCTTCTTGTTACAGGGAATGTAGATTTCCTCCCACCTGACTTTTGTGGGAAGTGTAAATTCCCTTCCACAAAGGTGAGAATCCACATTTCCTTCCCCCTTAGGAAACTTTTATTTCTTTCGGATAACAAAAATCCATATAACACATGCAGCTAGGGATGAAGCCAAACATTCGATTTTAAACCAAATCGCAAAACATAAATTATTGGGGAACTGCGTTTTTAAAAAGGAAAATGTTAGTTTTACTACAACAGCACAACATGTGCACAACACCCCCTCACATGAGGGTGAGCCCTGATGTTGTGCTGTTGTAGTGCAGCAATCAAAGCCCTTTTAAAAGTTGGGATTTGAAAACGCAAAAAATCTGCTTTTTCAAATCGAATGTAAGATTGTGTTTTTTTTAAAACGTAGAATTTTAAAGGTTAATTTGCGATTTTAAAGGCTAAACAACAATTTTTAACAATTTTGTCAAACGCTTAATTGCATTTTTAAAAATCACTTTTTTCAAATCACACATTTTTAAATCGTAAACCCAAACGGACCCTAAACTCCTTTCATTTACTTTGAATAAAACATATACAACTTTGTAAAACTTCTTCCATTGTTACCATTCTCAGACATGTCCGTTGCTACTCGTGAAATATTAAAGGAAAAAAGTTATGACAATAAAGTTATCGATCCAAATCTTAAGACGAAACTAGTTGAAAAGATGATAAAAGGGAAGGGGCCAACGGGCCAAAAAAATTTCTTGCTAGGGGCTAATAGGCAAAAAAACCTTTTGAAATTTGATAAGTCAATGAATCCAGTTTTTTTTTTTTTTTTTTTTTTGACAAGTTAATGAATCCACACTACAAAAAAATTATGGGATTACTGACGTGTTTATTGTATCAATTTTTTCAACAGGTCACTATTTAGGACTTGTCAATATGCCACGTCACTAAATTTTTAGTGACGCGTTAATACATACACGTCATTAAATAGTGGCGTGCTACATATTAACACGTCATCCTAAATAAAAAAAATAAAAATTCTTAAATCAAAAAGAAAAAATAACATGTCAACCCCCAACCGGTCTATGGGGGTGGCTTGGGGCCCTAGGGGGTGGACCACCAACTGGCTTAAGCCACCCCCAAGGCTCATGACTACAAAAAAACATACAATTAGCCACGTGTAATAAATACACGTGGCTAGATGACAGTTAGCCACGTGTATTAAAAACACATGGCTAATTGGCCACGTGAACTAATTACACGTGGCTAATTGGCCATGTGTATTAATTACACGTGGCTAATTGGCCACGTGTATTAATTACACATGGCTAATTGGCCACGTGTATTAATACAAGGGGCCAAGTGGCCACGTGTTTTTAATACGCGTGGCTAAAATATTTATATTTTTTATGATTTTTTATATTTATATTTGTAATTGGCCACGTGTAATTAATACAAGTGGTTAATATATTTTTTTGAATTTTTTTTTTCAAGAAATAAAACTTTGCTTTATTTTTTACATTAATTTATATACTTTTTTTTTTGATAAGTGTATATATATATATTTTGAAAAAATTGTAAAAATTACAATTTATTTTATACATTAATTTATATATATATATATATATATTGAAAAAATTGTAAAAAATTACAAATGGCGACGTGGCTTTGAGCCACGTCGCCAAAACTGGGCCAGGTGCTCCGCGCGGGACAATTCCCGCGCGCCACCTGGCCACATATTTCGAATGTAAAAAAAAATTAAAAAAATTAATGTTAAATATTTAATATTGATGGACGGTTTCTCTCTCTCATTTTCGATCCAGTTTTTCTCTCTCTCTCTCTCTCTCTCGTGTGGATCTCTCTTTCTTATCCCTTGATGTTTCGGTGATGTAGGGATCGGAGGACTGGCCAGATTTTGAATTTGATTTTTGTAGTTTTGGCTTTTTGAATCTAATTTCCGATGACTGGGCGATTTTGTTGGTGATTTTTTGCTGTTTTGTTGGTATTTTGGACCAGAATGAAACTAGATAAATGTCTTGGATTTTGTTGATGATTTTTTGGTGTTTTGTTGGTAGTTTTTTGGCCAGAATGAAACTAGATCCAGTTTCTGTGATTTTGTTGCTAGCCTCGAAGAAGTTTCCAAAAGGGGAAAAAAAAAAGAGAAACTTGATAAATTTCTTGGATTTTGTTGGTAGTTTTTTGGCCAGAAGAAGCTTTGTTGGTGTTCTGTTGTTGCCGGCCTCGAAGAAGTTTCCGGAAGGGGAAAAAAAAGAAACTAGATAAATTTCTTGGATTTTGTTGGTGTTTTGTTGGTGGTTTTTTGGCCAGAAGAAGTTTTGTTGGATTTTGTTGGTGTTTTGTTGTTGCCGGCCTCGAAGAAGTTTTCGGCAAGGGGAAAAAAAAAAGATTGTTCCAGTGAAAAAAATTGAAGTAGTTTTTTTGTTGGTCTTTTTTTTTTTTTTTTTTTTTCTAAAAAAAAAAAAAAAACTGAAGCAGTTAGCCACGTTTACTACAGTACACGTGGCTAACAATTGGCCGCATGTACTACAGTACACATGGCTAATTGTCAGCCGCGTGTATTTTAATACACGTGGCCACTTGGACACGTGTATTAAAATACACGTGGCTAAATGTGCATTTAGTGACACCCGGATCCGCGGCGTGGGGCACACGTGGCCACTTGCACATGGCCAACAGTTCGTCACGTGTACAGTGACCGTATACGTGGCGAAAATCATTTTTTTTGTAGTGTCAGCTGGGGTGGCTGACTACCCCATATTTTTTATTTATTTATTTATTTTTATTAATATTTTATTATATTGGACAGGTGGCTAATGTGGGCTGTTGGATGAAAATAAATGGCCAGGATCAACAATTATTTAAAAAAATTGAAAATTCTTTGTAACAGCAGTTAAAAAATTTGACGGTAGGGAGTTTTGTGCCATTTTGATTGACCCAGGGAGTTTATTGTCAAAAAAAATAAAAAATAAATAAACCTAGGAAGTTTTTCATTTTGGCGGGTCAACCCAGGAACTTCTCATTTATTTTCCCTATAAAAAACTATTTGGTGACGTGTGCATAAGCACATGTCAACAATTAGTGACATGTAATAAAACATGCGTCAATATATAATGACGTGTCCAAATGACACGTCTCTATAGTTACATGTTAAAAAAACACGTCAACTAATATTGATGTGTTTGAAGAGCTGTATTCGAATCGAGTCGAGTTTGGGACTGTTGGACTCGGCTCAAATACATAACTTGGAAGATCGAACTCGGCTTGAGCTAGAGCTTGGACCGAGTTTTTGAGTTTTGAAAGTTGATTCGAATTCGGCTTGTTATGAGATTGTCAGACTCGGCTCGAGTACATAATTTGAGAGATCGAGCCAAGTTTTTGAGTTTTGAAGATATGTTCAAATTCAACTTGTTAAGAGCCTAACTTCAAACTCAGTTAAGTTAACAAGATGAGCCCCACTCGAGCTCAAAAGAAGCGACAAGGTTCCAAACCCTTGGTTGAGAGGTAAGGAAACTAATGCTTTTTCTTTTCTTTTTTTTCTTTTTTTGGAGAAATGGTGTGTGAGAGACCAAAATGGATCAGGGCTTAAGATGGAGGGAGATATACGAAAGATGATGCTAAAAACTAATAAATAAGAAGAGCCTTGGGTAAGGGTTCATAACAAGAGATGTGTAGCAAGACTCTTCTTCTCTGTTAAATGCTTCTTGAGACTATTAAAATGTCAAATTTCAATAAATGTTCCAGACCGGCAAGGAGCGGCGATTGGGGAGTTGGAATCTGAATATTTCACATTTTTTCATAAAATGGGTCAAAAGATACTAAACTTTTGGCATCCCAATAGAAAGAAAAGGTTGCCACCATTAACCCTTGAGGGTTGGCCCAGCAGTTAAGACTCGAGGCTTCTAAGAATATCATCTCTTGAGGTTATAAGTTCTAGACTCAGTTAGGTGTAAACAATCTTTTGGGGCTAGCCACCCGGGTATACACTACAAAAAAAGGCGTAAATCGCCACATGCAGTTCGCCGCGTGTACAGCGCGTATAAATGTACACGCGGCCAACATCTTGCCGCGTGTACATTAATACACGCGGCCAAATGTTGGCCGCAGTATATTTTATATATATATATATATATATATATATATATATATATATATATATATATATATATAAATTCTATTTTTTAATTTCTTTTTATTTAAAATATATTTATATATTTTATATAAATATTATTTTATATATATATATATATATATTTTAATTCTGTTTTTTAATTTCTTTTTATTTAAAATATATATATATATTTTACTAAAATTCTCCAAATTTATTTTATCCAAAAATATCACAAAATCAAATTGCACAAATTAATCAAAACAACTTTTTTTAAAAATTCGAATACCATGTACTAATAAATATATTCATTACTATATATAACTACTTACACAACAATATCAACAAATTTGAGATTCTTAATTTAATAAAGTTATTCGGTACTAAAAAAAAAAAAATACAGAAAATATCTACAAATCTGGAGGACGTCTCTGCGGATCACGAGGTGCAGTCCCGGGCGTGAGCTCACCAACTGTCGATTGTCCCGCAAGAGATGGTGTAACGGGCGAAGGAGTCCCGAGAGGGGATTGTTGGTTCAGCAATTGTCCAGAAGGCGACAACGGACCAACCGTTGTCGCATTACCTGCAAGTACTAAAAATAATTAACCTACATAATATTATATGCAAATTTAAACAAGTAATGAGAACAAATTAAAAATAAACCTAAGTATATACATAATATGAACCATACCTGCAGGCGCACTACTAACAGATGACGTACTACCGACGTGTGCAGGTGAAGACTGCTGAGCACCAGGGCATACGAACGATAATCCTGTAGAGGGTTAGGGTTTAGGTTTTAGGGTTTTGAGGGTTAGGGTTTAGGTTTTAGGGTTTTAAGGTTAGGATTAGGGTTTTTAGGGTTTAGTTTTGACAGTTTAGTTTTTAGAGTTAGGCTTTTAAGGTTAGAATTTAGGGTTTAGGGTTTAGGTTTTAGGGTTTTAAGGTTAGGATTTAGGTTTTTAGGGAGAAAGTATTTTAGGGTTAGGGTTTTAAGGTTAGGGTTTAGGGTTTAACTACAATAAAAAAGTAATAAAAAAATTTCACTCTTTTGTAGGGTTTAGGGTTTTTAGGGTGAACGGTAATTTGGGCTAGGGTTTAGAGTTTATGGTTTTTGCTTGTTTTTTAGAGTATAAAGCTTAGGGGTTTGGTTTTGAGATTTGATCATAGGCATTTTTATATTGGTTTTGATTTAGGGTTTAGGGTTTATTGTTTACACCTTTGTTATAAATTGAATAATAAAAAAAATAATTATAAATGGTAGACGGTGGCCAAATTTAATTTTCTGTATCTATCCAATAATCGTTAGATACGATCATTTTATTATGAAATGATGGCGAGTTTACTTTGAATTGGTTTTTTTTTGTTTGTAAAAAAATTACCTGAAATGAACAATTAAACTTTTTTTCTTTGTTCTTAAAAAACCCAAAAATTGTTTTTTGTAGTACTGAATACTTATTTATATTTTATTGGTTTTGATCATTTATTTTATGATTAAGTTAATAAAATAATTGTGACAAATAATAATCCACACACAAATTCGTAGTACAGTAAAACATATTACAAAAAAAAAAAAAAAAAACCACAACTGTAAGAATATTTTTCATGCATAACAACCAACCACATCAAAACACATAAAATTACACAACAATAGATATTCAAACCCAACAAAATTAACAGCATTGCATAGACCATTATTAATTGCTAAATCCACAATTATTATATGAAACTATTAAAAAAATTAGAAACAGATTTTAAACAAATTAATTTAAATGCACCAAGTTTATTATACCCAAAAGGTAAAGAAAAAAATTTAATGCTAAAATTACTCACAATTTTTTTTTTTTTTTGTGATTTGTATGCTCCTTTGCCAAAATGTACCTGCATTAAAACATATTAGTCCCAAAATAATATCCCAAAACAACTAAAAAATTACTAATCACGTACAAGGCAGAGAGAGAGAGAGAGAGATAGAGAGAGAGAGCAGTGAGAGAGACCCGGAGAGGTTTCAGAGAGAGAGAGAGATGTAGAGAGAGATAGTGTCAGAGAGAGAGAAAGCTAGAGAGAAAGAAAGGGTTAGGGTTTAGTCTGTGGTTCGGTTAGAGAGAGAGAGAGAGAGAGAGAGCTACAGAGAGAGAAAGCTAGAGAGAGACAGAGAGAAAGAGAGAGAGAGAGAGAGAGAGCGAGAGGGAGATGTAGAGAGAGATAGGTCCGGACCTAGGGTTAGGGTTCTTGGTTCGGTTAGAGAGAGAGAGAGAGAGAGAGCTAGAGAGAGAGAGAGCTAGAGAGAGAGACAGAGAGAGAGAGAGAGAGAGTGAGAGGGAGGTGTAGAGAGAGATACGTCCGGACCTAGGGTTAGGCTTGCTGGTTCGGTTAGAGAGAGAGAGAGAGAGCTAGAGAGAGACAGAGATAAAGAGAGAGAGAGAGAGAGAGCTCCACCGTACCGATTGCCGAACACGGGTGGTGCAGTCACGGCCGGAGAGGGAGCTGGCCGGAGAATACAGTGGATCCTGGTGGTCGGTGGACGGAGAGGGAGAGAGAGAGAGAGAGGGAGAGAGAGAGAGAGAGAGAGAGAGAGAGAGAGAGCTGAGTGAGCGACGAGTGAGAGACGAGTGAGAGATCGAGCTGAGGGAGAGAGAGGGAAATGTGAGGATCGAGGGTAGCTTCCTCTGGAAGCTACCCGTTTTTTTTTTTTTTTTTTTAATTAATTGAAAATCAGCCAGGTGGCGCGCGGGAAATGTCCCGCGCAGGTCACCTGGCCAAAAATTGGCCGCGTGGCGTAATGCCACCCGGCCAATTAGGGACGTGTATTATTATACACGTCCCTATCTGTTTTTAGTTTTTTATTTTTATTTTTTTAAAAAAACGAAAAATGGTATATATATATAAATATATATATATATATATATAGATTATATATATAGATATATATATATATATATATTTAATATATATAATCTATATATTAAATATATATATATATATATATATATTTATTTATTTATATATATAATCTATATATATATATATTTATATATATATACCATTTTTCGTTTTTTATATATATATCTATATATTAAATATATATATATATATATATATATATATATATATATATATATCTATATATATAATCTATATATTAAATATATATATATATATATATATATATATCTATATATATAATCTATATATTAAATATATATATATATATATATATATCTATATATCTATATATATAATCTATATATTAAATATATATATATATATAATCTATATATTAAATATATATATATATATATATATATATATACTTTTGTATTTGTAAACACAAACACAAACCCTAATCCGACCCTAAGTGTATGTAATATATATAGTGTTAAGGTTTACGTAAACTCTAACCCATAAAACTAAACCCTAAACGGTAACCCTAAAACTAATTCTTAAACCTTAAGTCTGTGTTAAGTTTCATATATATATATATAGGTCCTATATATATATAGGGTTAGGGTTTTATTAGATTACTATTCCATTAACGTAAATCCTAATTAGAGTTAGGGTTTACTTATAAGTATACCATATATATTTAAAGTACTCAACACGTAAAACGTAAATATACTATAAACATATTGCACGTAGCCCATACCCCTAACACTATGTCTATATACTATATATAGTCATAAACCCTAACCCTAAGTGTATGTACTTTGTTATGTTGCATATTTTTATTTTTGTTCCTCGCCGTATAATTTTGCATATATTTGTAGCCCAAATTTGGGTATATACAACGTTATTATATATATATCTATAAACTCTAACCCTAAGTGTATATATATACTATATATAGCTATACACAATATAGGTATATAAGTATACTATATATATATATATAGCCATAAACACCAATGTTAGGGTGTATACAAGTAACTATAAAGGTATATAGTTTCGGCACGCCGTTTACATGCATGCATGCATGCATGCATATATTATATATATGTATGTACATAATATGACAAGATAGTTTTGAAATACAAATACAAATACAAACACAGACACATGCAACCCTAAGTGTATGTAATGTACATTCTTGCTAAACCCTAAGTCATAAAACTAAACCGTAAACTATAAATTAAAACTAAATCCTAACCCTAAGTATATATATATATATATATATATATATATATATATATATATATATATATATATACTATACTAAACACCGACCATAAAATTGAACCCTAAAACCCATAATCTTAACCCAAATCTTAAGTGTATGTACCATATATATGTAAGCCATAAACCCTAACCCTAAATATATATACTATATGTATAGTGATAAACCCTAACTCTAGGATAAAATGATAGTTCGACCAAGTTTTGAACATTGAACTCGATCAAATGATAGAGGCATGCAATTTTATACTTGTGTAAGGTATGCCATAATGATCGGGACCACAAGGCGAACACATTTAGATGGATGTTCAACGAACCCTAACCCTGAGAGTATGTACTACATATACAATAAATTAAGTCCTAACGCATAAACCATATTCAAGAAACTCAACTTGCATGTAAACCCTAAAACATAACTATAAGTATGTGTAGCACAAATTTATTGTTGGGGTATATAATAGGAATTTTTAATATAAATAAATTTTAAAAAATTTAAATACAAGTATTGTATAAAACTAATTAGTTTATATACTCTAATTTGGTATAGGGTACATAGCAATTTTATACTCCAATTTTTTTGTTTTTGTTTTGTTTTTTTTTTTTTTTAAAAAAAAAAAGGGGAATTCCAAAAAAATGTTTTTCAGTTAGCCACGTGTATTAAATTACATGTGTCTGCCAGATGGCAGCGTGGAATTTATACACGCTGCCAATTAGCAGCGTGTATAAAATACACGCTGCCATCTGGCAGCGTGTAATCTCTACACGCGGCCATATGGCAGCGTGTAATTTATACACGCGGCCATATGGCAGCGTGTACTTATACACGCGGCCATCTGGCCGCGTGTACTTATACACGCTGCCATCTGGCCGCGTGTAGAAATTACACGCTGCCAGATGGCAGCAGCGTGGAATTTATACACGCTGCCAATTGTTTGTACGCTACATCTGGCAGCGTGTCCAGAGAAACACGCTGCCATCTGGCCGCGTGTCTACAGTAACATGTACTGTAGACACGCGGCGATTTACGCCTTTTTTTGTAGTGATAGCTCGTGATTCAAGGCTAAATACCTGAAGTGGCGTTAGACATTGGGCACGAAAATAGGGAAAATATTGAAGGAAATGACCTGCTACTCCCGAAACCCGAAACTGGCCAAGCGAGAGAATGACATGCTATATACTCTGATTTTTGGACTGACCCATGTGCAGCCATGGCTACAACCCCACTACAAAAGCAACAGTTTCTCTGGTGAAATAATCCTCCAAACCCAGTTGTAGAAATAGGAACTGAAGGGGAAGGTGTGAACGAAAAGTAAAAATGTTAAAAAACTCAATAGCAAATTCAATTTGTGAGCTATATTTGTAGTGAGACATGGACAATAAATAAATTAGAGAAACAATAGAGTGCTTGTTAAAGCATACTTTTTGAAGCTATTTTTCAAATTTTAGAGAAAAGTTTGTTATAGCTAACTTGACGAGGATGCTCTCAAGGAATTAACACAAGACACATGTTTTAAACTTGAATCAATGTTCATCAAAGTTCAAACATTAATCGCAGGGAGACACACAAAGCCAAAAAGCTAAGAAAAAGACAATGTAGAATCCTAATGCATATTAGCATGTCCTATAATGCAATACCAACAAAACACATTCTCAATTTATAACCCAAAGGAAATGCAAAACAATATGAAGTTCTAAATGGCACGAAATGAGATGCCATTGACTTCGGTATCATGTCCTACTAGCAACATGGCAAGCCAGTACACAATGTGCGACTTGTGGCCAGCTCTACATTACGGAAATGCTGATTTATCTTCTTTTTCTTCTTTTTTTCGATTTACTCCCTTTGCTTCGGCCAACTGCTATTGATTTATACCATAATGATTGTAATGGTTGATTTGTCTTTAAATATGTAGAAAGCAGTCCAGGCAAGTCCCAAGAATTGGTTTGCACGGCATGTATGCTAAAGGTGAAAATGCGGGCGGATAATAACCGTTTGCATCTAACTATTATTCATTATACGCATACGTGGATACAGATGCGGTAATTCACTAAAGTGATGTTTTGAATTTGATAAGTTTAAGGTCTTTAGGTTATGTTAACTTTTGTTCACTATCATCTCAAAATCATACCCCACTACATTTTACTTTTTTTTTTTTTTTTCACGTAATCCAAATCTCGACTATTCTATGACTGATAATAATGAATTATGTAACAAGTAAAATCTAAATTTATTTAAGTTTTCATATAGTAATAACTGCATTATTTAAGCTTCCATATAGATTTTGAAAGTAATTCAAAATATATGGTCATTACCGCCTATGTGGATAACGGATAATAACCGCTATACCTACACAGACTTGGATACCTAAATGTGATAATCGCGTTATGCGAATGCAGATGTGAATATTGCTAATAATCGCATCTGCATCCGTATGGAGAGTTTGTCAAGGTCGAACCTATTCAGGGCTAGGGGAGCCCTCCCCCAGCCCCAAAATTTTCCAAAAATAAAAAAAATAAAAAAAATCTAAAATAAAATAAAATTTTACCCTAATTTTTTTTCAGTTTTGCTCCCCCTATTATTTTTTTTTTTTTTGGTAATTACTTTTTTTCTCCATGAACTACCAACTTTTATAGATACCCCGCACAAACTACCAACTTGACCAAAATAGAGCATTCAACTATCACAGTTACATACTTTGTCTCCTTCTGTCAGTCAAAGTGGTTAAAATAGACGATCAACAGGTCATGTGCAAGTCACATGCCATTTTATTCATTTTTTTTCCTCTTCTGCCCTTGTCTCTACAACTATCTCTATCCCTCTTTTACCCTTATCTCTAAACGCATCGTTTTAGTAAAAAAAATTAAAAGATTTGAAAAGTCGTCGTCGTCTTCCTTCTTCTTTTAACCTAAATGTCTGAAAGAGTAACTATCAAACAAGAAAAATACCAGCCGTCTGTTTCAAGGCAAAACATAAACCCAACCATTAGCAATAGCTTCCATGGGAGAACTATGACCCCTTGCATTGACGATCAAAGAGCGTTACCGATCACCCTTCGAGCCCATCATGCTCAGAGTTAGTATATAAATATAGAAGCAATAACACAATTGATTCAGCGCAGAAAAATTGATGCTGTGTTTGTGGAATCTATCCAGGGTGAAGGCGGCATATATAGTGTAACAAAGGAGTTCTTAAATGCCCTGCTTAAAGCTTGTGATGATTCTGATTCTAACCTGGTTTTTGATGAGATTGCCCTGAAAACGGCAGCCTAGGGATGCATTTGATGCGGGGCATTCGATCTTATACATATACATTAATACCAAAACCCGAATAACACATAAAATAGAAAATGTAAATGCATGAAGCAAGCTCTATATTTAGGTAAGCTTCTAACACAAAGTGGACTCTGTTTTATAACGTGGGAACAGAGGCAAACAGATGAGGGGAATTATAACGTGGGAACAGAGGCAAACAGATGAGGGGAATAATCTCTTACTAAACAATGTAAATGCATGAAGGAAAAGCAATAATTTGATTTTTTGGTAAATTAGGAGAGAAACAAGAAAAGGAAAATAGACCCAAAAGCTTCATGCAAAGAAGAACAAGATGAAAGTATCTCTCTATTTGGGATTTTATTTTATTTTTATTTTTGTATTTATTTTGTTATTTATTATTATTATTATTATTTTGATTGGATGAAGAATACACACGTTGTGTGTGATCGCCGAGAAATTTGACGAGAGGAGTGGAAGTGGAGGATTAAATTTCTTGTTTTTGTGTTTGCTGACTCACATTTGGTGAAAAGTATGAGAGAGAAGAAGGTTGATGAATATTTTCAGGTAGATTTGACTTTTTCTTAGAAGATGATGACATAGCCATCCTCAAAAGGGAAATTTTTTTTTTTTTTTTTTTTTTTTTTTTTTTTTTTTTAAAAAAAATCGTTTAACAACAGAACTGCAAATGTGGAAAAAATAAGTGTTAAGCAACTTAAACTGCACGTGATGGCCACATGATCGGTTGACCGTCATAATTAATCCATTTGACTGATGGAATGGGACAAAATATATAACCGTAATAGTTGAATGCTCTATTTTGGTCAAGTTGATAATTCGTAGGAGGTATTTGTAAAAATTGGTAGTTCATGAGGGAAAAAAGGTAATTACCTCATTTTTTTAAAAAAAAAAATTTAGCCCCCCCAATTTGTCAATGCTAGGTTCGCCACCGGTGTTTTTGAAGCTAATAGGGGCGTTATGGACAAGTAGAGCAATTTTTTTGTCTTCTTTTTATTCTCTTAAGATTGATGTGGCTTTTAAAATTATTGTTTACTTTGGGATGGATCACTATTAAATTTTGATATAATGTTAATTTTAAAAGTTACATCAACTTTGAGACGATAAAAAGAAAACAATTTTGTTTTTTTATGCGCGTTAAAGGGTTTCTTTGTTTCGGTCTATGCGATTTCGTGTTGATTTGCGTTTTGTTTATAGTTATAGTTGATTGGGTGAGAGCTATTGCTTCTAGTTCTAAGTTTGGTTGACATTGCGTTGCTGCTCTGTACATCAAGCCCATGCAGAGCTACCGGTGGAAACAAGACAAAAACAATTGGTCTTGTTTCCACCGTGTGCGGTGGGGGTGCGTTACATGGGTCTGGATTTATCCTGTAAAGGTGAAGACATGAAATGACACTATTTTAGGAGTTTCTGTCATAATTTTTATTTTATTTTTTAAATGTAGGAAGGGAATTGAGATGAAATTTTGAATGTTAGAAATCACTTATCAGCATGTGGGGCTTTGGAAAACAAAAGGTCCGCTAAAACGATCATGATAAAACAATTTTGTTGAATTTTGCATTTCCTTTTTATTTTCCATGTTTATCTCGGCAACCAAACAGAAGGATATAGTTTTGTCGTTGCTGGTCTGTGTTTATGCATCTATGGTATTGAAATTATTGGATTTGGTAAATGGGTAGCCATGAGTCGTTTTGTTGTCTTAACGGGATATTTGTGGACAATTTCCCAATTATGTTAATTTGAGATTAATATAGTTATATTCGCTTGGAGTATTTATTTGGGTAATTCTGGATTGAAAAAAAGAAAGAAAGAAAGTGAAGAGAGTACAATTCAGGAAAATTGGAAGAAATGTTATATTGTTGAATTGGTTGTAGGTTTTTTTTGAAGATGGTGTATATTGTTAGAGACAATAACATGCCATTGCAACAATGATGCAACTAGTCACCGAGATGGCGGTCTTGTTTGGCAAACAACACAAAAAATTTTAATTTTATTTTTACATTTTTCAAAAACAATCTACATCAAAACATTTCAACTTTTTTCATTTTTTATATCACATAAATAATTTTTTATTATTATTTAAATAAAAAAATTCACTACAATATAAAATATTTTCATTTTTTTTTATATATATTCTTTTTATTGTATATCGTATATATCACTTTTAACTAACTTAAAAATTCTTTTCCATTACTCTGGTACGTCACTTGCCAAACAAAGCCGTCACAATCCTCATCCTCCATATACGTATGCAGTTGCTCAAATCATGGGATCCGATCAATGTGCTGTCATATATGTGTTTCTGGACTTATTTGCGCGAAGATGACGTAACATGATCTGACAAGCAGGTTGCAGAGCCAGCCATAGGCCAGGGGGGCTTGGCCCTTCCAAGTTCCATGGATTTATTTTCTTCTTTTTTTTAAAAAAAAAAATTAGAATTTTATTTTTATTTTTTTATAGTTTGGGCCTCCAGATTTTTTTTTTTTTTTAATTTAACCCCTCTAAATTGTAAACTTTGGCTCCACCCCTGCTAACAAGTGATTTTAACATGTCATCTATGAGGCGGTAATGTCGTCTATGTGTGAAACAATCTTCAAAGATGTCGCTCATGCAAATCTAATGCATAAAATCAAAAATCATTTTTTTTTTTTTAAAAAAAAAGAAAGTTTAAATACTTTTTTGGCTCATTTGGTTTAACAACTTTATCGGTTGCCCCTTCGGTCTTATTTTGTATGACAGATTGTATCTTAATAATGCTTAAAAACAAATAGTTAAAATTAAACCTTTTTAGTACCTAGGTTTTCACTTTTTTATTTTTTCTTATCCAAATTTCAAATTGTATCACAGATGATACTTGAGTCCTAACTAATGAGTAAAGACCAATTTAAAACATTTGTCAAAGTTTTTGATGTAAATTGATGTGGAAAAAAAAAAAAAAAAGGCAAGAATGTTTGGTATAAAAAAAGTGAAAAAGTGGTAGGAAAAAGTGAAAAAAAATTTGTTTTATAATTATTTTTTTATTTAAACAATAATAAAAAGTGAATGGTGTAATATAAAAAGTAAAAAAGTTGAAATATTTGTTGTTGATTTTTTTGAGAAATGGTGATGAACAATAACAAAGCTAAAAGAAAGATTTGCCAAACAAAGCTTAAGCCTTAAGACCCGTATTGACGACGCACTCCCGAGTCCCGAGTCCCGAGTCCCGAGTCCCGACGACCATTGCTTTCAACTATATATCTAAGCCATATTCGAGGAAAATAATGGGAAACAAATTGAAAAATTTGGCAAACAAAGCCTAAGACCCGTATTGACGACGCACCCCCGACGACCAATGCATTCAAGTATCAAGTATTAACTATTCCAGGAAAATAATGGGAAGAAAATTTGTTTGCTTCCGTAGTGCTTGAAAACAAGTCATGCAATTGAGTCAATGGTTCATGCATGCGTGGAAGAAATGAAACCAAGGGGCCCTCCACGCACAATTTCCTCCGACTCTAATTATTATCTATGCTGCTCCTTTAAGAAGTGGGCCGGAAAAGCATACAAATTTCTTTTAAATTTAAATTGATTCGGAGTTTTTTGTTTTTTGTTTTTTTTTTTCAGTTTATTCCAATAAGTGTCATAATATGTTTGGATTGTTTTTAAAATTAATATTTAGCATTCTAAGTTGGTAGAATAACAATAATTTTTTATTGACTATTGACTAAATTACACTCAGCACTTTCCTATATATAAACTAGAAATTTCTTCCCTTCGTATCGCATAGAAAAGAAAAAAATTAAATTAAATTGTAGTTTCTCTATTCTAATGGGTTTTTAAAGTCACAAAAAATCAAAAAATTGCTATATTCCCACGGTATATTTGGGTGTCTAGCAATTTTTACTTTCCGAGTGCATGTACCATTGCCTTTGGAACAAATTAGTCAAGAAACGCTTTGAAAAATAACACATCAAAGAATGGAAAAATAACTCACGACGACCATTAATGCTTTCAACTACTTTTAAGTCTTCTAAAAAAAAAAAATCCACAAAAAAAATGCACTAAAAAAATTAAATAAATAATTAACCAATAAGAAAATCTGGATGAAGAGAACAGTCAACAGCGTCTGCTGTCCGCCAATCCTACCGCAGATAATTAAGGCGTCGCCTTCAACATTTGCAACCTCCTGGAACTGGTTGGGAGAATTGAAATCAAGGGCCGGGCCTTCCTCTACAGCTTCAGCTTTTACGAAGTATATATATATATATATATATATATATATATATATAATACTCTTTGGTTACCAAAGGGGATATACAGGAAACAGAGAACAACTATTCTCCTTTCTCCAATGATGCCAACACTCTTCTTCCCTTTTCTTCTTCTCTCCGCTATTTTCGCTCAACAGGGCCAGTCCCTTGTAAAGCGAGGCTCTTTCTTGACACCAACCACCAACTCTTCTTGGCCATCACCTTCCGGTCTGTACGCCTTTGGATTCTACAAGCAAGGCAACGGTTTTGCTGTCGGCATTTTTCTTGCCGGGCTTCCACAGAAGACGGTCGTTTGGACAGCCGACCGAGACAAATCTCCAGTTCCCGCTGATTCTAAACTGATTTTCACTAGTGATGGAAAACTGGTTCTTCGATCGGCACAAGGCGCAGAGACACCCCTCGCCAGTTTTCCGGAAGGTGCAACCTCAGTGTCGATGCTTGACACGGGCAACTTTGTTCTCCTTAATTCTGCTAATCAGCCGCAATGGCAGAGTTTCGAAAATCCAACGGACACCTTTTTGCCAAATCAGACTCTTTCCCACGGGCAAAAGTTGTCTTCCAGTATTTCATACACCAACAAGTCAACCGGCAAATTTCAGGTGTTGAGGCAAGAAGATGGATGGCTGGCGATGTACCCACTTCCAGCTCCATACACGATTGAATATGGTTATTGGGGAGAAGGTATACCTGGGCAAAATAATGACGTGGTTCTGCATCTTGAAAACAATGGTCATCTCTATTTGATCAATGGCGCTGGCGTTATTATAAAGAATATTACAGTTGGATATCCTACAAAAGATGTTGTCTACCGATTGACAATTGAGCCAGATGGGATCTTGCGGCTACACTCCCACGATATGAATCAAAATTTGACGACGGTCAAATGGTTTATTCCAAGTGATGACATCTGTAGGCCCAAGGGTCTATGTGGGGATAATGGATATTGTGTTTTAACTGATCAAAAAGTTGATTGCAAATGTCTTCCTCAATTTGAACCGGTCAACAAGGAGGATAGGAGTTCAGGTTGTCGAAGGAATTTCACAGTGGAGAGTTGCAAAAGCAGCAAAGGGAATTTCACCATGGAACCAGTAGCACCTAATACCGTATGGGAAAATAATAATAATACTTATTATAATCTCGAATCGCCAACCCAAGACAATTGCAGAGAAGCATGTTCGCAGGACTGCGACTGTGAAGCTGCACTGTTCAAGGACGGGCTTTGCGCAAAACATAAGCTTCCTTTGCGACTTGGGGGAAGAAATCAAACCGACTCAACCGTAGCCCTTATCAAGGTTGGTACATCTACACCCACTATAAATACAAATCTGCCAAAAGAAACCAAGAAAGAGCATCGATCGGATCACATCCTAATTATCAGTGTTTCATTACTTGCTTTTGTATTAGTTGTTTTTGCGATTTCTGGAATTGCAATTTATAGATATCGTGTCTCGTCATATAAAATGGCAAATAATAGAAACATTGTCTTGAGTGAAGATTTTGCTCCAAAATCATTTACTTACGCAGAACTTGAGATAGTGACCGATGGTTTCCAGGAAGAGCTCGGTAGAGGAGCGTTTGGGATAGTATATAAAGGGGCAATATTGAATGGCCAGAAGTCGATTAATGTGGCCGTCAAAAGGCTAGACAGATTAGTGTTGGCTGACCGGGAAAGAGAATTCCAGACTGAGATGAAAGTTATTGGAAGAATACATCACAAAAATCTTGTCCGTCTATTGGGTTATTGCCAAGAAGGACCGAATAGGCTTTTGGTGTACGAGTATATGAGCAATGGGTCACTTGCAGATGTACTCTTTACACCAATAAAACTTTCTTGGGATGAGAGAATAGAAATTGCTTGCCATATAGCGAGAGGACTAATTTATCTACATGAAGAGTGTGAGCCACAAATCATTCATTGTGATATAAAACCCCATAACATACTCATGGATGAAAACAGAATCCCAAAAATATCCGACTTCGGATTGGCAAAATTGTTGATGGCTGATCAAAGCAAAACCTTTACAGACCCTAGAGGGACAAAGGGATATGTTGCTCCAGAGTGGTATCGGAATTTGCCTGTGACAGTCAAAGTAGATGTTTACAGCTTTGGAATTGTGCTCTTGGAGATTATATGCTGTCGAAAGAGTGTGGATCTAAATCTTCCAGAGGAAGAAGCTATTCTTGAACAATGGGCATCCCAATGCATTGAGGCTGGAGAGCTAGGTAAACTAGTAAATAATGAAGAGGTTGACAATACACAATTGGAGAGAATGGCTAAACTTGGACTTTGGTGCATTATGAATGAGCCCTCACACCGCCCATCAATGAAAAAGGTTCTACTTATGTTGGAAGGGACTGTTGACATTCCAGCCCTTCCAAGTCCAACTTCTAGCTTTCTAAGTGCCATGTAAGATGGATTTGATATTCCAAATCCGACATCCTTTCTTGGTGTCTTCTAAAATGTGTTTGCAGTACTTGTAAAAAAAATAAGTCTTTTCTAGACTCTAGTGGTGTCTTCTAAAATGTGTTTGCATGTCTTTGACGTTTTCTTTTGAGTGTTGTGTATCTTGTATCAATGTTTTGGAGCATATGTAAGCAGCATTGAGTTTTTCATTTGTGTAATAGTCGTAACGCTCCAATAAAAAATTTTCTTATCAAGTTCTCTATTTCAACGACCAAAAAGAATAACAGATAGTAGTTCTTGTCAATTATATGTTATCTCGTTGTAAAAGATTGGAATCAAATGAAGACCAAGCTCCAGATAAAGATAAAGATATACGAAATGAGCAATGTTTAGAAAGAGGGTTTTTGTGGGCTTTTAAAATTACTAATAGGTCAAAATTCAATAATATTCATCTCAAATTTAATATTAATTTTAAAAGTCATACTACATTTGGGAGGATTCATACTTGCTATTCTCCCACGGTATATTTGGGTACGTGTGAATATAAATATGTTTAATTTGTTACTTAAATGGTATTTATATTAGTTGTCTGTTTTTGTTAGGGCTACTCTTAATTATATAGGAACATCTATCTCTAAGTATAGAAACACTACATCAAGAAAACTTATATTAATCTTGTTTGGCCAATAATTTGACATCTTTTTTAATCCCTTTGGGCATAATCAAAAAACACTGCTGGAGCATTTGAATTGGTTGCACTTTTCTTTCTTTTTTTTTGAGAAAATTTATAATCTTATTCAGGCTCATATAGAGCAAATCAAGAAAAGGGGGTGAAGTTCCTCCTTCCTAATAATACCACCAATACATGGTGGAACAGAATGCCACCAAGTTTTATTGGTGACATGGGTACAAGCCTCTTTTGCTAAAACATGGACAACAGAATTTGCTCCCCAATCAACATGACGAAAAATAGATTCTTCCATGGAAGACATGCCTTGTTTAATGTCATGCACAAAGTGACCATAACTGCTCCCACAAGGCTTGTTTGAGTTCACTGCATTTACAAGCTGAAGAGCATCACCTTTGCTTCTATTTTATATCTTCTTGTTTCAGGGAATGTAGATTTCCTCCCACCCGACTTTTGCGGGAAGTGTAAATTCCCTTCTACAAAGGTGGGAATCCATATTTCCTTTCCCCTTAGGAAACTTCTCTTTCTTTCAGACAACAAAAATCCATGTAACGCATGCAGCCAGAGACGGAGCCAGACATTTAAATGCGAGGGAGCCAAATAATTATTACTTTTTTCTTTCGACATGTCACTATTTAGGTTTTTATGAAAGATGGAAGAAATGTTATATTGTTGAATTGGTTGTAGGTTTTTTGAAGATGTATATTGTTAGAGACAATATATATAGCCGTTGCAGACAATGATGCAGCTAGTCACCAAGATCACAATCCTCATCCTCCATATTCTGCAGTTCCTCAAATCATTGGATCCAATCAATGTGCTGTCCAAGCCCCATCTCCTCCATATATATTCTGTCACTCCTCAAATCATAGAACCAGCCGTTGGTACTCAAGATACAACCAAGGCAATCAACCATGCATACTAGGCAAGACTTATTTCAATCAAGTCAGTCTTCCTCATCTGCAAGCCGCGTGAGGGATCACTTAATTGCCATACTCTGCATCTGCCAGCCTTGCGTGTACTGCAAGGCTGCCTTCTCTCAAGGAAAACAAAGCTAGCAAAGGAAACCGATTTCAACCAAAATCAATTGTAATTAGTCTGCAATTTTCTTTCCATCTCTTAGTCCAGAATTCTGTGTATATATATAATGCTGCAAGCATTCTTTGTAACGATTAAGTTCTGCAATACTATTTACTCCAATATTTTTCAAATATTCAGTACGGTTTTGAAAAAAAAAAGATTCCGGAGATTCATTTATCAAATTCTTGTATTTTGGTAACTCTTTGATGTACACGCCAGGAACATTTGTGGTTGTCAAAAGGATATTGATCACAGGCCATTGAAGTGGCGGCTCTGTATGATCATCAGGGTAATTGCAACCTTGATCTGGAATATGCAAGATACTCCTGGAGATTGAAAATCAATAGACTACAGGGTTTACAAAAGCCCATGATCCAACAGATTCGACAGCATTTGAAAGAGGTATGCAAAATTCTCTTGAGTTTTCACATGAGGGGTATTTGTCGAAGTGGGGTAGTTGATATTGAGATCTCTATCTGACTTCTTTTTCATCTTCTTTTATATTTTTAGAAAATTTGTTTTGGGGGCTTTGCGTGAAAGTGAAGGGATTATGTGGGTAATGTACTCTAATGGAATAGCTATCTATATGTTTCATTGTACTCTCTAATGGAATAGCTATCTGTTTCATTGTAACCTAAGCCAAAATGAGATAAGGAATTTTGGTTGCTCTTTTTCATAATTGCTTACTTTTTGATTTCTTATATATGTTTGTTTATTAATGGTATCTGTGTTTTTAGCACCTCAAGCAATGAAACGAAAAAAAAAAAAAAATGCTTTATTAGGTAATGGTCGTCTAGGCTAGGCTAGAATTAAAGAATTTTTATGATTGTGGTGTTTCACTAATTAGAAAGAAAGTTTATATTGAAGAGCTATGTATCTTTACAAGTAGTTATGTATCCTTTTATTTCTCTCAGTGAAACAGGAAAATTTTATTAACATGAAAAAACAGCCTAAACTAGAGGCATGTTCTTTGTTGCAATCCAAAGAAAGGTTTGTAGATAATAGCGACAGAATCAACAATCTTCCGATTCATATTGCTCATCACATCCTTTCATTTCTTATGATGGAAGACATTGCACGATTGAGCATAGTGTCAAAGTGGTGGCAAGAATTATGCATATCTATTCCGTCCTTGACCCTTGACGGCACGCGATATAAAGGCAAGGATTTTAAACTAATTTACTTCATGAATTTGTTATAATTTGTCACTCATAGTGTTGATGTTCTTGTTTTTAAATTTTGTTATTAGAATAAATATTGGTTGTTACTTGTTAGGCTTTGACGAAGTGTCATAAAATTTTAGGCACTGAGTGAGTTGTTACAACTTTCGGGGGATGATTTGTTTGATAGCGAATGAGGTAAGTGGCTTAGCTAATGGAATTTCTAAAGAATTATTTATACTTAATTTCGTTGAATATTATTTTGAGAACCTTGTGCAGAATTTAAATTCTTTTTGAGTTGTCAAATATTTCTTTAACTCGTTGTTGTGGAAATTTAGACGCACTTGGTTATATTGCTTTTATATTTAATGGGGGTCGTTTGATTTTATTTGAAGGATTGGATATTTTCAAAGTTTTTTGAGAATATAAAAATTATCAATATTCTTGATGAGTGTTTACATGGAAAAATAAAACTTGTGAGCATATTGTGAATTTATCCTTGGTTCTATGATAAGTGATGATGTCTTTGTGGCATAACGGTGATTATCTCATCATGTGACCTCGGATAAATTCTTGCAAAAATATCCTTTTATGGGATATTTGTTTGCTCTCATTAATTTGGAATATGAAACATTATGTTGTTTGAAACTTAAAATTCTCTTAACTCCATTATCGATATTACTTACTGGGCATTATTAGCTCATCCTTATTTCTTTTAAATTTTTCAGAATAAGCGGGCGATCCATCTAATTGAGATACTCAGGTAGCTTAATGTTGGAGTGAATTCTTGGAGTCTAAATTAGAAGTGGAGGTTTCAATAAACATATCTTGGTGTTAGTTATTTGTTTCTTTGGACCCTGTTTATGTTGATGGGGAAATAGATCTTAGAGAAGAATTTGAATTTCTAGTTTATTGTATTTGGCCACTACAGAGTATTTTAATGAGGTAGTATGTTTATTATTAAGTTTTTTTTTTTTTGGTTTTATTTATAGCTTTAATTGAGGTTTACAAATGGTTTGTGGTATGAATAATTGGTTCTTGGGGTGAAATAGAGTTGGAAGAAGGAAATATTTCAATTTAGTGTGAAATTGGGTCTAAGTAGACGTCATGTTCTGCTTTGCACTTGGGGCGTGACAATAGATGTGACGACCCGTTATTTTTTTTTTTTTTAATAAAAACATACAAACGGATCTTCACAGTGGCACGACTACATGTGTCGCAAAGCCAACATATAATATATATCCCATAATATATACACCTGGTAAATCAGAGTATAACATATAACTAACTTTGCAGCGGAAACATAAACCTGAATAGCGAAAAGCATAGCTTATACATCTATTACAAACTATTTACAATACAGAGCCATTTAACATATATATGTTTAAGTCTTATCAATATAATATCTAAACAACAGGAATGGCTTATACAATAACAAGTGACCAAAGCGTCACAAGTCATAAACAAAACCTATAAAATAGTGGACAACTGTGGTCCAACCATTACGACCGTCGCGGCGAGCTTCGGTCATATTATCCCAAGTGCACTTCTACAACATTCTCCCCTATGACCGGAGTACCTGCAGCCAAAGGAACATCTATACGGTTGTGGGGGTTTGCCACATCCGTATAGGTGGAATTATGAGCCCACCGTCTTAGCATAAATAAATACACTAAGACCTCAGAGGTATACTATTCACTGAGTTTTCGCAAAGAACCAACTTTCTTTTCTAGTCATGCGTACACTATAACAGCCACCAATTTTATATATTTTTGTTTGAAAATCCCCATAGCTGATTTAGTGGACACTGACTAATAGAAAACATATAAAGCATACTACGCAGCTGAGCTTATACGTAGAAGTTTCATTGTTGGAAACAACTACATACATCCTCACCTACTATATTACTTTTGTTTCAGTGAGATTTAGAAAACAATGACATTTAAATCATGCAACCATCCGATAGAAATATGCATAAGCTCTTTTCCATTAAAACTCTTATGCATACCAATACGTATAGCAAAACTACTCATAATATAAAAACATCACTCATCAAAACCATGCTATGAATGATTATGCAATGCACATCATGGAAATTAATCCAAGCATCATGGGTTACCCCAAGCATCATGGAAATAAATCCAAGCATCATGGAAATTAATCCAAGCATCATGGGTTACCCCAAGCATCATGGGAATTACCCCAAGCATTGTTTCCCGTGAGTTGTGAACCTCACTTCGATGCACGTTTAGCGTTCATATGCATATGCATCATGCTTTAAAACAATATACACAATATACATTTCATTTTATGAATTATGCCTTTAACACATGCTTTCTTTACAAAACATAATCAATTCAACATGTCATTTCTTTCACAATTTGCATAACTTAAATCTTTATACTCACTCTAAACTCACCAATCATATTCATAGTTCAAAACATCATCATAATTTCAATATACTCCAAAGTACTCAAATCATCCAAAACAATTCATAATCAACATACAGTCGTTTCAGGTTTGTAAAACAATATATATTTTGCAATTCATCATTTATGAAAATAATACTTCTTTTTTTTTGATAAGTAAGTAAGTTTATTAAAAAGCGTAAGGCGCCCCTAAGTACACCGGGGGTATACACGAGAAGCCAAAGCCAGCACAAAAAAAGAAAAAAAAACCCAAAAAAAACCCCAAGAGGACCAAGCCCGAAACCCACCAAAAACCCCAAAAGGAAAACCCTAGAACCCGAAAAAAACCCAAAACAACCCACAAAAGAAACCTAGAGACAACCCAAAAGCCCTCTAAAGAACACTACCCTACAACTTGAGGCCCTTTCCTTTCCTGCGCCTAGAGGAGTCTGAAGTACCACCATAGTTAACGGAACTTTGCAAATTCAGCAACTCCCTCTTTCCCTTCGATTTATGGCGCGCTATCATCTTCTCACGCAAAAATTCCTCTTCCATGGCATCCCGAATAGCCAAAGCAGCCTCTTCAAAATCACCATCCACATCCCAATCCAAGGGCAAACCATCCAAAAAATCATTGTCGTCCTCCCAAACCACAACCTCCCCGTTATGATCAAATCCAACCGGCCAATTACGAGATTGGCAGCCTCTCGAAGGGGATGAAGGGCCAACCAACTCTAGAACATTTGCCTCCCGAGGCAAGGTGGGAGAAACTGGCACCTTCGGACGATGGTTGAGAAACCCCTTCTTAAGACCCAGCTTCACTGGGGGCTCCGGAGAATCTGCAACCTTCTTAACTGGCGTCTCATTGTCAGCACAACCAGGAATCAGACAAGAAGTGGCAGAAACCGGAGAAGGAGCTGGATCTGCCGGACAAGACAGATCAGAAGCCGGCACTGGGGGAAAGAAGAAAACGCTAGCCCCTATCCCGGAAGAAGGCAGATACGGAACCGCCCCAGGAGAAGGCAGCGACGGTGGTTCCGTCTGAAGAGAGCACCCAAGAATCGCAGACGGAGTCGGAACAGCGGTCACAGTGGCTCCCGACGGAGCATCCTCTAAACCCCCAACAAAAGAACGAGCCAGACGCAACCCAGAAGACAACTCCGACGTCGACTCCGGCAAGGATCTAACATTCGGCAGAGCCGTTGCCGCCGCCTTCGGGAAACTTTAAGGCAAACCCAAACTAGGGCACGACACCGGACCCGGACCCGGACCCGATACCCGCTTCGAACCCGTCTCAGAAGAAAAAGCCGTCTCTCTTCCCAAATCAGTGACCCTAGTAGTATTTGGTTTAATCACCTTGGGCCCAGCACAAAAACCGGGTCCTTTGAGAGCAACCTTGCATCTCTTGAGAACCCGGCCTACCACAAAGCCCGTCCTACATTTAAAACTAAACGAGGACTTAAAGCCCATCTGTTTTGAAGACCCGCAAGCCCAGACTAACGCCTTAGAGAGGCAACCAATTAACTTCATAAACTTCCCGAGCACGCCAGACAGAGCAGACACTCCATCCTTCAGCAGTGAAAAGTCACCCTCAGCAGCAGCATCCCTAGACACGCAAGCCGAGTCACAGACACACACTCGAGAACTGGGCTTCTCAACAACTCGACGGTCCTTACCCATAGGACCACACGCTTGCTTTTCCATGGCGGTGCGATCTTCTGGTGACAGCGCCTCCAAACCGCACCTAACCACCGCCGGCCTATCGACACCAACCTTAGCCGTATCTTCTGGTGACAGCGCCTCCAAGACTGACCCTGAGAACGACGCCCTAAAGCAGAAACGGAAGCTGACGAGCGCGCCACCTCCGCGTACGTCTGAAAGCCAGAACCCAAACCCAACTTAACACCCGCCGGAATACCAACAGAAGGCGGAGAACCATCCAAAGCTCCAAGAAAAGCCACAACTTTGCTCAGCTCTCCAGAAACACGGCTCCAGCCCCGCCCATCACGGCCTTCAGGAAACATAATCAACCCTATCCGGCCTCCCGCGGCGTAAACCTCTACCACCAAGAACCTACCGGACTTATTCTTCCCTCTCCGTAAGATGGTCGCCTTAGTTCCCTCCCTAAAATATTTGACGAAGTCCTCGATCTCAGGATTCCCCAAAACTTCTTCCACCATCGACAACAGCCAAGCGGAGCAACTCGACCCCAAAACAGCATACCAAGAGAACCCTTTCCTCTTCTCCTCCAACTGAAGATCAGAAGTCCCTTCCACCACCGAGAAGCGGAACGATTTAGCCTCCACAAAGAAACGGCTCTCCATACCCACAGAGAAAGCATATTAGGATATCACCACATCTGAAGCGGTCGCCATCCCCAAGCACTACGATCAGAGGGAGAAACAAATCCCAAAATGGATCCAGTGGTTTTTTCCACAATTTTGTGATGAAAATAATACTTCTCAGTGAGTAGAATACTCACCTTGGCTGCATTGGACTCTTGACTCAAACATTTCCCCTATGTTCTAGTTACTTGAACTCAAGATTAGAGAACACGATGAAGTTTCCAATCACGACACGTGCCTGCAAACATTTATGACGTTAAACTATGCTATTGAACATATACTCTATGACACATCAACTACCCGCGTGATCACACGTCGCTTTACTCGTTTCCAAAGCCAACTAAGTACCTTGCCTACCATTGGGTTAACTATTGGTTATAGGTTCATAATTATTTCGCTTATTATTTTTAAGTCGCGTTTACTATTTTATTTGCCTACTTATTATTATTTCGTCTCATTATCATCGTTAATCCTTTAATGGCTTAATACTTATTTACTAAGTCAACAATATATTTAACCCATATATACGTATATACAACGCTTAAACCTAATCAATTGGTACACATAAATATCATGTGTACACGAATATGTGAATTAGATACTTAGTCACCTACTTATCATTATTATCAATTAAGTCTTATAATTTGCTTATCCACTTAGGCTAACTATGTGTATTCGGTCAATATACATATGTAGGTACACATATGCATAGAAGACTTATTAAGTAAAACATAGTCTCCTAACGCACTTAGAGGTTTCATATTACATCGGTAAACACATTAGTCATCCAATTACATTTACCAAATGACTCCAGAGCTTATTATGTATTTCCCTCACTTATGTGTACTTATTGACTTAAGATTGTATTGGACATAACAACTTTATTTTCTTTTAACCTTAATCACTACGTCTAATATTTTATTCTTATTAGTTTCTAACTTTCCAAGTAGATTAGATTTAAGGCTTTAATCTTATTTAACATACTAATTTAATAACTTATATTAAACTAGATTATAATCACATTTATAATATATCTATATTCATTCATTAAACTTATATATAGACTTCAAAGCTAAACATTAGGCTTAGGTTCTAGGTCTAATTCATGCTTTGTCATATTACTTAAAACTCCTAAACAATATATAAATCGTACATCTACAACTCAATAACTTAGTTAAACCTAAGCATCCAAAATTGAAGTCATAAACTCTCATCATCTCAAGCTAATATCAAACCCTCAATTAGTCATGAGAACCAACATCAACCATTAACAATCCCTCCTTAAATACCAAAATCAACTCCATGTATCTAATGGAAACACTCATAGATTCTTTACACAAAATCACATAGCAATACTTATTGAATTCCCCACCCATTAATAATCACCCTAACCCTAAATCAAAGCTCCAACTCACCACCTTAAACATCATCAAAAACACTTCCATATACACTGCCAACTCACACATACAACTGGCCCAAATACAAATGGCCATCAACACTAAATTTAAACGTCCCAAAACCACCGAAATCAAGGCCCTAAGAAAATCATTAACTCCATTAGAATTTCAACCAACATAAACCAAGCAAAACACCTCTACGAAAGTGTTACAAAGGCATACCAGCTATCCCATTAACAACCAATCAGTTATAGTCATCAAGAATTACCAAAATCAACCTAAGAATGCTATTTCACCAACCACAGAAATTTGCCCAAATCAACAAGACTAACCTAATTTGATATACCCAATTTCTTCCTAATCACTAGGCCATCCCATTCGGTCACCATAAAAAGGAGCCAAATCCAACGCTTCCACTCAGCCCATCCACTAGGAACTCCCCTACAAACCCATCAAAAATCCAACTTCAAGAACACTAACCCATTCAATGTGACTTCCATGGAAACCAACCAAAACTCTAACCTCATATTCATCAATATACAACAACATATCTAAACAAAATCAAACCCAAAATAAGAAATCACAAATCAAATACCTAATTTAGACACAAATCGACAAGAACAAACCGAATCAAACTAGATTATAGGATTTACTCACATTGAGGATTTTCCTAGAAAATCCACCGAAGAAATCACTGAACATTGGCTCTGGTTCGTCGGAGAATTCGCCGGAAAACCATTCCTAGAGGGTCGGGTCTCCCGAGTCTCGGGTGGTGGATCACTGGGTCACGGGTTTCGGATTACACGGGTTTTGCACTCCTCCGGGCCACGGCTCACTGGAAACCGCTACTAGGACCGCCAGATTTCAGCTCCGGCCGCCGGAAATCGCGCCGGACTTCACCACTGAAAGATCGGGTCACATGGGTTCAACGGGTCATGGGTCGCAGGTCTCGGGTTCGTGGGGTTCTGGGCAGTCCACTACCGACAGAAACCACCGGAGAACGGCCTCCACCCGCCGGAAATCGCTTCCCAGGCCGCTGGAGCGTCTCTGGTTCGGTGGGTCGTTCGGGTTTCACACGGACAGGTTACGGGTTCTCGAACTGCCCGGGTTTTCTCTCACGGGTCTGGCGGGTTGTGGGTCACGGGCTTGCCGGAAATCGGCACCCCTTGCTCTCTCTGTCGGGTCTCCAACTCACGGATCCCCCGAATCGATTCCTCTCACTCTCTGTCTCTTCCTTCTCCCCGATCCCTCAGTCTCCCTCTATCTCACGCTCTCTGTCTCCCTTTCCCTCTCAGTCTCTCGATCTCTCTCTCGTTCTCTCTGTGGGTCACTCAGCAGAAGGACAAAGAAGAAGAAGAAATGAAGAAGAAAGAAGAAAGGGAGAAGAAAATAGAAGTGAAAAGAAAAGAGGAAGGGGGGGGGGGGGCGATGCGTAGGGCTTGAGGGGGAGAGTTATTTTTCCACCACAATCCACAGCCACACACGTGGCTATGGATAAGACCAAACTTTGGTCTTATTCCAATTCTAGCCCTTATCCCTTCTAAATTGCAATTTTGCCCCCATCCTATCTTATTCATTTCTCAAATAATTATTATTCGACCCCATTATTATTCGGTGGTGGCAAAAACCACCACCTTTTTGCCCACCAATAGCAAGTTGACATATCAGCAAGAAACAAAAAAAACACAAAAATGAAAGTGTAGGCAAAAACACCGGATTATTCTCTTTAGAGTTTTAGTCTTTAGAAAAAAAAAAACAAAAACCAAAAACCCTCATCCCAGCCACTGCCCCACGCGGCCACGCCGGTCCTCGAGCTCGGCGGCAGCTCCATGGCTGGATCGGCGACTCCACGGCGTCGGAACTCGAAGGAGAAGACGAACGTGGTGGGTAGTCCCTGTACGGGAAGGAGAAGACGAACGGGAAGGAGAAGACGAACTGCTTGGACCCAAAGTTGGCCGGGGATGGCCGCGCGGCCACCCCCGGCCACTGGGGGGTGGCCGCGCGGCTACCCCCGGTCCATGGGGCGGCCGCGCGGCCATCCCCGGGGTCTGGGGGTGGCCTTCGGACCAACCCTAGATCCATCTAGGGCTGGCCCGATGGCCACCCTTGGCACTGCGCGGCCACCCCCGACCACTGGGGGATGGCCGCGCGGCTACCCCCGGTCCATGGGGAGGCCGCGCGGCCACCCCCGAGGTCTGGGGTTGGCCCGAACCTGGGGGTGGCTTTCGGGCCAACCATTCCGTCGGCCGGGTGGACGTCGATCCGTAGGAGGAGCAGCGTTCGGTGGCGTGTTCCGACTCGGGAGTTGGCGGCGTCTTCCGACCTGGGCGCTGCTGGCAGCGGGTCCATTACGGGCTTTGGTTTTGGCCTGGCTGGTGTTCCGACCCGGTCGGTGGCAGCGGGTCCGTGGTCTGGCCTGGGCGGTTCCGGCGTGGTCTGGCCTGGGCGGTGCCGGCGGCGCCCGGCCTGGCTGTGGCGGAATGCTGCTTGGGCAGGGGCAGTCTGGGTGGCTTGCAAAATTAATAAAAGGGTCTTTTAATTTTGTGAGGTGTCAAAATGTAATTGGTGGGCAGAAAACAAGGGTTTTCTGACCTTGCCTGATAGAATGGGCTCTCTTATTCAATATCATTGCCACTTAACCTAATAATTAATTACTCACTAAATTAGGACTCATTATTGATATTTCATTTCCTAATGACCGATTAGTAGTATTTTATTATTTCATCTTAAACTCAATTTATTTTGGATAACATAAATATTATCACTTAAACTTAGTTATTAATCTCATCTTATTTAATAAATATAAATCATTAAATGCTAAATACCCTATTTATTTTCTTGATCTTTACAATAGATCACTGGAAATCATCCTTTTTTATTTTTGTTTTATTATTATTATTATTATTTTAAATTTAGGTGATTGCTTCATTGTCCGTCAAGAGATCTAGATTTAATGCGGAATATTGAAAATTTTAAGAATTGATGTGCATGAAGAGCTGTATTTGAATTGAGCCGAGTTTGGGACTGTCAGACTTGGCTCGAATACATAACTTAGAAGATCGAACTCAACTCCAGCTAGAACTTGAACTGAGTTTTTTAGTTTTGAAAGTGGATTTGAATTTGTCTTGTTATGAGATCGATTTACAGACTTGACTCGAGTACATAACTTGAGAGATCGAGCCAAGTTTTTGAGTTTTGAAGATATATTCAAATTCAACTTGTTAAGAACCTAATCTCGAACTCAGTTAGGTTAACAAAATGAGCCCCACACGAGCGGCAAGGTTCCCAACCCTCGGTTGTGGATGTAGAGAAGGAAGAAATGGTGTGTGGGAGACCAAAAACATATACTTAGCTCAAGACGTTCCTAAATCCTAATGTGACAACCTCTTAAATTCAAACTCACTCGCCAATTATAAAGAAGGAATATTGTGTGAAATGAGATGGTCAATGAATTAACACAAGACACATGTTTTAAACTTAAATTAATGTTCATCAAAGTTCAAACATTAATTACAGGGAGACACACAAAGCCAAAAGGCTAAGAAAAGGACAATGTAGAATCCTAATGCATGTAATTAGCATGTCCTATAATGCATATTAGGAGAGGGCAGTAGCTAGGAAGTCTTGTCCTGCATCTCCTTCTCATTAATTGAAATAACGTGGTATATTTGACAAATGCTTGTACAGAACAGAACCATTGTTTGGTGGTTCAAATGATGTCATGCATGAAGGTGACATTGTTTAACAGTAAATAATGACAACCTAAACACTACGTTTGCTGGGTGTGTTTGGTAAAGATTATTAAGTTTTTTTTTTTTTTTTGAGTAGTAATAAGAAGTGATTGGTGTGATATAAAGTATATAGAATTTGTATGAAAAAAAAAAAATTGTATTGTAGTAAATTTTTTTATTTGAATAGTAATAAAAAAAATATTAATGTGATATAAAAGTAAAAAAAGTTAGAATGTTTTGAAGTTTATTGTTTTTAAGAAAATTGAAAATAAAAATGAAGGGAATGATATGTATGTTACCAATTAAACACCCCCACTATTAAACAACGAGTTTTGAAAAAAAATAAGTCGTTTGAACAATAAATGACTTTATTTTTTTTTTATTGTCGTTTATTGTTCAAACGATGCCTATTATCAAAAGTAAGAGTGTTCATAGTAGATTCTTTATACGGGTTCCCTTTCCTAAGTTTGGAGAAAATGTTAAAAAAAAAAAAAATCACAAAAAACCATTCACACCGAACTTCCTAAATATTTAGCCCTAAACATAAGGATTGCTACAGTAGAAACCAAAGTATAGGGTTCCACTGTAGTGATCCTTGTGATTATTAAAATGGGAAAAGAAAAAAAAAACATTTCTCTCTCCTGAATCATTAAAGAAGTAAAAAAAAAAAATTAAAAAGTAAAGAAATTATATTTAATTAGAATAGAGAATGATAAAAGGAAGTTATTTAGAAGTATATTAAAGTGGGGAAACAAAAAATAGTTTGAATCCTTAAATAAAAAAATAAAAAAAATAAAAAAATAAAAAATTGATGACAAAGCTGCTGGGAATGTTGTAATTAACGTCGTTTAAACAGTAAATAATTTCATTTTTTTTAAGTTTATATCGTTTATATATAAGTGATGTAAAAGTCATGTTTTTGGGTCGTTTATATAGATCGAACAACAAAAACAAAAGCATGTCGTGTTTTTTGTAGTATACCCCTTGAACCACTTGGCCATTGACTAAATTACAAGAAACTTTTTTTAATTTTTATCTTGTGGATGAATCATAGCTTTTATAACCAAACACAAAACAATTACAACTCCAGAAAAATGAGAAGACCCACAAAACACCTTACATCAGACAGCCAAAACAAGACAAGCACCAAAATGAAAAGTCAAACTACAACAAGGCTACAACATCCATAAAGCCGAAAGCTGCCTATCAAGAGCAGATCTCTTGAATTTCGGGTCAACACCTTAGTTCTAACATCCCATTTGATCCGAGCAACCAAGGCTTCCTCTGTCCAGGGGGAATTTCCAAAACAAAGCTCATTTCTCAACCTCCAAATGTGGTAAACAGCTGCAGTCAAACTAAGCTTGCAAAGAGTAGTGTGCAACCCCTTACCCTTAAGACCAGGGCCGGCTCAAACCTAGGCGAGTTAGGCACTCTCCTAGGGCTCCCGATTTGATAAGGCCCAAAAAAAAAATTCTAGGCCCAATTTTTTTTTTAATTTAAGGCCCAAAATTTTTTTAGTAAGGACCAAAAAAAAATTCATAAAACTTAAGGCCTCTAAATAAGTAATTTAAAAAAGGACTTAATTTAATAAGGCCCCAATATAATAAGCCCATGGTAACTTATCAAATAGAAACTTAATAGAAAATGATTAGTCTATTCAAAAGATTTAGATATAATATTTTGTTTTTGTTTACAAGTTGTTTAATTCAAAACCTAATAGAATGCAACTAGATAATGAAGGAACTAATGACTTGAAAAATCTTAGCGCTAAACTTAAAAGTCGTGAAATCTTAGTGTTTAATTAATATAATAATAATATTAATTTTTTTTTTTTTTTTACTTAAATTTTTTTTTAAGGCCCCATTTTGAAGTTTCGCCTAAGGCCCCAAAATACATTGAGCCGGCCCTGCTTAAGACTACAAGCCCACAACACAATATCATCTAAGCTAACATTAGGACTAGGACTTAAGCAATCCGCCATAAGGTTTCTCCAAATACAACGGCCGAAACCACATTGGAAAAATAAATGATCAATCGATTCTTGCACATGAAAACAAAACCTACATAAGGCATGCCCCATAAATCCCCAGCCACGCATTTTCTCCTTGGTTGCAATGACCTGTCTAAAAACCAGCCACAAAAGGAAAGCATGCTGGAGAATAGCCATGGGATGCCATACAACCTCCACCAAGGGACCACAGGAAACTTAGGTCTAAGAAAATGCCAAGTTTCTCCACAAGAGTAAACACCACTCTTGAATTTCTAAACAGCAACATCTGCTTCTCCAATTTTAACATCCAGAAGTCTAACCTGAATAGCCACCAGATCATCTGATCTAGCAGGAGGCCAATTCCAGTAACCTTCATGTAGAACAGTAGAGACACATGCATTTAGACCAAGGCCAGAATCATAGACAACCCGAAAACCGTAAGTGTCAATCAATCTACCATTCGGGTGCCATGCATCAAACCTAAGAGAATTATTATGTCCCGTTCCCACTTTGAAACTCAGCAACTTCTTGGCAACTTCTCTAAGCGGGGCCAGTCCCTTGTTGATGTAAATTGATGTGAAAAAAAAAAAAAAAAAAGGAAAGGCAACAATGTTGGGTATAAAAAAAAGTGAGAAAGTGGTACGAAAAAGTGGAAAAAAAATTTTGTTTTATAATTATGTTTTTATTTGAATAATAATAAGTGTACGATGTGATATAAAAAAAGTAAAAAAAGTTCAAATATTTTGTTGTTGATCTTTTTGAGAAATGGTGATGAACAATAACAGAGCTAAAAGAAAGATTTGTCAAACAAAGCTTAAGACCCGTACGTATTGACGACGCACTCCCGAGTCCCGACGACCATTGCTTTCAACTATCTAAGTCATATTCCAGGAAAATAATGGGAAGCAGATTGAAAGATTTGCCAAACAAAGCTTAAGAGCCGTATTGACGACGCACTCCCGACGACCAATTAATGCATTCAAGTATCAAGTGTTATTCCAGGAAAATAATGGGAAGACAATTTGTACGAAGATAAATGCTTTCGTACTGCTTGAAACCAAGTCATGCAATTGAGTCAATGGTAGGGTGCATGCATGGAAGAAATGAAACCAAGGGGCCCTCCACGTACCATTAATTTCCTCCGACTTAATTGCATATAGTTACGTATATGCTGCTCCTTCTCATGGAAGAAATGCTTACTGCTTGAAACCAAGTCATGCAATTGAGTCAATGGTAGGGTGCATGGAAGAAATGAAACCAAGGGGCCCTCCACGTACCATTTCCTTCAATTCTCATTTACCACCTTTAAGAAGTGGGCCGGAAAAGCATACAAATTTCTTTTAAATTATTTAAATTGATTCGGAGAATTTTTTTTTTTTTTTCTTTTCAGTTTATTCCAATAAGTACTGTCATAATATGTTTGGATTGTTTTTAAAATTAATATTTAGCATTCTAAGTTGGTAGAATAACAATAATTTTTATTGACTATTAGACTAAATTACACTCGGCACTTATTAGACTAAATTACAAGAAATTTCCTTTAAAAAGAAAAGAAATAAAAGAAAAAAAAATATGTAGTTTCTCTATTCTTGTGGGTTTTTAAAATCTCAAAAAGCTAAAAAAAATAAATTAAATAGTGATTTTAAAAATCAAATTACATTTGAGAGGATTATTCCTCGCTATACTCCCACGGTATATTTGGGTGTCTGGTAATCTCTACTTCCATTACTATAAATATGTTTAATTTGATACTTAAATTGTATTTGTATTGTGATATGTTTTTGTATGGTCTCTAAGTATAGAAATACTATTCCCCGCAAAGATCAAGATCAAAATAATTTAATTTGTTACTTAAATTGTATTTGTATTGTCTATTATAGGCATCGGTGTAAGAAATTCCATTTAAGGTATGTCACATATATTTACTGTGATTATAAAATATATATAATTACGGTGTTTAGTGATTTATTCTAATTAAAGATTATTTTGTGAAATCAAATATTTTGAATTAAATTATTGATTTGATTCTTGTGGAAACAAATATTTGAATTCATTATTGATTTTATTTTGTGGAATCAAATAATCTGAATTGATTTTAGATTTGATTCTTATTCCTTGATGTGAGGAATAAATAAGGTAACAGTTCTAATTGAGAGTCTCTGACCTACCTATAAATAGGCATGTGTTTCATCTATTGGCACTCACTGGTAGGCATACGTCAGAAGAGCATCTCTCGATCTAAAATATTGTTTTTTCTAGTTTTTTTGGATTCTGTGCTGCTAAGGAGTTTTTTCTTCACTTCGCTTGAGCAAACAATTAATTATATATAGAATTCTTACCATCGGTGCTATTTTCTGCCGGCACAATCCGACAGCTCTGATCCTAGTTTGTTCTTTTGCAAACAGACTCATCTTCGGACCTCGTGTGACCAATGTATATATCCTCGGACTCTGTGTTTAGTCTTCCCTCAAAAAATGTCATCAACAATAATCTAACATTTATGTGTGGAATAATAATATGATTATCCCCTTGATGATTGTTTTGCATGCTACCATGCACCTCGATCATATAAAGATGACACATTAGAATCACTTGTCACATGATGTCAGGTTATGAAGTCTGTTTGATCTATTATGGAAAATTAAAATGCCAGTTGGATTATCTAAAATTAATCCATGGGGATCGAGTTGAATGATTGGAACAAATTAGTCAAGAAACGCTATGAAAAATAACGCATCAAAGAATGAAAAAATAACTCACGACGACCATTAATGCTTTCAGGTACTACTTTCAAGTCTTCTCAACAAAAAATTCCACAAAAATAATGCACTAAAAAAATTAAATAAATAATTAACCAATAAGAAAATCTGGATGAAGAGAACAGTCAACAGCTAGCATCTGCTGTCCGCCAATCCTAGTTTGAAAATTAAATGCGAGAGGGGACCGCAGATAATTAAGGCGTCGCCTTCAACATTTTGCAACCTCCTGGAAATGGTTGGGAGAATTGAAATCAAGGGGCCTTCCTCTACAGCTTCCGCTTTTAAGAAGTATATTTATTATAATACTCTTTGGTTACCAAAGGGGATACAGGAAACAGAGAACAACTATTCTCCATTCTCCAATGATGCCAACACTCTTCTTCCCTTTTCTTCTTCTCTCCGCTATTTTCGCTCAACAGGGCCAGTCCCTTGTAAAGCGAGGCTCTTTCTTGACACCAACCATCAACTCTTCTTGGCCATCACCTTCCGGTCTATACGCCTTTGGATTCTACAAGCAAGGCAACGGTTTTGCTGTCGGCATTTTTCTTGCCGGGCTTCCACAGAAGACTGTCGTTTGGACAGCCGACCGAGACAAACCTCCAGTTCCCGCTGATTTTAAACTGATTTTCACTAGTGATCATGGAAAACTGGTTCTTCGATCGGCACAAGGCGCAGAGACACCCCTCGCCAGTTTTCCGGAAGGTGCAACCTCAGTGTCGATGCTTGACACGGGCAACTTTGTTCTCCTTAATTCTTCTAATCAGCCGCAATGGCAGAGTTTCGAAAATCCAACGGACTCCTTTTTGCCAAATCAGACTCTTTCCCACGGGAAAAAGTTGTCTTCCAGTATTTCAGAAACCAACAAGTCAACCGGCAAATTTCAGGTGTTGATGCAAGAAGATGGATGGCTGGCGATGTACCCAGTTGGAACTCCATACACGATTGAATATGGTTATTGGGGAGAAGGTATACCTGGGCAAAAGAATGACGTGGTTCTGCATCTTGAAAACAATGGTCATCTCTATTTGATCAATGGCGCTGGCGTTATTATAAAGAATATGACAGGTGGATATCCTACAAAAAATGTTGTCTACCGATTGACAATTGACCCAGATGGGATCTTGCGGCTATACTCCCACGATATGAATCAAAATTTGCCGACGGTCAAATGGTCTGCTCCAAGTGATGTCTGTAAGCCCATGGGTCTATGTGGGGATAATGGATATTGTGTTTTAAATATTGATCAAAAAGTTGGTTGCGAATGTCTTCCTCAATTTGAACGGGTCAACAAGGAGGATAGGAGTTCAGGCTGTCGAAGGAATTCCACTGTGGAGAGTTGCAAAAGCAGCAAAGGGAATTTCACCATGGAACCAGTACCACCTAATACCGTATGGGAAAACAAAAGTACTTATTCTGTTCTCAAATCGCCATCCCAAGCCAATTGCGGAGAAGCATGTTCGCAGGACTGCGACTGTGAAGCTGCACTGTTCAAGGACGGGCTTTGCGCAAAACATATGCTTCCTTTGCGATTTGTGAGAAAAAATCAAACCGACTCAACCGTAGCCCTTATCAAGGTAAAGGTTGGTACATCTACACCCACTATAAATACAACTCTGCCGAAAGAACACAAGAAAAAGCATCGATCGGATCACATCATAATTATCAGTGTTTCATTCCTTGCTTTTGTATTAGTTGTCTTGGCGATTTCTGGAATTGCAATTTATAGATATCGTGTCTCGGCATATAAAAAGCGCGCATACACGAACATGAGAAAGGGACCGATGGTTTCGAGGAATGACGACTAAAGTTGGAGTTTGGTGCATTATGAATGAGCCCTCGCTCCGCCCATCAATTAAAAAGGTTCTACTTATGTTGGAAGGAACTTGTTGGTACAGTTTCCGGTATGGTGTGAATCTGCACGTTCCTTTGATGTTCTTCACGCTTCTCGATAATTCTACAAAACAACAAAATCTAGGGACCCTTCCGGGGGTCCCGCTCCGATGCCTAAGTTAGCTTCTGTGAGAGAAATAATGCTCTATGCATAAAAACTGAGTCTTGATTTATACCTGGGGTATGGGCCTATTTATAGGCATAGAGGTGGAGTCAAACCTGGATTAGGACTTCTGCTCCTTGTTGATCTAGAACTGCTGTCCGAGTTCTAATTGGACTTCAATCCTTTACTAGACTTCTAATTGGATATCTTCTTAGACTTCCAATCTGATATCTTCTTAGACTTCCAATCTGATATCTTCTTAGACTTCTGATCTGATATCCTCTTAGACTTCTGATATGATTCTTATCTGATCATTATTCTTATCTGTTTGGACTTTATTTGACTTTTGAATCTCCTCTTTGGATCGGGTTGAGTGGGATTTATCCCCAACAGTTACCCCCCAATTCCCTTATCCGAAGCTTGCTTGAATAATGGGAATTCCATGTCTAAGGAAACCCGATCTTTGTCTCCTTCTGAAAACCTGCTAACCTGCAAAACCTGAGAGTTAAATCTTACCCCCCATTACCTTCTTGTTTTTCCTTAGGGTTTTCTCCCTGTCTCTTGAAAAATCTGCAAAACCCGAGGGTTAAATCCGACCCCCGAGAAGTTTCTTCTTGCTCTCGGCTAGGACTGATCCGTGAGGCTCCTTCTCGGCTAGGACTGATCCGAGAAGTTGTTCTTGCTCTCGGCTAGGACTGATCCGAGAGGCTCCTTCTCGGCAAGGACTGATCCGAGAAGTTGTTCTTGCTCTCGGCTAGGACTGATCCGAGAGGCTCCTTCTCGGCAAGGACTGATCCGAGAAGTTGTCTTGCTCTCAGCTAGGACTGATCCGAGAGGCTCCTTCTCGGCAAGGACTGATCCGAGAAGTTTTTCTTCTTGCTCTCGGCTAGGACTGATCCGAGAGACTCCTTCTCGGCTAGGACTGATCCGAGAAGTTTTTCTTGCTCTCGGCTAGGACTGATCCGAGAGGCTCCTTCTCGGCTAGGACTGATCCGAGAAGTTTTTCTTCTTGCTCTCGGCTAGGACTGATCCGAGAGGCTCCTTCTCGGCTAGGACTGATCCGAGAAGTTTCTTCATGCTCTCGGCTAGGACTGATCCGAGAGGCTCCTTCTCGGCTAGGACTGATCCGAGAAGTTTTTTTGCCTGCAAAAGAAACAACATCAACGGGTTCCTGGTCCCTAGACCGGGAACACTCCGATGCTTAAGTCAGCTTTATTCATTTATTCTGAAAATACTTATTCCCAAAATCTGGGAAATTTTCTGTCTAGTCTGAATTAAAAATAAAAATCTAGTTCTTTGCAAATATAAATGCTAAAAAATAAAAGCAAGCCTGAAATTCCCGAGACTCCTTTTTATGGGATCACGGGCAGATACTGCTGTTGCCTCGGCTCTCTATGCCTAGGGCTTCTGCTTCCTCGGTCTTCTCTTCTTTCTATGTCATCTCGGGGATCATTCTCTTGATGCCTCTCGCCTAGTTGAGGACGGTCTCGGGGATAGTGATCCCGTAGCTGCTGATCTCGGGGCTGATAGTCCTGATGATTCCGAGGCCTGTTATTTCCTGGATGGTTCCGTCGCTCTCCCAAGAACCGAACTAGCTTGCCATTCTTTATGAATTCTTCTATTAACAACCTTAGGGTTACGCACCCCTCGGTGTAGTGACCTGCTTGTTTATGGAAATCGCAATACTTCCCTGCATTCCTATAAGGAGGATTACCTGGTATCTTTTGCGGTTCTCGAAACGCCGGATCTCTCTTGATCTCCATGAGGACTTCTGATATCTCGGCATTGAGAGGTGTAAAGTTGTAATCTTTGAACTTCTTTACCTGCCTCTGCTCTTCCCAATCAGCTTTCTTGAATTCTTTCCTTTTCTTTTCTGGGGCTGTCTCTCGGGGTAGTCTGGAACTGGCCATAGACTTCAGCGTCTCTTCCTGATTGATGAATTCTTCTACCTTATCCATGAGGCCCTGCAAGGTACTCGGTTGCTTCCGGATCAACTTCTTCATCAAAGGCTCCTCGGGTGAAATTCCCTGATAAATGGCAGCAAAGATCATATCCTCGGTCGGATCTTCTACCGTAGCCTTCTCTCGGTTGAACCGAGCCATAAACTCCTTAAGACTCTCATTGCCTTGCTGGTGCAATGATAGCAAATATCCCGAAGGCTTCTTCCTTGTCCGGAAAGCCAAGAACTCCGTTAGGAATATCTTGGACAATTCCTTGAACTGATCAACGGAATTCGGGGGCAGCTTCCTGAACCAGTCTCGGGCATTCCCCGAAAGAGTAAGAGGGAAGGCCCGACATGCTACTTCATCGGGTGTCCCGTGAAGGTCTAGATGAGCCTTGAAATTCTCTAGGTGATCCAAGGGATCTCTGTCTCCTGCATAACTTAGAATTTGGGGTACCTTAAACTTATCGGGAAGCTGATAGTCTGCCACCCGTCTGGTGAAGGGTGAGTCTGTACCCATTAGGAGCTTGTCCACCATTACGAATCTGCCTTTGTCCTTTCTTTCCATCTCCATGTACGTGCACCTTCTCTCCAGCTCGGCAATAATTCTGCTCAGATCTCCTTGGCGGTCATCCTCCCTCCGAGGATTAATGTTGCTATTGTGATCTTCTTCCTCACGCTCATCCCTGTTCATCTCGGGATTGGGCTGTCTCTGCCTCATGCGTAACAATTCTGCATTTAAGTCTTCAATCTGGGCTTCCAATGCTGCTATGCGATCTTGATCTCCACCCCCCGGGGGAGGGTTCGGTGGAGGCTGCAAATTATTCTGAATAGCCGGTTCCTGTGGGGCCACGGGCTGTCGATTGGTCTGGCTTCCGGAACGTGTGTTCATCACCATGCTGGATCTTTCTTTTTATGAGGAACGAAAAATCGTTTCCCACAGACGGCGCCAAACTGTTGGTACAGTTTCCGGTATGGTGTGAATCTGCACGTTCCTTTGATGTTCTTCACGCTTCTCGATAATTCTACAAAACAACAAAATCTAGGGACCCTTCCGGGGGTCCCGCTCCGATGCCTAAGTTAGCTTCTGTGAGAGAAATAATGCTCTATGCATAAAAACTGAGTCTTGATTTATACCTGGGGTATGGGCCTATTTATAGGCATAGAGGTGGAGTCAAACCTGGATTAGGACTTCTGCTCCTTGTTGATCTAGAACTGCTGTCCGAGTTCTAATTGGACTTCAATCCTTTACTAGACTTCTAATTGGATATCTTCTTAGACTTCCAATCTGATATCTTCTTAGACTTCCAATCTGATATCTTCTTAGACTTCTGATCTGATATCCTCTTAGACTTCTGATATGATTCTTATCTGATCATTATTCTTATCTGTTTGGACTTTATTTGACTTTTGAATCTCCTCTTTGGATCGGGTTGAGTGGGATTTATCCCCAACAGAACTGTAGACATTAATTCCAGTCCTTCCAAGTCCAACTTCTTTCTAAGTACCATGTAAGATGGATTTGATCGATATTCCAAATCCGACATCCTTTCTTGGTGTCTTCTAAAATGTGTTTGCAGTACTTGTACCAAACTTAAAAAATAAGTCTTGTCTAGACTCTAGTGGTGTCTTCTAAAATGTGTTTGCATGTCTTGGACGTTTTCTTTTGAGTATTGTGTATCTTGTATCAATGTTTTGGTGTATATGTAAGCAGCATTGAGTTTTTCATTTGTGTGCTAGTAGTAACTCTCCAATAAAAAAATTTCTTATCAAGTTCTATATTTCAACCAAAAAGAACAACAGCTAGTTCTTGTCGATTATATCTTATCTCGTTGTAAAAGATTGGATTCAAATGAAGACTAAGCTCCAGATAAAGATAAAGATAAAGATAAAGATAAAGATGTACGGAATGAGTAATGTTAGAAAGAGTGTAACGACCCGCCTTTTACAAAAATGCGTAAGTGAAAATTTTAAATTTTCACATATTGTTATGACATCAACAATGACGTCATTAGAGTATAAATTAGCAGCGGATCAAATATATTTTTACATAAAAACTTTAGAATCATAACACATTGAGCTAACTGAAATACTTCTAGACATTCATTCAGAAATCGTTTAACTATACATTAACAAGTGTCACTGTTCACACATAATATATATGAAAAAACCTATTAAATACAAACATCTATAAACATATTGCATTCCAAAATTAAAACATAATAGTCCACTAAAAGAGAGGGAAGCCAGCCTCAAACATTGCCATCAGGATTCACCTAAATGTCTGGGTAATTCTGACATTCTTCCTCCACATATCCTGTATTAATAAGTAGTACAGAGAAAAGAATAATACAAAAGAAAATACCTAAGTGAGTCAACTGTTTTCAATAATATTATATCACTGACAATATTATTATACTAAATAATATTGTGCCAATAATAAATATTATATAATAATATTATATACTAATAATATTATTAATTAGTTCACTTAAATAATTAGTTTGTCTATTTAATAACACAGTAATATTATTAGAGTCTAATATATTTCTTAGCTACCGAGTCTGTGTCATTGTATGAGTCATAGCATGCAATGATTAATCACACAACCATTTAGGACAGATGGCACATAATTATGCATTTATCAGAATAATGTCGATCGAACGACATAAAGTGATTATCGATCGACATGTCGATCGAGTGACAGGTATTGTCAATTGAGCGATTGATCAAGCAATAAGTCGATCGATCAGCAAAAGTGGTCGATTGAGCAACTAAAAATGTGGATTGATCATCACGAGTCTTAAATTCTATTTAAAAAGTTATGTCTTAAAATCTAGGGCGTTACAAAGAAGATTCTTGTGAGCTTTTAAAATCACTAATAGATTAAAATTCAATAATAATTATCTCAAATTTAATATTAATTTTAAAAGTCATATTACATTTGGGAGGATTCATCCTCAATCGCTATACTCCCACGATATATTTGAGTCAGAACGATATATTTGGGTGATTGACGATCTCTACTTCCATGAATATAAATATGTTTAATTTGTTACTTAAATGGAATTTGTATTGTCTGTTTTTGTTAGGGCTACTCTTAATTATATAGGAACATCTATCTCTTAAGTATAGAAATGCTACATCAAAAAAACTTTTATCGTTTGGCCAATAATTTGACATCTTTTTAATCCCTTTAGGCATAGTCAAAACACACTGTTGGAGCATTTGAATTGGTTGCACTTTTTTTTTTTTTTTTTTTTTTTTGAGAAAATTTGTAAACTTATTCAGGCTCATATGAGCAATTCAGGAAAGGGGGTGAAGTTCCTCCTTCCTAATTAATAATACCACCAATACATGGTGGAATAGAATGCCACCAAGTTTAATTAATTTATTGGTGACATGGGTACAAACCTCTTTTGCTAAAACATGGGAAATAGTAATATAGTATTTGCTCCTCAAACCTCTTTTATGCCTTCTTGTTCCAGGGAATGTAGATTTCCTCCCACCCGACTTTTGCAGGAAGTGTAAATTCCCTTCTACAAAGGTGGGACCGTGGGAATCCACTTTTCCTTTCCCCTTAGGAAACTTTTCTTCTTTCAGATAGCAAAAATCCATATAACACATGTAGCCAAGGATAGAGTAAGACATTTTAATAGTAGGGGTTAAAGTGTATATATATATATAAAGCCAAATTTTAAGTAAATTAAAAATAACCCAGTTTTTATATTTTTATTATTCCCTTCAAATTAAAAATCAATAAGCAAAATTAAAAAGAAATTTTTTTGAAAAAAAAAATGTAAAGAAAACCGCTGTCAAAAGATTCAGAAAATAAAAAATAAAAAATAAAAAAAAAAGTCTCAATTTCTATACTGAAATTGAGAAATTTCAATTAGATGAATTGTGTGTTTCCCAGCATTCTCGCAAGGCTTTGTCTAAATGACATGGTTCTTGAAGCTAATATTCTCTTACTCATTTTTTTAGAACAGCTCACTCTAATTAATACAATAGCTCACTAACTGTTATACAAAACACAATATATTCTACACAAAATACATTATGCTAAACGCAACACAAAACGTATGAAACGTATATCTTCATTTTTCTAGACTTTTCTAATCCCATATAGCTATGTTGAAATGAATCCCCATTTTATATTATCTTTGCCACATATCCTTAGGAAATTGAGCTTTACCAAGTGTATGACTCCTCAAGTTTACACCAGTCTTCTTCCAATATACTGTTTTACTAAATTCCTTTTATTTACTTTGAACAAAACATATGCAACTTTGTCAAGCTCCTTCCATTGTTACCATTCTCAGACATGTCTGTTGCTACTCATGAAATATTAAAGAAAAAAAGTTTTGACAATGAAGTTATCGTTCTAAATCTTGAGACGAAACTAGTTGAAGAGATGATAAAAGGGAAGGGGCCAACGTGCTAATTTTTTTTTTTGCTAGGGGCTAATAGGCAAAAAACCTTATAATTTTTTTTTTCTTTTACCTTAAATTTTTTCTTCTTCTTAAAAGTTGAGGGGGGGGGGGGGGGGAGGGGGCTATGGCCCTACCGTCCCCCTCCCCCCTCCCTCTATCATCCATGCAACTTCCTTTTGTAATATTGCATGGAAAATAATATATAGCTTCCTTGAAGACATACCAATTCCTCTATTGACTTTTGAAATTTGATAAGTAAATGAATCCAGTTTTTTTTTTTTTTTTGACAAGTCAATGAATCCACACTACAAAAAAAAATTTGGGATTAGTGGCGTGTCTACTGTAGCAATTTTTCGGCACATCACTATTTAGGACATGTCAATATGCCACGTCACTAAATTTTTATTGACATGTTAATACATACACGTCATTAAATAGTGACGTGTTACAAATTAACACGTCAACCTAAATAAAAAAAATCTTAAATCAAAAATAACACGTCAACCCCCAACCGGTCTATGGGGGTGGCTTGGGGCCTCAGGGGGTGGCCGGCCACGCCATATTTTTTATTTATTAATATTTTATTATATAGGACATGTGGCGTGATGTGGGTTGTTGGATGAAAATAAATGGCCAGGATCAACAATTTTTTAAAAATATTTAAAAAATTTGAAAATTCTTTCTAACTGTAGTTAAAAAAATTTGACGGTAGAGAGTTTTGTGCCATTTTGAATGACCCAGGGAGTTTATTGTCGAAAAATAAAAAACCTAGGGAGTTTTTTCGTTTTTGGCGGGTTGACTCAAGAACTTCTCATATATTTTCCCTATAAACAAACTATTTGGTGATGTGTGCATAAGCACACGTCAACAATTAGTAACGTGTAATAAAACATGCGTCAATATATAGTGACATATCCAAATGACACGTCACAATAGTTACGTGTTAAAAAAACACATCAACCAATATTGACGTGCTTGAAGAGCTATATTTGAATCGAGTCGAGTTTGGGACTGTCGGACTTTGCTCGAACATAACTTGAAAGATCGAACTCGACTCGAGCTAGAGCTTGAACCGAGTTTAATTTTGAGTTTTGAAAGTGGATTCAAATCTGGCTTGTTATGAGATTGCCAGACTCGGCTCGAGTACATAACTTGAAAGATCGAGCCAAGTTTTTGAGTTTTGAAGATATGTTCGAATTCAACTTGTTAAGAGCCTAACCTCGAACTCAATTAGGTTAACAAGACAAGCCCCATTTGAGCTCAATAGAAGCGGCAAGGTTCCCAACCCTCGGTTGAGAGGTAAGGAAACTAATGCTTTTTCAATTTTTTTTTTTTTTTGTGAGAAATAGGGTGTGAGAGACCAAAATGGAGGGTTTAAGATGTAGGGAGATATACGAAAGATGATGCTAAAAACTAATAAATAAGAAGAGCCTTGGGTAAGGGTTCATATATAACAAGAGATGTATATCAAGACTCTTCTTCTCTGTTTAATTCTTCTTGAGACTATTAAAATGTCAAATTTCAATAAATGTTCCAAACCGGCGAGGAGCGGCGCTTGGGGAGTTGGAATCTGAATATTTCACATTCTTCCACAAAATGGGTCAAAAGTGGTGATAGCTCGGGACTAACCGGCTACACGTGGATTTTTAAATTTATATATTTGAACCACTCGCAATAGTACGTATCATTTGTACTATAGTAAGGGTGATCGAACCACATGGATTATTGGTTGTTTTGCATAATGGAATATTGAAAGGAACGTATTTAACTTAACTTAAAAACAAAATAAAAGTAAAGGTTGTAGAATTGAAGCTACAACGACAAGGTGATAAGTGAAAGCGGAAAATGAAACAAACTAAGAGAAAACTTAGGGTATTGATCTTGTCCAATCCTCAACCAATAAAATGCTTAAAGTCTATATGGATCTTCCTAACATGTTTGATATGAGCGCGTAATGGGCGTCAACCATTACGACGACCTCGACGTGAAAACACTCTAGTTAAGATGGAATCATAAAGCACCTAGGTTTACATTAATCTACTCCACGTAAAGACTAAACTATAATTGAAAAGACATTTACTCTACCAAAGGTGTGGAGTGATTAATGTTCCCTAGCTTACTACTCTATAACACATCCTAATGAGTATACACAATACATGAAAACCCTAACTAGGCCACAATGACAAGATATCTAGTTTCACACCAAATCATTCCACATAAAGTTAAACTACAATTGAAAAAAAATTAGACTACCAAAGGGGTGAAATGATTGGTGCTCCCTAGCATACCCTATAAGGTGACTCTAATGAGAAATCATACATCATGTCAAATAGCATCATTGCAAAAGACATCATCCTTGTTTCCAAGAATGTTGGTTTTACTCAAGACTTCAAGAAAAACTCATAGACAAGTTAATCTATTTTTCATGAATAATTGGATTGGAATATTGATATCAAGACCTTTTAGCATGAATTTTGATATTCTCTAGCCCTTAGCAATCATCAAACATCTAAAGAGAACCCTAAAAACCTCAAGAACACTTCATGGTTTTTGGATTGGACTTGGATCAAACCCTAAGACTAAATTAGCTAGACATGAATTTAAACTAATCTAAGCATGGAAATGAATGAAAACAATAAAGAAACAAAGGAGAAATGAATTGAAATCAACTATATTAAACTTAAAGAAATTCGGATTACAAAAGAGGAAGAAGAAAACTAACTAGAATATGAAGAACAAAGGAAGAACAACAAGGAAACAAACTCTCTGGATTTCGGTCCAGAGAGTAGCATCTAAGTAAATGAAAATACAAGAAATTGAAGTGATACACCTGAGCAAATCCGAATAAACCCCAAAAGATGCATGTTCTAACCTAAAACCCTAATCTCATATATATAGAGAATTGGATTTACAAAAGACCATCAAGAGCTAATCCTAGCCACACAAACAGAGCTGGTCGGCGTCCATTTCTGTCCACAAAATCCAACTTATGATTTGAATTGCATAAAGAATGCAAAGATCTGGAAATATCTGATTTTTTGGAAGTCGGCGAATTCGATCGATCGAAAATATGTCGATCGATCGAAGAGTCGATCGATCGAATTATTGGCTGTACAAATAGTCGATCGATCGAAATGCCTTGGACGATTTTCCATCTTCTCAGGGTCAGTCTCGAACTCTGGAAGTGACCAAAATGCCCTTGATGTATTTCCAGGTCTAATTTAAGAGTTTTGAATTAGATTTCAACTAAGACCTGAAAATAAGATAAAACACAAAAACTACAACAAAATGTTATATATACAACAAGAACTAGGTCTAACAAATGCAAATTAAGGGGTCTTGAATCGAATAATTCAAGACTTATCAAAAAGATACTGAACTTTTGGCAACGCCGTAGAACTTAAGAAAAGGTTTTCACCATTAACCTCAAGGAGTTGGCCTAGCTAGTCGTTCTAAATTCAATTTGGTGCAAACAATTTTTTTGGACCAGCCATCCGGGCATAGCTCGCGATTCAAGGCTCAATATTTGAAATAGCGTCGGACATTAAGCACGGAAAGGGAGAAAATACTGGAGGAAATAACCTGCTACTCCCGAAACCGAAAACTGCCCAGGCGAGAGAATGACCTGCTACTCTGATTTCTGGACCGATCCATGTGCAGCCATGGCTACAACCCCACTACAAAAGCAGTGGTTTCTCTGGTGAAATGATCCACCAAACCCAGTTGCAGAAATAGGAATTGAAGTGGAAGGCGCGAACGAAAAGTAAAAATGTTAAAAAACTCAATAGCGAATTCAATTTGTGAGCTAGATTTGTAGTGAGACTCTGACAAAAAATAAATTAGAGAAATAATAAAGTGCTTATTGAAGCATACTTTTTGAAGAGTAATTCTACACGGCGATCAATCGTCCCTCAAAAGTCCATCTCTACCGACGTGGCACCATACCACGTCAGCCCTCTTTTTTTCTTTTTTCTTTTTTATAAGAATTTTTTTTTTCAAATTCAGCGTTTGTTAAAAGCTTCAGCCATTTTCTTTCTTCTCCAAAAGGTTTTCCCCCAAAATTTCCCTCCCTCTCTCAATCTCCTCCTCAACACCACCAACCGCCACCCACGAGCCCGCCACCGTCAACAACCAGCTACCACCGCCACCGGCACGTCCGTTGGATAAAGCGTTTCCCGCTGGAAAGTCGGCGACCTGGTTGCTTTGGGTTCTTTTGGTTTTGTTGTTCGGTACTCTATCTTGGTTTGCTTTCTTAAAGTTAAAGACTTTTTTCTAGTGTATTTGGCTGTAGAAAAATAGAAATCCCACTTGGATTCTGGGTTTATATAGTTATTTTAGAGATTTTCATTGCATTGTAACGAGAGGTTATGGTTCAACCCCATTTTATTATTCTCGTTGTTTTTTGGGTCTTATTTTTAGCATGAGTTTGAACTGGTATAGAGTTTTGCTTATTGTTCTCCTTTCTCTGTTTTTTTCATCCTAGCCTCAAGAAACTTGAGTGTGGGTGGTGGGCTACCTTTGTGATGAAAACCCAGAAACATGGCCAAAGTTTGTTGTCCGACTTTGGTCTTCATTTTTTGTCCCTTTTTTTTTTTTTTTTTTTTTCTTCAATATAGATTGTAGTGGTAGAGAAGAGATTGGAGTTTGGGTATCTTTTTTTAGCAGCCGACCATTTCTCCTGTGATTGGAATTGGTGGATGGCGACTAGTTGATGGATTTGATATTCCAAATCCGACATCCTTTCTTGGTGTCTTCGATCTAAAATGTGTTTGTGTGACGACCCTTTTTTTTTTTTTTTTTTTTTTTTTTTTTTTAATACAAAACATTTGCATAAACATTAATTTCTTAAAATATAAATGAGTCATCACAGTAGCACGACGATATGTCATAAAGCCAACTTACGGTACATACCCCATAATATATACATGATAATCAGAGTAACACACCTAATAATATCTATGCAGCGGAAAACATAATCGGAACAACAAAAGTCACATCTATAAACATAAACTGATATTTACACAAAAGAGCCATAATGTCTATCTGTTTAAGGCTTATCCAAATAATAATTGCATCAAAGAATGACTTTACAAATAATATGTGACACAAGCGTCACAAGACATATACTAAACCTATAAAATAGAGGACGCCCATAGTCCCACAATTATGACCGTTGCAGCAAGCTTCAGTCATAATATCTCAAGCACACTTCTACAACACCATCAACTACGACCGGAATACCTGCAACCAAAGGAACATCATCTATACGGTTGCGGGGGTTTGCCACATCCGTATAGGTGGAATTATGAGCCCACCATCTTAACATAAATAAATACACTAAGACCTCAGAGGTATACTATTCACTGAGTTTTCGCAAAGAACCAACTTTTCTTTTTCTAGTCATGCGTACACTATAACAGCTACCAATTTTATAAATTTTTGTTTGAAAACCCCAATAGCTGATATAGCAAACACCGACAAATAGAAAACGTTTAAACATACTAGACAGCTAAGATTATACGTAGAAGATTCGTTATAGGAAACAATAGCATTTAAATCATACAACCATCCAATACAAATATACATAAGTTCTTTTTCCATTGAGACTCTTATGCATACTAATACGTCTAGCAAAACTACTCATAGTATAAAAACATCACACTCATGAAAACAATGCTATACATGCTCATGTAAGTTTCTGTTGTATTCCTATTGGGCATTGGTCCCCCAATACTAGTTCATGTGTATGTTCCTAAAGGGCGTAAATCTCCCAATACTAGTCCATGTGTACGTTCTTATGGGGCGTAAATCCCCATGGGGCGTCGGTCCCCCTTCTAGTTCATGTGTTTGGGGCGTAGATCCCCCTGAGGCGTATGTCCCCCTTCTAGTTCATGCCTATGGGGCATAGATCCCCCCAATAGTTTGTTTATGCATTCATGTTTCATGCTCAATGCTCAATGTTCATGCTTAAATACTATACATTTAATTTCATAATCATGTTTTTAACACATGCTTTCTTTATAAACATTAACAGTTCTACATGTCATTTCTTAGACAATTTTCCTAACTTAAATCTCCAACTTATACTCGCTCTAAAATCACATATCATATTTCAAAACATCATCATAATTTCAATATACTCAAAAGTACTCGAAACATCCAAAACAGATCATAATCAACATACAGTTGGTTCAGGTTTGTAAAACACTATACATTTTACAAGTCATCATATATGAAAATAATACTTCTCAGTGAGTAGAATACTCACCTTGGCTGCATAGAACCCATGACTCGAATACTCCTCGTGTTCTATTTACTTGAACTCTACATTGGAGAACAAGTTGAAGTCTCCTATCATAACGCGTGCCTGCAAACATTGGTATCGTTATGCTACGCTATTGAACTCTACACTCTATGACACATAGACTACCCGCGTACTCACACGTCACATTATCCGTGTCTAAATCTAGTTAAGTATCTTAAGCTATTACTATGTTATCATTTAGGTTTAGGTTCACATTTTATTTCGCTTATTATCATTAAGATGTGTTTACTATTTATTAGCCTACTCTTAATTATTACATCATCCTACCATTGTGAATCCATTGATGGTTTGTTGCTTATTTACTAAGTTAACAATATATATTTAAAATGTATGCATGCATATGTATATATGTACATATATACATATACATATACAACTCTTAAACCTAACCGATGATGCACTTAAATACTTAGGTACAGGGATAGGTGAGTTAGCTACTAAATAGTCACATAATGGATTCATAGTGTATTTATGTGTTTCTATAGGATTACTAGCTTATATTTACAAATTTAGGGTTGTTTAGGTAATTTACATCATAATATTTGTCTCTTATGATATTAGTCTTAGGCTCTAGGTTTATATCTTAATTTGTTACTTATCCTTAAACACCATTGTTATTATATTCAATACTTTTATCTTTTATTAGCTACTAACCATCTAGGTAGTTTAGATTACAGAACCTAAATCTTATATAACATATCAATTTAATCACTCATTTTAGATTAGGTTACAATCACATATATATATATATATATATATATATATATATATATATATATATATATATATATATATATATATATATATATATATTCATTTCCTAACGCTTGAGGCATATACATAAATTTTCTATGAAAACCACATAGAGACGTACATTCCCCAAACTACACATAATCGACCACTACAAGGAATCATCAAATCCATCTTATAAAAATACAATCCCATATACCATTGAACTCAGTTTATTTACATAATGACAATGGTATATTTTTCCTCCTAAAACCTCCACATAACTAACCAACATCCTCAAGTTACTAACCCAAAATCAGATTGAGCCGAGTTTAATATACATAGTTAACAATAGTTATATATTATACTTATATTATAGTTACTGAGTTATATAGAATATATTAGACTTACTATTTGTTTACATTATACATATACCATAGTTTATACTCTCTAGTTATAAATAATAACATATTGTTAATTTGTTACTTATAAACTAGAGTTATGTACTATATTTTATAATTTGCCTTATATAGTTACATATTATATATTTATGTTATTAATAAATGCATAGAGGTTGTTAATACATTTGGGCTTGAATTCTACTTTGATCACTCATTAAAAAATTTTATAGTCTACATCGAGCTCTAGTTGAGCCGAGCTTGTCGAGTAATCCGACTCGGCTCGAATGTCATTTTCAACGAACTCGAGCTTGAGCTCGAGCTCGTCAGAGTTTTAAACGAGCCGAGCTTGAACATGCAATTTATAGCTCGGCTCGAATTCGAGCTTGACTATTTAGGCTCGACTCATAAACGAGTCAGTCTTGAAATATTCAAACTCGACTCGGCTCAGCTCGATTACATCCTTATAAGTTGATGTGAAAAAAAAAAAAGAAAAAAAAAAAAGATGGCAAGAATGTTTGGTATAAATAAAGTGAAAAAAAAAAATTGTTTTATAATTATTTTTTATTTAAATAATAATAAAAAGTGAATAATGTAATATAAAAAGTAAAAAAGTTGAAATATTTTGATGTTGATCTTTTTAGAAAGAGACATGTTACATGCATATTACTTGAATATTTTTTGTACATCATTTTTATAAATTAACCATTAAATCTGTAGAACCCACGTGTAAGTCCTTATGAGTTTTACAAATTCAACGTGTTCTCATTGAATTTGCCAAACAAAGCTTCGGACCCGTATTGACGACGCACTCCCGAGTCCCGAGTCCCAACGACCATTGCTTTCAACTATATATCTAAGTCATATTCAAGGAAAATAATGGGAAGCAAATAGAAAGATTTGGCAAACAAAGCTTAAGACCCGTATTTTTTTTATTTTTTATTTTGAAGAAAGCTTAAGACCCGTATTGACGACGCACTCCCGACGACCAGTTAATGCATTCAAGTATCAAGTGTACGTTATTCCAGGAAAATAATGATTAATTGGAACAAATTAGTTAAGAAACGCTTGGAAAAAATAACGTATCAAAGAATGGAAAAATAACTCACGACAACCATTAATGCTGTCAAGTACTATTATGTCTTCTGAAAAAAAAAAATTCCACAAAAATAATGCACTAAAAAAACATTAAATAAATAATTAACCAATAAGAAAATCTGGATGAAGAGAACAGCGTCTGCTGTCCGCCAATCCTAGTTTGAAAATTAAATGCGAGAGTGGACCGCAGATAAGGCGTCGCCTTCAACATTTGCGCGCGACCTCCTGGAAATGGTTGGGAGAATTGAAATCAAGGGCCGGGCCTTCCTCTACAGCTTCAGCTTTTAAGAAGTATATATATATATATGGTTACCAAAGGGGATACACAGGAAACAGAGAACAACTATTCTCCATTCTTCAATGATGCCAACACTCTTCTTCCCTTTTCTTCTTCTCTCCGCTATTTTCGCTCAACAGGGCCAGTCCCTTGTAAAGCGAGGCTCTTTCTTGACACCAACCACCAACTCTTCTTGGCCATCACCTTCCGGTCTATACGCCTTTGGATTCTACAAGCAAGGCAACGGTTTTGCTGTCGGCATTTTTCTTGCCGGGCTTCCACAGAAGACGGTCGTTTGGACAGCCGACCGAGACAAACCTCCAGTTCCCGCTGATTCTAAACTGAGTTTCACTAATGATGGAAAACTGGTTCTTCAATCGGCACAAGGCGCAGAGCCAGGCGTCATCAGTACTGTTCCGGAAGGTGCAAGTGCAACCTCAGTGTCGATGCTTGACACGGGCTTTGTGCAAAACATAAGCTTCCTTTGCGACTTGGGGGAAGAAATCAAACCGACTCCATAGCCCTTATCAAGGTTGGTACATCTACACCCACTATAAATACAAATCCCCCGAAAGAACCCAAGAAAGAGCATCGATCGGATCACATCCTAATTATCATTGTTTCTGTTGGTACAGTTTCCGGTATGGTGTGAATCTGGACATTCCTTTGATGTTCTTCACTCTTCTCAATAACTCTGCAAAACAACAAAACCTAGGGACCCTTCCGGGGGTCCCGCTCCGATGCCAAAGTTAGCTTCTGTGAGAAAATAATGCTCTATGCATAAAATTGAGTCTTTGTTTATACCTGGGGTATGGGCCTATTTATAGGCATAGAGGTGGAGTCAAACCTGGATTAGGACTCCTGCTCCTTGTTGATTTAGAACTGCTGTCCGAGTTCTAATTGGACTTCAATCCTTTACTAGACTTCTAATTGGGTATCATCTTAGACTTCTGATCTGATATCTTCTTAGACTTCTGATCTGATATCTTCTTAGACTTCTGATATGATCATTATTCTTATCTGTTTGGACCTTATTAGACTTTTGAATCTCCTCTTTGGATCGGGTTGAGTGGGATTTATCCCCAACAGTTACCCCTCAATTCCCTTATCCGAAGCTCGCTTGAATAATGAGAATTCCATGTCTAAGGAAACCCGATCTTTGTCTCCTTCTGAAAACCTACTAACCTGCAAAACCTGAGGGTTAAATCTTACCCCCCATTACTTTCTTGTTTTTCCTTAGGGTTTTCTCCCTGTCTCTTGGAATGGCTAACTCCTGAAAAACCTGCAAAAATCGAGGGTTAAATCCGACCCCCCTTTCTTCTTGCTCTCGGCTAGGACTGATCCGGGACTCTCGGCTAGGACTGATCCGAGAGTTTTCTTCTTGGACTCGGCTAGGACTGATCCGAGACTCTCGGCTAGGACTGATCCGAGAGTTTTTCTTCTTGCTCTCGGCTAGGACTGATCCGAGAGGCTCCTTCTCGGCTAGGACTGATCCGAGAAGTTTCTTCTTGCTCTCGGCTAGGACTGATCCGAGAGGCTCCTTCTCGGCTAGGACTGATCCGAGAAGTTTCTTCTTGCTCTCGGCTAGGACTGATCCGAGAGGCTCCTTCTCGGCTAGGACTGATCCGAGAAGTTGTTTCTTGCTCTCGGCTAGGACTGATCCGAGAGGCTCCTTCTCGGCTAGGACTGATCCGAGAAGTTGTTTCTTGCTCTCGGCTAGGACTGATCTGAGAGGCTCCTTCTCGGCTAGGACTGATCCAAGAAGTTTTTTCTTGCTCTCGGCTAAGACTGATCCGAGAGGCTCCTTCTCGGCTAGGACTGATCCGAGAAGTTTCTTCTTGCTCTCGGCTAGGACTGATCCGAGAGCCTCCTTCTCGGCTAGGACTGGTCCGAGAAGTTTCTTCTTATACTCGGCTAGGACTGATCCGAGACTCTCGGCTAGGACTGATCCGAGAGTTTTTGCCTGCAAAAGAAGCGACATCAACGGGTTCCGGGTCCCTAGACCGGGAACACTTCGATGCTTAAGTCAGCTTTATTCATTTATTCTGAAAATATTTATTCCCAAAATCTGGGGAATTTTCTGTCTAGTCTGAATTAAAAATAAAAGTCTAGTTCTTTGCAAATATAAATGCTAAAAAATAAAAGCAAGCCTGAAATTCCCGAGAGTCCTTTTTATGGGATCACGGGCAGATACTGCTGTTGCCTCGGCTCTCTATGCCTAGGGCTTCTGCTTCCTCGGTCTTCTCTTCTTTCTATGTCATCTCGGGGATCATTCTCTTGATGCCTCTCGCCTAGTTGAGGACAGTCTCGGGGATAGTAATCCCGTGGCTGCTGATCTCGGGGCTGATAGTCCTGATGATTCTGAGGCCTGTTATTTCCTTGCTGGTTTCGTTTTTCTCCCAAGAACCGAACTAGCTTGCCATTCTTTATGAATTCTTCTATTAACAACCTTAGGGTTACGCACCCCTCGGTGTAATGACCTGCTTGTTTATGGAAATCACAATACTTCCCTGCATTCCTATAAGGAGGATTACCTGGTATCTTTTGCGGTTCCCGAAACGCCGGATCTCTCTTGATCTCCATGAGGACTTCTGATATCTCGGCATTGAGAGGTGTAAAGTTGTAATCTTTGAACTTCTTTACCTGCCTCTGCTCTTCCCCATCAGCTTTCCTGAACTCTTTCCTTTTCTTTTCTGGGGCTGTCTCTCGGGGTAGTCTAGAACTGGCCATAGACTTCAGCGTCTCTTCCTGATTAATGAATTCTTCTACCTTATCCATGAGGCCCTGCAAGGTATTCGGTTGCTTCCGGATCAACTTCTTCATCAAAGGCTCCTCGGGTGAAATTCCCTGATAAATGGCAGCAAAGATCATATCCTCGGTCGGATCTTCGACTGTAGCCTTCTCTCGGTTGAACCGAGCCATAAACTCCTTAAGACTCTCGTTGCCCTGCTGGTGCAATGATAGCAAATATCCCGAAGGCTTCTTCCTTGTCCGGAAAGCCAAGAACTCCGTTAGGAATATCTTGGACAATTCCTTGAACTGATCAACGGAATTCGGGGGCAGCTTCCTGAACCAGTCTCGGGCATTCCCCGAAAGAGTAAGAGGGAAGGCCCGACATGCTACTTCATCGGGTGTCCCGTGAAGGTCTAGATGAGCTTTGAAATTCTCTAGGTGATCCAAGGGATCTCTGTCTCCTGCATAACTTAGAATTTGGGGTACCTTAAACTTATTGGGAAGCTGATAGTCTGCCACCCGTCTGGTGAAGGGTGAGTCTGTACCCATTAGGAGCTTGTCCACCATTACGGATCTGCTTTTGTCCTTTCTTTCCATCTCCATGTACGTGCACCTTCTCTCCAGCTCGGCAATAACTCTGCTTAGATCTCCTTGGCGGTCATCCTCCCTCCGAGGATTAATGTTGCTGTTGTGATCTTCTTCCTCACGCTCATCCCTGTTCATCTCGGGATTGGGTTGTTCCGGCCTCCTTCGCAGCAACTCGGCATTCCGCTGTGTTAAGGATTCAATCTGGGCTTCCAACGCTGCTATACGATCTTGATCTCCACCCCCGGGGGAGGGTTCGGTGGTGGCTGCAAATTATTCTGAATAACTGGCTCCTGTGGGGCCACGGGCTGTCGATTGGTCTGGCTTCCGGAACGTGTGTTCATCACCATGCTGGATCTTCTTTTTCTTTTATGAGGAACGAATAATCGTTTCCCACAGACGGCGCCAAACTGTTGGTACAGTTTCCGGTATGGTGTGAATCTGGACGTTCCTTTGATGTTCTTCACGCTTCTCAATAACTCTGCAAAACAACAAAACCTAGGGACCCTTCCGGAGGTCCCACTCCGATGCCTAAGTTAGCTTCTGTGAGAAAATAATGCTCTATGTATAAAATTGAGTCTTTGGTTATACCTGGGGTGTGGGCCTATTTATAGGCATAGAGGTGGAGTCAAACCTGGATTAGGACTCCTGCTCCTTGTTGATTTAGAACTGCTGTCCGAGTTCTAATTGGACTTCAATCCTTTACTAGACTTCTAATTGGTTATCTTCTTAGACTTCTGATCTGATATCTTCTTAGACTTCTGATATGATCATTATTCTTATCTGTTTGGACCTTATTAGACTTTTGAATCTCCTCTTTGGATCGGGTTGAGTGGGATTTATCCCCAACAGTTTCATTACTTGCTTTTGTATTAGTTGTCTTTGCGATTTCTGGAATTGCAATTTATAGATATCGTGTCTCGTCATATAAAATGGCAAATAATAGAAACATTGTCTTGAATGAAGATTTTGCTCCAAAATCATTTACTTACGCAGAACTTGAGAAAGTGACCGATGGTTTCAAGGAAGAGCTCGGTAGAGGAGCGTTTGGGATAGTATATAAAGGGGCAATATTGAATATTGACCAGCAGATTAATGTGGCCGTCAAAAGGCTAGACAGATTAATGTTGGCCGAACGGGAAAGAGAATTCCAGACTGAGATGAAAGTTATTGGAAGAATACATCACAAAAATCTTGTCCGTCTATTGGGTTATTGCGATGAAGGATCGAATAGGCTTTTGGTGTACGAGTATATGAGCAATGGGTCACTTGCAGATGTACTCTTCACACCAATAAAACCTTCTTGGGATGAGAGAATAGAAATCGCTTGCCATATAGCGAGAGGAATTCTTTATCTCCATGAAGAGTGTGAGCCACAAATCGTTCATTGTGACATAAAACCCCAGAACATACTCATGGATGAAAACAGACTCCCAAAAATATCCGACTTCGGATTGTCAAAGTTGTTGAAGGTTGATCAAAGCAGCAAAGCCTTTACAGACATTAGAGGGACAAGGGGATATGTTGCTCCAGAGTGGTTTCAGAATTTGCCCGTGACAGTCAAAGTAGATGTTTACAGCTTTGGAATTGTGCTCTTGGAGATTATATGCTGTCGAAAGAGTGTGGATCATAATCTTCCAGAGGAAGAAGCTATTCTTGAACAATGGGCATGCCAATGCTTTGAGGCTGGAGAGCTAGGTAAACTAGTAAATAATGAAGAGGTTGACAACACACAATTGGAGAGAATGGCTAAAGTTGGACTTTGGTGCATAATGAATGAGCCCTCACGCCGCCCATCAATGAAAAACGTTCTACTTATGTTGGAAGGGACTGTTGACATTCCAGTCCTTCCAAATCCAACTTCTAGCTTTCTAAGTACCATGTAAGATGGATTTGATATTCCAAATCCGACATCCTTTCTTGGTGTCTTCTATCTAAGATGTGTTTGCACTTGTACCAAACTTAAAAAATAGGTCTTGTCTAGACTCTAGTGGTGTCTTCTAAAATGTGTTTGCATGTCTTGGACGTTTTCTTTTGAGTGTTGTGTATCTTGTATCAATGTTTTGGAGCATATGTATGCAGCATTGAGTTTTTCATTTGTGTACTAGCTAGTAGTAACGCTCCAATAAAAAATTTTCTTATCAAGTTCTCTGTTTCAACCAAAAAGAATAACCGATAGTAGTTCTTGTCGATTATATCTTATCTCGTTGTAAAAGATTGGATTCAAATGAAGACCAAGCTCCAGATAAAGATAAAGATAAAGATGTACGAAATGAGTAATGTTAGAAAGAGGATTTTTGTGGCCTTTTACATCAAAAAAACTTATATTAATCTTGTTTGGCCAATAATTTGACATCTTTTTAATCCCTTTGGGCATAATCAAAACACACTGCTGGAGCATTTGAATTGGTTGCACTTTTCTTTTCTTTTTCTTTTTTGAGAAAATTTGTAATCTTATTCAGGCTCATATAGAGCAAATCAAGAAAGGGGGTGAAGTTCCTCCTTCCTAATAATACCACCAATACATGGTGGAATAGAATGCTACCAAGTTTTATTGGTGACATGGATACAAGCCTCTTTTGCTAAAGCATGGACAACAGAATTTACTCCCCAATCAACATGACGAAAAATAGATTCTTTCATGGAAGACATGCCTTGTTTAATGTCATGCACAAAGTGACCATAACTGCTCCCACAAGGCTTGTTTGAGTTCACTGCATTTACAAGCTGAAGATCTAGCATCACCTTTGCTTCTATTTTATATCTTCTTGTTTCAGGGAATGTAGATATCCTCCATATTCTGCAGTTCCTCAAATCGATCATGGGATCCAATCAATGTGCTGTCCAAGCCCCATCTCCTCCATATTCTGTCACTCCTCAAATCATGGAACCAGCCTTTGGTACTCAAGATACAACCAAGGCAATCAACCATGCATACTATGCAAGACTTATTTCAATCAAGTAAGTCTTCCTCATCTGCAAGCCGCATAAAAGGGATCACTTAATTGCCATACTCTGCATCTGCCAGCCTTGCGTGTACTGCAAGGCTGCCTTCTCTCAAGGAAAACAAAGCTAGCAAAGGAAACCGATTTCAACCAAAATCATTTGTAATCAATTGTAATTAGTCTGCAATTTTCTTTCCATCTCTTAGTCCAGAATTCTGTGTGTGTATATAATGCTGCAAGCATTCTTTGTAACGATTAAGTTCTGCAATACTATTTACTCCAATATTTTTCATATATTCAGCACGGTTTTGAAAAGGAAAAAAAAAAAAAAAAAAAAAGATTCCGGAGATTCATTGATCGAATTCTTGTATTTTGGTAATCTCTTTGATGTACATGTACGCCAGGAACATTTGTGGTTGTCAAAAGGATATTGATCACAGGCCATTGAAGTGGCGGCTCTGTATGATCATCAGGGTAATTGCAACCTTGATCTGGAATTTGCAAGATACTCGTGGAGATTGAAAATCAAATAGACTACAGAGCTTACAAAAGCCCATGATCCAACAGATTGGACAGCATTTGAAAGAGGTATGTAAAATTCTCTTGAGTTTTCACATGAGTGGGATTTGTCGAAGTGGGGTAGTTGACATTGAGATCTCTCTCTGACTTCTTTTCCATCTTCTTTTATATTTTTAGAAAATTTGTTTTGAGGGCTTTGCGTGAAAGTGAAGGGATTATGTGGGTAATGTACTCTAATGGAATAGCTATCTATGTGTTTCATTGTAACCTAAGCCAAAATGAGATAAGGAATTTGTGATAATTTGTCACTCATAGTGTTGATGTTCTTGTTTTTAAATTTTGTTTATTAGAATAAATATTGGTTATTAGGCTTTGACGAAGTGTCATAAAATTTTAGGCACCGTGTGAGTTGTTGCAACTTTCGGGGGATGATTTGTTTGATAGCGAATGAGGTAAGTAGCTTAGCTAATGGAATTTCTAAAGAATTATTTTTAATTAATTAATTTCGTTGAATATTATTTTGAGAACCTTTTGCAGAATTTAAATTCTTTTTGAGTTGTCAAATATTTCTTTAACTCGTTGTTGTGGAAATTTAGACGCACTTGGTTAAATTGCTTTATATTTAATGGGGATCGTTTGATTTTATTTGAAGGATTGGATATTTTCAAAGTTTTTTGAGAATATAAATTATCAATATTCTTTATGAGTGTTTACATGGAAAAATAAAACTTGTGAGCATATTGTGAACTTATCCTTGGTTCTATGATAAGTGATGATGTCTTTGTGGCATAACGGTGATTATCTCATCATGTGACCTCGGATAAATTCTTGCAAAAATATTCTTTTATGGGATATTTGTTTGCTCTCATTAATTTGGAATATGAAACTTTATGTTGCTTGAAACTTGCAAGAGAGAACTCCATTATCGATATTACCTGCTGGGCATTATTAGCTCATCCTAATTTCTTTTAAATTTTTCAGAATAAGCGGGCGATCCATCTAATTGAGATACTCTGGTAGCTTAATGTTGGAGTGAATTCTTGGAGCCTAAATTGGAAGTGGAGGTTTCAATAAACATATCTTGGTGTTAGCTATTTGTTTCTTTGGACACTAATTTATTGTATAATTTAGAGAAGAATTTGAAATTCTAATTTATTGTATTTGTCCACTACAGAGTATTTTAATGAGGTAGTATGTTTATTATTAAGTTTTTTTCTTCTTCGTTTTTTTTTTTTTTTTTTTTTTTTTTGGGGGGGGGGGGGGGGGGGGGGGGGTTTATTTATAGCTTTAATTGAGGTTTGCAAATGGTTTGTGGTATGAATAATTGGTTCCTGGGGTGAAATAGAGTTGGAAGAAGGAAATATTTCAATTAAGAGTGAAATTGGGTCTAAGTAGACGTCATGTTCTGCTTTGCACTTGGGCATGACAATAGATCACTGGAAATTGCTACTCTCAATCTCAAATGTTTTATATGGGATGAATTTGCTCCTCATATAACTGTTTTCTGGGAAACTTGAAGTGTGTGGTGGAATAAAAGTAGGACAGATGTGTGGTGTATATAACATTATTCCTTATTCAACTTGGAAGTATATATCTTATTATCTTATATATGTTTTAATTTTTCCTTTTTAATTTTTAATATTATTATTATTATTATTATTAATTTAAATTTAGGCGATTGCTTTATTGTCTGTCAAGAGATCTAGATTTAATGCGGAATATTGAAAATTTCAAGAATTGATGTGTATGAAGAGTTGTATTCGCATTGAACCGAGTTTGGGACTGTCAGACTTGACTCGAATACATAACTTGGAAGATCGAACTCGGCTTGAGCTAGAACTTGAACTGAGTTTTTGAGTTTTGAAAGTGGATTCAAATTCGGCTTGTTATGAGATTGCCAAACTCAATTCGAGTACATAACTTGAGAGATCGAGCCAAGTTTTTGAGTTTTGAAGATGTATTTGAATTCAACTTGTTAAGAGCCTAACCTCAAACTCAGATAGGTTAACAAGACGAGCACCCCTTGAGCAGCAAGGTTCCCAACCCTTGGTTGTGGATGTAGAGAAGGAAATGAAACTATTTTTATTTTTTTTTGTGGGAGAAATGGTGTGTGAGAGACCAAAAACATATACTTAGCTCAAGACGTTCCTAAATACTAATGTGACAACTTCTTAAATTCAAACTCACTCGCCAATCATAAGAAGGAATATATATTGTGAAAATGAGATGGTCAAGGAATTAACACAAGACACATGTTTTAAACTTGAATCAACGTTCATCGAAGTTCAAACATTAATTACAGGGAAACACACAAAACCAAAAGGCTAAGAAAAAGAAGACAATGTAGAATATTCCTAATGCATATTAGCATGTCCTATAATGCAATGCCAACAAAACACAATCTCAATTTATAACCCAAAGGAAATACAAAACAATATGAAGTTCTAAATGGCAGGAAAGAAGGAGATGCCATTGACTTTGGTATCATTTCCTACTAGCAACTAGGAGAGGGCGGTAGCACCTCCCTCTCATTAATTGAAATAACGTTGTTTTGGTGGTTCAAATGACGTCATGCATGAAGGTGACGCTGTTTAACAATAAATAATGACAACCTAAACACCATGTTTAATGGGTGTATTTGGTAAAGATTGTTAAGTTAAATTTTTTTTTTTTTTTAATAGTAGTAAGAAGTGATTGGTGTGATATAAAGTAGAAAGAATTTGTATGAAAAAGTGAAGAAAAAAAATGTATTGTAGTGAATTTTTTTTATTTGAATAGTAATACAAAATTATTGATGTGATGTAAAAAGTGAAAGAAGTTAAAATATTTTGAAGTTGATTGTTTTTAGGAAAATTGAAAATAAATGAAGGGAATGATATGTATGTTACCAAATGCCCCCGCACTATTCAACAATGAGTTTTGAAAAAAATAAGTCATTTGAACAATAAATGACTTTTATTTATTTATTTATTTTATTGTTCAAACAAAGTTTGTTATCAAAAGTAAGAGTATTCATAGCAGATTCTCTATATGGAGTTCCCTCTCCTAAGTTTAGAGAAAATGTCAAAAAAAAAAAAAAATCACAAAAAACCATCCACATCAGACTCTCTAAATGAGCCCTAAACAGCCCTCAAGAGGTAGTTCAATCAGCTGATGACCACGCCTCATGAAGTGAAGGTCACTAGTTCGAATTTCCCCTCCCCTTCTTGTATAGACATGTCAAATAAAAAAAAAAAAAAAAAAAAAGCCCTAAACATAAGGATCGCTAAAGTAGAACCCAAAGTATAGGGTTTCACTACAGCGATCCTTGTGATTATTAAAATAAATAAATTAAAAAAAAAAAAAAAAGTTTCTCTCTCCTAAAACATTAAAGAAGTACAACATAAAGAAGTAAAAAATAAAGAAATAAAGAAATGATATTTAATTAGTATAGTGAATGATAAAAGGAAGTTATTCTGAAGTATATTAAAATAAGAAACCAAAAGGTAGTTTGAATCTTTAATTAAAAAAAAAAAAATGACGTCAAATGTGCTGGGAATGTTGTAACATCGTTTAAGGGGTAAATAATTTCATTTTTTTAAGTTTATATCGTTTATATATATAAGCGATGTAAAAGTCATGTTTTTGGGTCATTTATATATACATCGAACAACAAAAACAAAAGCATGTCGTGTTTTTTGTAGTATACCCCTTGAACAACTTGGCCAGGCCCGGCTCTACCCTTAGGCGACTTAGGCGGTCGCCTAAGGCCCCGAGGGAAGAGAAGGCCCCATAATAAAATTTATATTAGTATTTACAAAAAAAAAAAATTGCAATGAGGAGAGGGAGAGGAAAAAAAAAGGCCCATTTTTTTGCAATCTCGGAGAGGAAAAAAAAAAAAAAAAAAAAAAGCCCAATTACAATACACAAACGATTTCGTCAAATAATAATAATAATCTAAAAATAAAAGTGTTTTATTTCTCCACTGGAAATACCAACAGTCAAAACCCATAAACATGATTTTCCCAAAAAGAAAAGTGATATAACTCTCTACAAACTCTACAACTCCCGCATAGAAAAAATCAACCAGTAGAATCCAAGAACACAAACATATTTTAACAAACAAACAAATCAACGTCTCTCTAACAGATGACCAAAATAACTCTATTCTCCGACAGTCAGAAAGTACCCGCTTGACCACAGCCAATTCTCGCGTCCGCCTCTTTGCCTCCCCTTTCAAAAATCTCTCGCACCGTAAGCCTTCATTTTTGTAAGAGGAAGAAAGAAGACGAACAGAAAGATAAGAAGAAGAGAAGAGCAAGTGGTCCTTTGGGTTTGAGTTTGAATGTACGAGTAGTAGCATCGAGCAGTGCAAAGAGCCAAAGACGTGTGTGAAGTGAAGTGAAGTGGACGACTGAAGTGATGGAAAGTGGACAAAGTTGACGGAAGAAGGATCTGGAGGCTAAAAGGCATTTTTTTTAATTTAATTTTATTTTTTTCAGTATCATACGTAAGACTGTAAGAGCCACACTTTATTTTTTATTTTTTTATAAAATAGTATTATATTATTTTTGCCAATAAAATTTAAATTAACAAATTACTATTAAGGACGTAATTACATAAAAAGCCCTGCTATTACTCGCAAATAATACATTTTACATTTTTTTTTTTATAAAATAGTATTATGTTTAATGTTAGATTATCTTGTTATGAAATAATGCTCTGTTTGATAAATTAGGTTCAATTATTCTCTTGTATAAAATTTTTATTTATAAATGCTAGCTAAAAATATGCATTGGATATGAAAATGTTAAAAATAAAAAAAATTAATTGAATCTAAAAAAAAATTTCTAACGAATTTATTACTATCAATATGATAAAGTTATATCTCAAAAGTTAAATAAATAAATAAATAAATAAATTTTATATATAAATGTAATATAAAAATTAAAAAAAAAATAATATTACATGTAAAAGGCATCATCTAAAATTGTCGCCTAAGGCCCCACAATATATCGAGCCGGCCCTGAACTTGGCCATCGACTAAATTACAAGAAACTTAGCCGCAATGAGCACCGAATCAGCTTCTTCTCTCAGTCGGATTAATTGCAAGAAATTTCTTAGACACAGTAGTTGATGTAAGTTGATGTGAAAAAAAAAAAAAAAAAGGCAAGAATGTCTGGTATAAATAAAGTGAAAGAGTAAAAAAAAAAATTATAATTATTTTTTATTTAAATAATAATAAAAAGTGAATAATGTAATATAAAAAGTAAAATAATTAAAATATTTTGATGTTGATCTTTTTGGAAAAAGACATGTTACATGCATATTACTTGAACATTTTTTATACATTATTTTTATAAATTAATCATTAAATCTATAGGACCTACGTGTGGGTGCTTCTGAGTTTTACAAATTCAATGTGTTCTCATTGAATTTGCCAAACAAAGCTTCAGACCCGTATTGACGACGCATTCTCGAGACCCGTATTGACGACGCCTTTCATACTGTAGATGACAAGGAACAATAGTGTCGTGTTCGATCATTGACGAGACAAGGACAATACAAAGGCAGTCCCATGCCAGCGTCTTTCCTCGTTACTTCGCAGATAAGCTTTGATATGTTTTCATTAGAAACACATGCATATCCATGCATTTTCATTTGTCTGATGGGTCCTCGATCTCTTTAACGTTACATCCACATTGTTTGTTGTCGTTGGATATGCATGATATGTCTACAATAAATATTGCTTAGACTTAAGAGCTAAGTACAAGGAACCAAAGAAGAACTGTTTTATGATTAACCAAATTAAATTTTACAGTATTAATATATTAACGGTGTGCATGGTATAAGGTAATTTTTTAGAGTAATTCTAGAAGTACATTAAGTGTTCATAAAAAAATGAGATGACTTTTAAAATCACTATTTGATCAAAATCATTTGATCAATTACACGCTTAATGGTGATTTTAAAAGCTATTTCATTTTTTTATGGACACTTAATGTGCTCCTAGAATTACTCCATTTAAGAGCATGAATTTTAATAGAGTAATTCTATTAGTACATTAAGATTCCATCAAGTGTCCATTAAAAAATGAGGTGGCTTTTAAAATTACTATTGAACATGTGATTAATCAAATGATTATTTTGATCAAATGATGATTTTAAGCCACCTTATTTTTTTATGGACTTTTAATGTGTACTAATAGAATTACTCATTTTAATAGGGATCAAGCCTAACTTTTAGGCTATATAAATATATATAAACCGGTGGAGGGCGGCCCCTGGCCTCCAGCTAGTTCCGTCCTAGAACACAAGCTTGCACTATAACAAGGTGAATGCTTTGAGCTTATTACTCTATAGCCTGTAGGTGACCTTGGTAATTAACAATTTTTTTTTTTAATTGCTTTCAATTTCACCAAAAGATCATCATATTTTATCAATCACCTGCAAAAATACTAGAACACTAAAACTAACTAAGAATATTAGAAAATAACAAAATTAAAGACTTAACAAAATACAAATTAAAAGAGTTCAAATATACAATATTTTGGACTCATCACTCGTCATTTCTTTTCTTTACAATTTTAATTCCAGGTTTGCTTTGCGCTCCCATTCTCTCCCTCTTCGTGCCAGGTCTGTTTGGTTCTATAAATTTTATTTGTGTTCCTTTTTATGCACGTAAAGGAGTTTATTTGTTTCGGTCTATCAAACTTTGCAGAACTGCAAAGTAAAAGAGAAAGAACAGAGGAAAAAGAAATGTGCGCTGCAAGAAACGAGGAAGTACTTTTTGTCTTCTATTGATTTGCTTAAATGTAAAATACAAAGGAAGAAAGTATTTATACTCAAACAGTAAGCACACGTGCTTGATTAACTCAGACTCTAACTAACTAACTTGAAGAACAAAGAATGTAAACAACTATACATTCTGTTACAGGAAGAAAAATAATACAGCTGTACAATGACTAAGCTATACATTTCCAATACTCCCCCTCAAGATGGATGATGGATATCCATAACAGACATCTTGGACAAAAGACTATGAAAAAGGACACTGCCAAGAGGTTTTGTAAAGATATCAGCTAACTAGTGTTGAGATGGAACATGCAGAGTTTTAATAAGCCCAAGTTGGATCTTTTCCCGGACAAAATGACAATCAACATCGATATGTTTTGTTCGCTCGTGAAAAACAGGATTGGCGGCGATGTGTATGGCAGCTTGACTGTCACAAAATAAGGGAGCAGCCTTTGAATGATCAATGTGAAGATCATGAAGCAAAGTCAGGAGCCAAACAAGCTCACATCCAGTAGAGGCCATTGAGCGATATTCAGATTCGGCAGAAGATCGCGAGATGGTGTTTTGTTTCTTAGACTTCCAGGAAATCAAAGAAGAGCCAAGAAAAACACAAAATCCCGTAATGGATCGCCTAGTATCCAAGCACCCTGCCCAATCGGCATCACAAAAACCTTTAAGTGTAAAATCAGATGCAGCAGGAAAAAATAAGCCTTGTCCAGGTGAGGATTTAACATATCTCAACACTCGATAAGCAGCATCAAGATGGGGCTGCCGAGGGGTGTCCATAAACTGACTAAGAGTTTGGACCGAGTAGGCCAAATCAGGTCGTGTAATTGTTAAGTAGAGAAGTCTGCCAATAAGTCTCCTGTAGGAAGTCGGATCTGTCAATAAAGAACCAACATCTCTAGATAACTTCAAGTTTTGTTCCATAGGAAAAGAGACAGGTTTGGAGCCCAACATGCCAGAATCTTGGAGAATTTCCAAAGAATATTTTCGCTGAGAAACAGAAATGCCCTTATCCGTCCGAGCAATTTCAAGACCTAAGAAAAATCTTAGAACACCAAGGTCCTTAAGTCGAAATTTAGCATTGAGTGTATCAATAAGAGATTTGACAGCAGCCGAATCATTGCTTGCAATGGCTATGTCATCAACATATAGTAATAAAACAAGGAAGGAGGATCCTTGAGTTCTTGTAAACAAAGAGTAATCGGCTTTAGATTGTGTGAAACCAAGATCAATCAAACAATCTGAAAACTTAGAAAACCATTGCCTAGATGCCTGTTTTAATCCATATAAGGATTTGGTTAACCTGCAGACTTGAGACTCCCCCTTAGTCTTAAATCCGGGAGGTAGCTTCATATATACTTCTTCATCCAATTCACCATGAAGAAAAGCATTGTTTACATCAAGTTGATGTAAAGTCCAATGCTTGGCAGCAGCAACAGCTAGTAGGGTCCGAACAGTGGTCATCTTGGCCACAGGAGAAAAAGTGTCATGATAGTCGATCCCTTCATTTTGAGTATAACCCTTGGCAACCAAACGGGCTTTGTGCCTTTCTATGCTCCCATCAGCCCTATACTTAATTTTATACACCCATTTGCAACCAATGGGTTGTTTGTGAGGAGGTAAATCAGTAACAACCCACGTGTGATTCTCCTCAAGGGCTGCAATTTCAGCAGCCATGGCATCTCGCCAATGTGCATGTTTAACTGCCTCATGATAGAACTGTGGTTCAACATTAGAAGAAATGGAGAGACAAAAACGTTTGAAAGGAGGAGATAGTTGATCATAAGATACAAAGGAAGAAAGAGGAAAGGAATTACCTGATTCACTAGAAAAAGAATCCTTAGAAACAAAACCGGGTAAAGTAGAAGCAAGATGGCAGTGATACTGCTGCAGATATTCAGGTGGACGCCTGATTCTTGTGGAATGTCGAATAACAGAAGGATTAGGAGTAGTGAGAGTGGGAGAAGGAGAAGAAGAAATGACATTAGAAGGGGATTCTGTAGAGGTGGAATTTGGAGGAACAGAAACAGTAGGAACAGGGTTAGGAGAAGAAGAGGAAGAAGTATTGAAAGGAAAATCTGCAGAATCAATTGGAGAAATAACGGGATGGACAAAAAGAGTTTCAGTGGATGTGGTAGGAAAAGAAGAAGATGGAAAAGATGGAGATGAAAAAGAGAAACATCCATCAGAATTAGGATGCAAAAGATTAATGGCAAAAGGGAATATATGTTCATGGAAAATAACATTTCTAGAGATGAAGACAGATTTGGTGTGAAGATCATACAACTTGTAACCTTTAATGGCATAAGGATAACCAATAAAGACACAAGGTATGGCTCGGGAATCAAACTTATTTCTAGCTCGACATAAAGAAGAAGCATAAGCTAGATAACCAAAACCTTTAAGATGAGAATAAAGAGGAGGTTTGGAAAACAAAATTTCATGAGGTGTTTTATTAGAAAGATTGGGGGTAGGAATACGATTAATGAGATGAATGGCAGTAAGCACACAATCTCCCCAGAATTCAAAAGGTAAATGAGCTTGAAGCCTCAAAGATTTAGCCACATTTAAGATGTGTTGATGTTTCCTCTCAACAACAGAATTGTGTTGAGGGGTTTCTGTCACGCCCCCGTTTTGGGAAATAAGGGAAACGTGAGTTTGAGTACTAAAATCATAAAATGGAAGCGTGCAATTACAACAAATAAATCTAAAACTCATATTTTAATTAAACCTCTCTATTACTAATTCTTTACAAGGTCATGAACTCCAAAAAGAACAAAACATACTATACAATATTAGGGTTTTGCTGGTTCATCACGAACTATCGCTCTCAGCGAGGTCTACTCCATTACAAGAAAAAGACTTCGTCTTACGGTTGTCATCTGGAGAGGGGTGGAGGAAAAAGGGGTGAGTTCGACAACTCAGTAAGGAAAATACAACACCAGGGAAAATAAAACATGCTATAAACCTTTATGCCATAATCTTTAGTCATTTTCATAATGACAGATTTATTCTACTCACTGTTAAGAATTAATTTCACATATGATGAATTGCATAAAGTAAATAAATTACAACCTAAACCAATAGTATATTGATTTTAATTTATTCTAGATGATTTAAGTGTTTTAAAAATATATTAAGATTTATGATGATGTTTAGAAATATGAATATGATATGTGATTTTCGACCGAGTATAAGTTGGAGATTCAAGTTATGAAAAATTATCTGAGAAGTGACATGCTAGACTGTTTATGCTTTATAATGAAACACATATTAAAGCATTATTCATAAATGAAATGTATTGTTTTAGGACAGATGGCATAGCATATGAACAATTAAAAAGAATTTGTAGAATATGAATAATGATATAAGAATGACAGTTTATAAATGAGAATGACAGTTTATTATGATCCAGTATATTCTTTTTATCAGTTTTCTCTTTAATCCTTTCTCTGTGGTTTAACCCTTTATAGACTCTAAACCGCTGTTAACCGTGAGCGGAGCACGTTGGCTTTTGTCACACAGACCTATGGACTCAGCCTGTCGTCACAGGGGAGAGCCGGTTCCGAGTTGGGGATCTTCCCTAGGTGAAGGCCAATCTCGGCTGGTAGCACACACCAACACATGGTATGCTTGCCATGCTACCCTATGGGTACCAATTCTTGCTGTAATAGTGCCTCAGGGTTAAACGGTTACTGCACATGAACGATTTTCTGTAATACTGTGGGCTCTGCTTTAACTGTATACTTTATTTCAAAACTGTAAGAGCCGTTTTCATAACTGTAGTCATGTGCAGAATTTAACTTTAAATTCTCTTTTCTTTCAACACTGTATTCATAAATAGAATCATATACTTTGGAATTCTCTGTAATCATATTCTTGAAATGCTCTTTATCATTTCTCTGAGTATGCATAATTCATAATTTTTGAAATGCTCATAATCATAACTTTAATTATGCATAAATCATAACTTTAAAATGCTCTTACTCATAACTGTAATTTATGCACAAAATTCTTGAATAATAACATATGAGCAATAAAAGCTTCGCATTAAAAATCACATGATCAACGCTTTGTAAAATTCCCCAACACTTCTTCAAAAGATTTATAATAAAATCTTGTTGGGGGTTTTTCGGTGTTGTATCCCCTTACCTGGATTTGCCATTGACATCAGGATCGAGCTTTAACCTAAATAAGACACAAGGATAAATTTAGCTGAGCGTTCTGAAATTTCAATTCTAAGACTTAAACTAAACTATCCCATATGAATATTCTATATACAAAATCTCTATCCAAGGATTAAAACATTTAACCAATATATCCTACAACTTTATAAAAAGTACTCTACATATCTTCAAAATTCCAAAACTCACTGAAATCCCATACTCAAAAGATTATTAACAAACAATTACCAAATCACCCACATACAACCATTCGGCCATCCTCAAAGCCAGGCATCAAAAATCCAACACTACCATCTAAAAAAATCATAACCATCTATTCCCTACACTCTCAATCAAACATCAATAATCAGTCCAAATTAACCAACCACAGTGAACACCCAAATCAGTACTTAGCCAAACAGTGCACACACATCACTCAACCTACTGCCAACATCACAGAGAATAACCCTAAACCAAGTACAATAATTCCTCAAATCATCAACACTGTGCACTGATCAATTTAACCAATTCAAACTAGCAGTCTCTTAAAAAAAACTATTAATCCTTAATTTAAGCATTAAATCAACCAACAATAACACTCAACAATTGATTTGGTCAGAATAACCCAAATACCAACACCTATCTCTCAAATATACTATAACTAAAATAGATACCAAAACAGCTAGCAAAAATCCTCATTACAAAACACATATCTCTACTGACCGAAACCATAGAACATCCAACATCCAAATTCAATGAGCCATAGCCACTGCCGACACCAACCAACCAAAACAGGAACACCACACAGGAACGCAACATCCAACAATACCCCATCATTAATCAATAAAACCCCTAATCAATCCATAGAAAACCCCCAAATTATCAAACATAATCCAAAAATTCTCAAAATAAACCATCATAGGTTGGTAGAAATTTACCCCAAGGATCTTTCACCGGAAAAAGCCACTGATTCCGCCGGAAAGTCGCCGGGAAAGACACAGAAAGAACCGGGTCTTCCTCTCTCGGGTCTGACGGGTCACCGGGTCGGGTTCTGGGTCACGGGGCTTCGGGGTTCGGCTGGGTTGCTGCGCTCGGGTAACGGCTCACCGGAAACCGCTACAGGGATCGCCGGACATGGAGGATTGAACCTCCGGGAGGTTCGGGTCGCACGGGTTCTCCCGGATCCTTCGGGTTTGGGTCGCGGGTCGCGGGTTTCTCCTCGATCGGCCGGAAATCGGCCTGGGCTCCACCGGAAATCGACTTGTCTCGCCGGAAAACAGCCTCCGCTCTACTGAACGACGCCGTCGGGTTCAACGGGTCACGGGTCGTGAGTCACGGGTTCTCGGGTCTTTCTGGGCTTACGGTCGCGGGGTTCGGCCGGAACAACACCTGGCCCGCCGAAAATAGCACCGCCGGCGTTCCCTGGGTTCTGGGTCCACCGGGTCCTCTCTTCCCGGCCACTCTCTCTCTCTCGGTATCTCTCCCTTTCTCCCAATCTCTGCTTCTCTCTCTCTCTCTCTATCTCTCTTCTCTCTAATCTCTCAATCCCACTCTCTCCCTCGATCTCTCATCTCAGTCTCACTCTCTCCCTCTCGCTGTCTCTGTATTCGGCCAGAATAGAAGAATAGAAGAAGAAAGGAAGAGGAAGGAAGAAGATGCGGAAAGAAGAAGAAAAAGAAGAATTTTATAAAATAATAAAAGAACTTGCCGTGCAAGTTTTTTCTTCCTTTTAACTAAGGTTACTTTTTAATAAAAACTAATTAATAAACATAGGTATTTTTTTTTTTATTGGTTTTTAAAAAAAATGTTGTCTAATAAAAATTTGGGGTATTACAGTTTCAACACAACTTAGTTGATGAATAGTCCCTTGTTTAGCAAAGAAATCAACCATCTGAAATTCAGCACCATTATCGGATCTTAAGCATTTGATGGTGTGCTGAAAATTGAGTAGCAACTAAATGAAATTTTTTTTGAAGAATGGATCGAGTTTGAGATTTTTGATGCATTAAATGCACCCAAGGGAATCTACTATAATCATCAACAATAGTAAGGAAAAATCTGGAACCATTTATTGAATTAGTGGAAAAGGGTCCCCAAATGTCACAATGTATCAATTCAAAAGGATTACAAGAAACTGAATTGCTATGCAAAAAGGGTAATCTATGTTGCTTAGCAATGGGACAAACAGTACAAACATTATTAGAATCAAAAGGAATGGAAGGGACAAGATTATGTTATAAGACTTATTCTAGATGATGAAGGATGCCCCAATCTGTAATGCCAAATATCAGCAAAGGATGAAGGAATTTTGACTGAAGTGGAGAAGACTCGAGGAGTGGAATCAGCATGAACAGAATCTGAAATCTGCAAGTAGTAAAGACCATTGTGCTCCTTACCCACCCCAATCGTTTTCCAAGGGCTCAAAGTCTGTATGAAACAGTAATTAGAAAGAAAGATTAAGCAACAACAAAGATTTTTGATAAGCTTGCTTGCAGATATCAAGTTGAAATTAAAAGATGGCACACATAAAACATCAGTGAGAACAAGAGTTTCTGAAATTTTAATGGTGCCTATGTGAGTAACCGAAGCAATAGCACCATTTGGCAATTGAACATTAGTGGAGATAATGGCAGTTATGTGAGTAAAAAAAGATACAGAACAAACCATGTGATCAGTAGCCCCTGTGTCGACAATCCAGGGAGGCTTTTTGAGTGAAGAAAAATGAGAATGATGAGAAAATTGAGAAGAGAAAACAGAATAACGTGAGTTGAGAGCAAAAATACCAGATGATGTAGAACCTGTGTTATTCGGATTGAACTGAGGAGCAACATGTCCAACTGAATGAGCAGCAGGCAGTGAAGATGCAGATTGATGTTGAATGAAAGCCATCAGCTGCTTACACTGTTCAAGAGTGATGGGAAGTTGTGGAACTGAATCAGCAGCAGAATCAGTTTCTGGTATTTGGCTAACCGAATGAACAGAAGATTGATTCTTGGTGAACTTGAAGCCAGGTGGAAATCCATGGACTCTATAACACTTATCAACCGTGTGTCCAGGAATTCCACAGTGAGAGCAAATAGGTTTCTCTTTGCGATTGTTCCATTTACCAGACTTATGCATTGGTGCCACATTAACTTTGGTCATGAGTGCTGCAGTTTCATGTACCAAAGGAGCAACAGAAATCTCCTTTTGTCGCTCTTCTTGAATTATCAATGAGAAAACCTTGTTAATTGGGGGAAGAGGATCATTGAGAAGGATTTGTCCCCGAATATGAGCAAATGAATCATCAAGACCCATTAAAAATTGGAACACATGATCTCGGTTGTGTTTCTCATGAACAACCATCATTCCTCCACAAGTACATGAAGGAATCGGATCATAGTTGTCTAATTCATCCCATAGACTCTTGATTTTAGTGAAATAGTCACTAATTGATGAATTTTCTTGAGATAGGTTTGCAAGAATTTTCTGGAGTTGAAAAATTCGAGGACCATTACCTTGAGAAAAACGATCCTTTAGATCCTGCCACATTTCGGCACAGGTGGTGATGTATATCACACTGGAGGCGATTTCCTTTGAAACAGAGTTCAAAATCCAAGCAATAATCATATTATTGCACCGAGTCCAAGCATGAAATGTTGCTTCATCTACAGGAGATGGTTGAGGCAGAGAACCATCGATGAACGCCATCTTGTTTTTGGCTATGAGGGAGACAATCATGGATCTATTCCATGTATTGTAATTAGGACCAGTGAGAGGTTGAGAAACCAATATTGATCCCGGATGATCACCATTGCTCAAGTAAAAGGGACTAGATGAATTTTCAGTGGTGATGACGAGGTAGAAGAAACAGCCATTGATGCGGAAAAAGGAATGATTTTGACGAAAAGATTTGAGGAATTGAAAACAGAGATGAGAAAAATTGAATGAACTTTCACAGATTTGTGAAAAGCTCTGATACCATATCAAACTTTGCAGAACTGCAAAGTAAAAGAGAAAGAACAGAGGAAAAAGAAATGTGCGCTACAAGAAACGAGGAAGTACTTTTTGTCTTCTATTGATTTGCTTAAATGTAAAATACAAAGGAAGAAAGTATTTATACTCAAACAGTAAGCACACGTGCTTGATTAACTCAGACTCTAACTAACTAACTTGAAGAACAAAGAATGTAAACAACTATACATTCTGTTACAGGAAGAAAAATAATACAGCTGTACAATGACTAAGCTATACATTTCCAATACGGTCTGCGATTTCGTGTTGATTTGCGTTTTGTTTATAATTATAGTTGATTGGGTGAGAGCTATTGCTTCTAGATCTAAGTTTGGTTTACTGCGTTGCTGCTTTGTACATCAAGTCCCGAGCTACTGGTAGAAACAAGACAAAAACAATTGGTCCGAGTGATCCATGTGGTGGAGGGGCACGTTATGTGGATCTGGACTTATCCTGCAAGGGTGAAGACATGAAATGGCCCTGTCTTAGGAGCTCCTGTCATAATTTTTATTTTATTTTTTAAATGGAGGAAGGGAATTGAGATGAAATTTTGAATGTTAGATATCTCTTATCAGCATGTGGGGCATTAGAAAACAAAAGCTCCGCTAAAATGATCATGATAAGACAATTTTGTTGAATTTTACATTTCCTTTTTCTTTTCCATGTTTTTCTCGACAACCAAACAAAAGGATATAGTTTTGTCGTTGCTGGTCTGTCATCTGTGTTTATGGATCTATGGTATTGAAATTAGAGAAATTATTGGATTTGGTAAATGGGTAGCCATGAGTTGTTTTGTTGTCTTCATGGGATATTTGTGGTCCTTGGAGCATTTATTTTGGGTAATTCTGGATTGAAAAAAAAAGAAAAGAAAAAAAAAGAGAGAGAGTAAATGATCGAGTACAATTCAGGAAAATTGGAAGAAATGTTATATTGTTTTTTTTTTTTTTTTTTTTTTTTTTAGAATAACTTCATATATTATAAATCAGTAGAAACAAACTTGCTGTTAAGCTATAACACTAGCAGCAATACAAGAAGGAAAAACATCAATCCAAACTTGAGTAAAACGCTGCAAAACCGCCTGTCTTGCTAGATTGTGGGCCACCACATTGGCTTCCCTTGGAACAAAATGAACACTCCAATCAGCCACATGAGACAAAAGCCAAAGGGTATGGTCAACAATACTGCCATATTTTCCCACAGAAGCCCCACCAGACGCAATCTCCGAGACAATTTCTTTGGCATCTCCCTCCAACAAAAAGGACTGTAAACCCAAGTTTCGACATAGTTCAACAGCTTCTCGTGCACCCAACGCTTCAGCCACGACCGGATTCGAGACATATGGTTTAGACAAACACATTGCAGCCCGAACCACACCCATATGATCTCGAATAACTATACCCACACCCATAATCTTCTTCTTCTTACTAACTGCTGCATCCCAATTAATTTTAAGCTTACCCTCAGGCGGTTTTACCCATGGTTGAGACCGATTAACAGTGGCCTGTGAAACAGCGTGGCCATTGTCAGTAGCCAAATGAAAGCCCTTCAACTCCTCTGTCGCACATTTTATCAAGCATATAGGATTCAAAAACACCCCTCCATATACAACAGTATTACGCCTGAGCCACAACTTATAATAGCAACCAATTCCAGATCCTCAGCCCCCAACCGCTTACTTAAATGTTCAAAAATTGTGAGAAACTCACCCTCTGGAACTACTGTCTTCTATATTCTCCGAGTGCACTCCGCCCAAACAGCTACAGAAGCCAGGCACCTCCAAATAACATGGGCACTTGATTCTCCAGGCACTCCACAAATAGGACAAATAGGGTCACTGACAATGGATCGAGAATGGAGCTTTTCCATGGTGGGCAAAATTTCATTACACCCTCGCCAGACAAACATCTGCGTCGTACGTGGGATGCGCATCCTCTAGATGGTGTTCCACATTTCATTCCTGTCCGGGTTCACTGAGCAGCTACTCTGTTTCCATGAGATACAGTCCAATTCCAAATGGTAAGCACTCCTCACCGAAATACTCCCGTTTTTTGTTCCTGCCCAAATTAATCTGTCCTGTTGCAATCTAGGACAAATAGCAATACTAAAAATAGATTCAACCACATTGATTGGGAAAATACTCTCCACCTTAGCCACATCCCACCAGTTTAGGTCGTAGTCTATTAGCTCACTAACACGTGCTTCACTTCCCAGCATAGAAACTGGCTCCTGGATCATATTAGAATGCTGGGATGGGAGCCATTTATCCCTCCAAATTCTGATCATTTCCCCATTACCAACCTTCCAAATCAAATCCACTTGGAGAAGCATTCCAAATACTCCGCCATGCAAAAGATGGACGTCGCCCCAAATCAGAATCTAAAAACAAACCACCGGGAAAATATTTTTCTCATAGAATTTGGGCCACCAAAGATTCAGGTTGTTGAAACAGCCTCCAACCTTGTTTAGCCAAAAGAGCAAGATTAAAACTTTCCAATTCTCTAAAACCAAGCCCACCCTTACATTTGATTTTTCCCATCTTCTTCCAGCTCATCCATGCTATCTTATTGACATTCTCTTTATGACCCCACCAGAATTTAGCCATAAGAGATTTAATATCATGACAAAGACCTTTGGGCAGCTGGAAGACACTCATAGTATAAGTAGGAATAGCTTGGAGAACTGACTTAAGGAGAATTTCCTTACCAGCATGGGATAAAAAAATTTCCTTCCACCCATTCATTCTTGTCCATATTCTACCTTTGATCCCATTAAAAGTACTAATCTTAGATCGCCCAATGAGTGATGGCAACCCTAGATATTTCTCATATCGTTGGGTAGAAGGAACCCCTGCTTCAGTAAGGATATGAGTTCGGTCATTCACAGAAGTGTTCCTGCCAAAGAAAATAGAAGTTTTCTCCCTATTTAATTTCTGCCCCGAAGCTTCCTCATAGAGTGTTAGCAGATCTTGGATCCTACCCCATTCCTTGAGATTTGATCGACAAAAAAGAAGACTGTCATCCACAAAAAAGAGGTGGCTAATTTTTGTACCTCCTCTAGAAATAGGAACTCTTGATATTTGTCCCGTACGTCCCCCATGATGCAAAAGTGAACTGAAAGCTTCCGCACATAGAATAAAAAAATAAGGAGAGAGGAGATCACCTTGTCGAATACCCCGAGTAGGCACAATGTGTCCGTGGGGTTGCCCATTAATTAAGATAGAATAAGTCACTGTTCGGACACAAGTCATAAGAAGTTGTATCCATCTTGGTGCAAATCCCAACTTGTACAATATGGCCTCCAGAAAACCCCACTCAATGCGGTCATAGGCCTTACTCATATCGAGTTTCAAAGCCATAAACCCCTCCTTCCCCTGAAGCCGAGTATCCATCGTATGCAAGGTTTCAAAAGCAACCAAAATGTTATCAGTAATAAGATGCCCTGGAATAAAGGCATTTTGCTCAGTAGATATAACATGTGGGAGAACCACTTTGAGTCGGTTAGCTAATGTAACGATCCACCCCCAATGACACAATACTGTCCGCTTTTGGCTCCCCATATCAGACTTCCCAGGAGGTCACCCATCCTGGGATTGCTCTCGCAGCGGCTCGCTTAACTGCGGAGTTCTGATAGGTTCATTACCATCACGGCTTTAAAACGCGTTGTTGTGGTATCAGAGCACGCCGCAGCCATGGTGACCCCACCCACAATATTGTCCTCTTTGGTATCTTGGGACTACTCGAACCCTCAACCTCAAGGCTTTGTTCCTTACACCCAACCATCTGGGCTCCAGACGCGTTGTGTCATAAAGGGTGCATTTATACATATAAACACATCCTCATTCCCAGGCGATGTGGGACGTCACAGCTAACACATTGGCAATCAACTTATAGATCACGTTACAAAGGCTGATAGGCCTATATTCCGTCACACAAGTAGGGGCCAAAACTTTGGGAATGAGTACAATATTAGTAGCATTTATACCCTCATAAAAACCCCCTTCATTCAAATATTGTAAAACCGCACGGCTAACTGTCTTTCCCACGGTCCCCCATGACTTCTGGTAAAAACAGGCAACAAACCCATCAGGCCCTGGAGACTTGAGAGGGTGCATTCATATCCTTTGTGACACGTGAATCCACATGGGATAAACATTCATCCACCCCAACCAAACCCTGGGAAGTAAAAAGCAATTTATAATATTCAAAGAAAGCTTTGCTAACCTCTTAAAGAAATGTTATATTGTTGAATTGGTTGTAGGTTTTTTTGGAAGATGATGTATTTTGTTAGAGACAATAATATGCCATTGCAACAATGATGCAGCTAGCCACCAAGATAACGGTCTTGTTTGGCAAACAACACAAAAAGTTTTAATTTTATTTTCACATTTTCTAAAAACAATCAACATTAAAACATTTTAATTTTTTTTACTTTTTATATTACATCAATAATTTTTTATTACTATTCAAATAAAAAAATTTACTATAATACAATTTTTTTTTTTATATTTTCATACATATTATTTTTTATTTTATATTACATATATCACTTTTAACTGACTCAAAAATTCTTTTTCATTGCTATGTTATGTCACTTGCCAAACAAGACCGTCACATGATCTGACAAGCAGGGGGCGGAGCCAGCCATAGGCCACGGGGGGCTTGGCCCTCCAAGTTCCAATTTTTTTTTTTTAAAAAAAAAAAAAAAAAAAATCTAAAACAAATTAGAAATTTGCCCTTAATTTTTATTTTTATTTTTACTTTTAGTTTTGGCCTTCTCATTTTTTATTTTTTATTTGGCGCTTCCAAATTGTAAACTCGGGCTCCGCCCCTGCTGACAAGTGATTCTAACATGTCATCTATGAGGTGGTGGTGTCACCTACGTGTGAAACAATCTTCAAGGATGTCGCTCATACAAATCTAATGCATAAAATCAAAAATCAATTTTTTTTTATTTTTTAGAAAAAGAGTTTAAATACTTTTTTGGCCCATTTTGTTTAACAATTTTATCGGTTGCCCTTCGATTTTATTTTGTATCACAGATGGTATCTTAATAATGCTTAAAAACAAATAGTTAAAACCTTTTTAGTACTTAGGTTTTTACTTTTCTATTTTAACTTAAGTTTTAAATTGTTTCACAGATGATACATGAGTCCTGACTAATGAGTATAAAGACCAATTTAAAACATTTGTCAAAATTTTTGATGTAAACTGATGTGGAAAAAAAAAAAAAAAAAAAAAGGCAAGAATGTTTGGTATAAAAAAAAAGTGAAAAAGTGGTAGGAAAAAGTGAAAAAAAATTGTTTTATAATTATTTTTTTAGTTGAATAATAATAAAAAGTGAATGATGTGATATAAAAAAGTAAAAAAAAAAAAAAATAATAAAAAAAAAAAACTCAAATATTTTGATGTTAGATTTTTTGAGAAATGGTGATGAACAATAACAAAGCTAAAAGAAAGATTTGCCAAACAAAGCTTAAGAGCCGTATTGACGACGCACTCCCGACGACCAATTAATGCATTCAAGTATAAAGTGTTATTCCAGGAAAATAATGGGAAGAAAATTTGTATGAAGATAAATGCTTTCGTACTGCTTGAAACCAAGTCATGGAATTGGGTCAATGGTTCATAAATGCGTGGAAGAAATGAAACCAAGGGGCCCGCCACGTACCATTTCCTCCGACTCTAATTATGTATGATTCTTCTTTTCATCTACCACGCCTTTAAGAAGTGGGCCGTAAAAGCAAACAAATCTCTTTTAAATTTAAGGGTTAAATATTAAATTGGTATTTGAGTTTTAAGCATTTTTAAATTTAGTATCTCACTTTTGTTTTGTATTATATGTGGTGCCTAAATTAAAGGTAAAAATCTATTTGGTACCTCTGTTAAATTTTTCGTTCAAATTTTAACGGCTCCCCACGTGTCAACTGCTGACATTGACAAGTGACATTATATATATAAAAAAAAAAATCTTTAAAAAATAATTAAAAAAAGAAGAAGAAAATGATGGATTTTAGCTATTGGAGGTGGCCAAATCACCCCATCGCTCCTTTCTTTCTCATAGGAGGGGTTCGCATCCAACCCTTATCGATACCCCTCGCTAGGACATTTAAGTGAGTCGGGTTTCGATCCGGTTCCGAAATGAGGCGGTGTTACCAATGACTCGATACCCCGCTGCTACCGAATTAAGTTCGTCCTTCCCCCCTTTCCCTATAATAAAGTGCAGGCCCCCGTAGATAGATGTCCCATATAGCCCGGGCCATCCATGAAGCCTTGAAGACGAGCGCTTTATGCGTTTGATTCTCTATATAAAAGGGATTCTCCCTCCCATACTCAAATCTTCGCTTTCTCCCCTTCTGATTAAGATGGAATATGAATTCAAATCTATATATAAAATAGATTCTTACTTCCCTTCAAGAGATGGGAGTGCTCCAAGAGAGCTGTCACGATAGGCTTTCCACGCTTCTCTTTCATACCAGCCGTTGAGAAGTGAGTTAGATGTTGAGCCACCCCTGCCCGGCCGGTCTAGGGGTGGCCGAACCACCCCTAGGGCTATGGAGTGGTTCGGCCACCCCCAAAGGCCAAAACCCATATTTTTTTTCCTGCCATGGGGTGGTTCGGCCACCCCAGACAGGCCAAGGGGGTGGCTCTTCTTTTGTTTTTTTTTTTTTAAAAAATTAAATTTTATTATTTTTAATTATTTTTTAAAATTTTTTATATATATAGTGCCACATGTCAACTTCAGAAGTTGACACGTGGCGAACCGTTCAAATTTGGACGAAAAATCTAACAGAGATACCAAATGAATTTTTACCTCTAATTCAGATACCACGTATGATACAAAACAAAACTAAAGTACTAAATTTAAAAACGCTAAAAAATCAAGTACCAATAGAGTATTTAACCTTAAATTTAAATTGATTCGGATGATTTTTATTTTTTATTTTTTTTTTCAGTTTATTCCAATAAGTGTCATAATATGTTTGGATTGTTTTTAAAATTAATATTTAGCATTCTAAGTTGGTAGAATAACAATAAATTTTTATTGACTATCGACTAAATTACACTCAGCACTTAGTAGACTAAATTACACTCAGCACTTTCCTTTAAACTAGAAATTTTTTCCCTTCGTATCGCATAGGAAAAAAAAAAAAAAGAAAAAAAAAGTGTAGTTTCTCTATTCTAGTGGGTTTTTAAAATCGCAAAAAATCAAAAAATTGCTATACTCCCACGGTATATTTGGCCGTATAGAAATCTTTACTTTTTGAATAATGTTACATATCACTTCTTTGTCTTATTTTTTGTCCCTCTAAAATTAATGTGACTCTTAAAATCATCATTGAATTTATGATAAAATACTATTAAATTTTGATAGTAATTTTAAAAGTCATATCAATTTTAAAGGGACAATCTAGCATTATTCAAAAGAGAGCGCAATAGTTACAGGACAGGTGATACAAGCATAATAAATGTACTACAAGTGTACAACACCAAAACATATTAAAGTAGAGTCTACATATCTAAAAATGTGCCATGATATTGTGGTATTGCATTGAACTGGTTATAATTTGAGTTTTTTCCATAAGAAAATCTGGATGAAGAGAAACAGTCAACAGCGTCTGCTGTCCGCCAATCCTAGTTTGAAAATTAAATGCGAGAGGGGACCGCAGATAATTAAGGCGTCGCCTTCAACATTTGCAAACTCCTGGAAATGGTTGGGAGAATTGAAATCAAGGGGCCTTCCTCTACAGCTTCAGCTTTTAAGAATATATATATATAATACTCTTTGGTTACCAAAGCGGATACAGGAAACAGAGAACAACTATTCTCCATTCTCCAATGATGCCAACACTCTTCTTCCCTTTTCTTCTTCTCTCCGCTATTTTCGCTCAACAGGGCCAGTCCCTTGTAAAGCGAGGCTCTTTCTTGACTCCAACCACCAACTCTTCTTGGCCATCACCTTCCGGTCTATACGCCTTTGGATTCTACAAGCAAGGCAACGGTTTTGCTGTCGGCATTTTTCTTGCCGGGCTTCCACAGAAGACGGTTGTTTGGACAGCCAACCGAGACAAACCTCCAGTTCCCGCTGATTCTAAACTGAATTTCACTAGTGATGGAAAACTGGTTCTTCAATCGGCACAAGGCGAAGAGACCAGCCTCGCTAGTACTTTTCCGAAAGGTGGAATAACCTCAGTGTCGATGCTTGACACGGGCAACTTTGTTGTGCTTTATTCTGCTAATCAGCAGCGATGGCAGAGTTTCGATTATCCGACGGACACCTTTTTGCCAACTCAGAATCTTTCCTACGAGAAAGCGTTGTTTTCCAGTGTTTCAGACACCAACAAGTCAACCGGCAAATTTCAGGTGTTGATGCAAGAAGATGGATGGCTGGCGATGTACCCAGTTGGAACTCAAAACACGATTGACGATGGTTATTGGGGAGAAGGTACAGGTGGGCAAAAGAATGACGTGGTTCTGCATCTTGAAAACAATGGTCATCTCTATTTGATCAATGGCGGGGGCTTTATTATAAGGAATATGACAGATGGATATCCTACAACAGATGTTGTCTACCAATTGACAATTGACCCAGATGGGATCTTGCGTCTATACTCCCACGATATGAATCAAAATTTGCCGACGGTCGAATGGTTTGCTCCAAAGGATGTCTGTAAGCCCAGGGGTCTATGTGGGGATAATGGATATTGTGTTTTAAATAGTGATCAAAAAGTTGGTTGCGAATGTCTTCCTCAATTTGAACCGGTCAACAAGGAGGATAGGAGTTCAGGCTGTCAAAGGAATTCCACTGTGGAGAGTTGCAAAAGCAGCAAGGGGAATTTCACCATGAAACCAGTACCTAATACCTTATGGGCACATAACAATTATGTTCTCAACTCGCCAACCCAAGCCAATTGCGAAGAAGCATGTTTGCAGGACTGCAACTGTGAAGCTGCACTGTTCAAGGACGGGTTTTGCACAAAACATATGCTTCCATTGCGATTTGTGAGAAAAAATCAAACCGACTCAACCGTAGCCCTTATCAAGGTTGGTACATCTACACCCACTATAAATACAAATCCCCCGAAAGAACCCAAGAAAGAGCATCGATCGGATCACATCCTAATTATCAGTGTTTCATTACTTGCTTTTGTATTAGTTGTCTCTGCGATTTCTGGAATTGCAATTTATAGATATCGTGTCTCGTCATATAAAATGGCAAATAATAGAAACATTGTCTTGAATGAAGATTTTGCTCCAAAATCATTTACTTACGCAGAACTTGAGAAAGTGACCGATGGTTTCAAGGAAGAGCTCGGTAGAGGAGCGTTTGGGATAGTATATAAAGGGGCAATATTGAATATTGACCAGCAGATTAATGTGGCCGTCAAAAGGCTAGACAGATTAATGTTGGCTGAACGGGAAAGAGAATTCCGGAGATTCATTGATCGAATTCTTGTATTTTGGTAATCTCTTTGATGTACACGTACGCCAGGAACATTTGTGGTTGTCAAAAGGATATTGATCACAGGCCATTGAAGTGGCGGCTCTGTATGATCATCAGGGTAATTGCAACCTTGATCTGGAATTTGCAAGATACTCGTGGAGATTGAAAATCAAATAGACTACAGGGCTTACAAAAGCCCATGATCCAACAGATTCGACAGCATTTGAAAGAGGTATGTAAAATTCTCTTGAGTTTTCACATGAGTGGTATTTGTCGAAGTGGGGTAGTTGACATTGAGATCTCTCTCTGACTTCTTTTCCATCTTCTTTTATATTTTTAGAAAATTTGTTTTGAGGGCTTTGCATGAAAGTGAAGGGATTATGTGGGTAATGTACTCTAATGGAATAGCTATCTATATGTTTCATTGTAACCTAAGCCAAAATGAGATAAGGAATTTTGGTTGCTCTTTTTCATAATTGCTTACTCTTTGATTTCTGATATATGTTTGATTTCTGATACAAAGATGTTCTCTACCGATTGACAATTGACCCAGATGGGATCTTGCGTCTATACTCCCACTATATGAATCAAACTTTGATGACGGTCAAATGGTCTGTTCCGGATGACATCTGTAAGCCCAGGGGTCTATGTGGGGATAATGGATATTGTGTTTTAAATATTGATCAAGTTAGTTGCAAATGTCTTCCTCAATTTGAACCGGTCAACAAGGAGGATAGGAGTTCAGGCTGTCGAAGGAATTTCACTGTGGAGAGTTGCAAAAGCAGCAAAGGGAATTTCACCATGGAACCAGTACTTCATACCGTATGGGAAAATAAAAGTTATTCTGTTCTCAAATCGCCATCCCAAGCCAATTGCGGAGAAGCATGTTCGCAGGACTGCGACTGTGAAGCTGCACTGTTCAAGGACGGGCTTTGCGCAAAACATATGCTTCCTTTGCGATTTGTGAGAAAAAATCAAACCGACTCAACCGTAGCCCTTATCAAGGTTGGTACATCTACACCCACTATAAATACAAATCCCCCGAAAGAACCCAAGAAAGAGCATCGATCGGATCACATCCTAATTATCAGTGTCATCTATGAGGTGGTAGTGTCGCCCACGTGTGAAACAATCTTCAAGGATGTCGCTCATGCAAATCTAATGCATAAAATAAAAAATTGTTTATTTTTTTTTTTTTTTAAAAAGTTTAAATACTTTTTTTTTGGCTCATTTGGTTTAACAACTTTATCGGTTGCTCCTTTAGTTTTATTTTGTATGACAAATAGTATCTTAATAAAGCTTAAAAACAAATAGTTAAAACCTTTTTAGTACCTAAGTTTTCATTTTTTTTATTTTTTTCCACCTAAGTTTCAAATTGTATCACAGATAATATTTGAGTCTTAACTAATGAGTAAAGACCAATTTAAAACATTTATCAAAGTTTTTGATGTAAATTGATGTAAAAATAAATAAATAAATAAATAAATAAAAGGCAAGAATGTTTGGTATAAAAAAAGTTGTACGAAAAAGTGAAAAAAATTATTTTATAATCATTATTTTTTATTTAAACAATAATAAAAAGTGAATGATGTAATATAAAAAATAAAAAAAAGTTGAAATATTTTGTTGTTGATTTTTTTTGAGAAATGGTGATGAAGAATAACAAAGCTAAAAGAAAGATTTGCCAAACAAAGCTTAAGACCCGTATTGACGACGCACTACCGAGTCTCGCGCGACGACTTGCTTTCAACTATCAAGTCAAATTCGAGGAAAATAATGGGAAGCAAATTGAAAAATTTGGCAAACAAAGGTTAAGATCCGTATTGACGACGCACTCCCGACGACCAATTAATGCATTCAAGTATCAAGTGTACGTTATTCCAGGAAAATAATGGGAAGAAAATTTGTATGCTTTCGTAGTGCTTGAAAACAAGTCATGCAATTGAGTCAATGGTTCATGCATGCGTGGAAGAAATGAAACCAAGGGGCCCTCCACGTACCATTTCCTCCGACTCTAATTATTATCTATGCTGCTCGATACTTTAAGAAGTGGGCCGGAAAAGCATACAAATTTCTTTTAAATTTTTAAATTGATTCGGGGATTTTTTTTTATTTTTTTTTTCAGTTTATTCGAATAAGTGTCATAATATGTTTGGATTGTTTTTAAAATTAATATTTAGCATTCTAAGTTGGTAGAATAACAATAATTTTTTATTGACTATTGACTAAATTACACTCAGCACTTTCCTATATATAAACTAGAAATTTCTTCCCTTCGTATCGCATAGAAAAGAAACAAAAAATTGTAGTTTCTCTACAGCTTCAGCTTTTAAGAAGTATATATATATAATACTCTTTGGTTACCAAAGGGTATATACAGGAAACAGAGAACAACTATTCTCCTTTCTCCAATGATGCCAACACTCTTCTTCCCTTTTCTTCTTCTCTCCGCTATTTTCGCTCAACAGGGCCAGTCCCTTGTAAAGCGAGGCTCTTTCTTGACACCAACCACCAACTCTTCTTGGCCATCACCTTCCGGTCTATACGCCTTTGGATTCTACAAGCAAGGCAACGGTTTTGCTGTCGGCATTTTTCTTGCCGGGCTTCCACAGAAGACGGTCGTTTGGACAGCCGACCGAGACAAACCTCCAGTTCCCGCTGATTCTAAACTGATTTTCACTAGTGATGGAAAACTGGTTCTTCGATCGGCACAAGGCGCAGAGACACCCCTCGCCAGTTTTCCGGAAGGTGCAACCTCAGTGTCGATGCTTGACACGGGCAACTTTGTTCTCCTTAATTCTGCTAATCAGCCGCAATGGCAGAGTTTCGAAAATCCAACGGACACCTTTTTGCCAAATCAGACTCTTTCCCACGGGCAAAAGTTGTCTTCCAGTATTTCAGACACCAACAAGTCAACCGGCAAATTTCAGGTGTTGATGCAAGAAGATGGATGGCTGGCGATGTACCCGCTTCCAGCTCCATACACGATTGAATATGGTTATTGGGGAGAAGGTATACCTGGGCAAAAGAACGACGTGGTTCTGCATCTTGAAAACAATGGTCATCTCTATTTGATCAATGGCGCTGGCGTTATTTTAAAGAATATTACAGTTGGATATCCTACAAAAGATGTTGTCTACCGATTGACAATTGACCCAGATGGGATCTTGCGGCTGTACTCCCACGATATGTATCAAAATTTGACGACGGTCGAATGGTCTGTTCCAGATGACATCTGTAGGCCCAGGGGTCTATGTGGGGATAATGGATATTGTGTTTTAACTGATCAAAAAGTTGATTGCAAATGTCTTCCTCAATTTGAACGGGTCAACAAGGAGGATAGGAGTTCAGGCTGTCGAAGGAATTTCACTGTGGAGAGTTGCAAAAGCAGCAAAGGGAATTTCACCATGGAACCAGTAGCACATAATACCGTATGGGAAAATAATAATAATACTTATTATGATCTCGAATCGGCAACCCAAGACAATTGCGGAGAAGCATGTTCGCAGGACTGCGACTGTGAAGCTGCACTGTTCAAGGACGGGCTTTGCACAAAACATATGCTTCGTTTGCGGTTTGTGAGAAAAAATCAAACCGACTCAATCGTAGCCCTTATCAAGGTTGGTACATCTACACCCACTATAAATACAAATCTGCCGAAAGAAACCAAGAAAGAGTGTCGATCGGATCACATCCTAATTATCAGTGTTTCATTACTTGCTTCTGTATTAGTTGTCTTTGTGATTTCTGGAATTGCAATTTATAGATATCGTGTCTCGTCATATAAAATGGCAAATAATAGAAACATTAATAGTGAAGATTTTGCTCCGAAATCATTTACTTACGCAGAACTTGAGAAAGTGACCGATGGTTTCGAGGAAGAGCTCGGGAGAGGATCGTTTGGGATAGTATATAAAGGGGCAATATTGAATATTGACCAGCAGATTAATGTGGCCGTCAAAAGGCTAGACAGATTAATGTTGGCCGAATGGGAAAGAGAAGTCCAGACTGAGATGAAAGTTATTGGAAGAATACATCACAAAAATCTTGTCCGTCTATTGGGTTATTGCCATGAAGGACCGAATAGGCTTTTGGTGTACGAGTATATGAGCAATGGGTCACTTGCAGATGTACTCTTCACACCAATAAAACCTTCTTGGGATGAGAGAATAGAAATCGCTTGCCATATAGCAAGAGGAATTCTTTATCTCCATGAAGAGTGTGAGCCACAAATCATTCATTGCGACATAAAACCCCAGAACATACTCATGGATGAAAACAGACTCCCAAAAATATCCGGCTTCGGATTGGCAAAATTGTTGAAGGTTGATCAAAGCGGAACCTTTACAGACATTAGAGGGACAAAGGGATATATTGCTCCAGAGTGGTTTCGGAATTTGCCCGTGACAATCAAAGTAGATGTTTACAGCTTTGGAATTGTGCTCTTGGAGATTATATGCTGTCGAAAGAGTGTGGATCTAAATCTTCCGGAGGAAGAAGCTATTCTTGATCAATGGGCATACCAATGCTTTGAGGCTGGAGAGCTAGGTAAACTAGTAAATAATGAAGAGGTTGACAAGACACAATTGGAGAGAATGGCTAAAGTTGGACTTTGGTGCATTATGAATGAGCCCTCACACCGCCCATCAATGAAAAAGGTTCTACTTATGTTGGAAGGGACTGTTGACATTCCAGTCCTTCCAAGTCCAACTTCTAGCTTTCTAAGTACCATGTAAGATGGATTTGATATTCCAAATCCGAAATCCTTTCTTGGTGTCTTCTAAAATGTGTTTGTACTTGTACCAAACTTAAAAAATAAGTCTTGTCTAGACTCTAGTGGTGTCTTCTAAAATGTGTTTGCATGTCTTGGACGTTTTCTTTTGAGTGTTGTGTATCTTGTATCAATGTTTTGGAGCATATGTAAGCAGCATTGAGTTTTTCATTTGTGTACTAGTAGTAACGCTCCAATAAAAAATTTTCTTATCAAGTTCTCTATTTCAACGACCAAAGAATAACAG